>JAOEGL010000004.1:177020630-177435630 GCA_034509955.1 Urosaurus nigricauda
GGGTGTGGATGGGGTCTGAAATCAAACTCCAGCAGATACGAAGGGCCCACTATATAATATAGGCTGTAGATTCCATTTATTAAGATTTTGCAAGGTAGTTTCAAAGTGGGTTCTTCTAGAACCACTTTTTAAAAAAATTACCCCTTTCAGTGGTAGATATGTGATGAGATTTCATAGCTTCTTAGAATCATTATTTGCCACCAAACAGGGAAAGGGCAGCTGAACAAGGGAGGATGGAAGCTCCTCAGAAGAGCCTTGGCCCAATATTTATATTGCAGGGGAATAGCATCTGAAGAACATTTGGTCCACAGATACACCCTATGTACATTCAGGCAAGAAACAAGGAATTCTGACAGTGTAAGAATGGACATTATTGGAGCAAACAAAGATGCTTGATATGAGGTCAAACTATCCGGCTTTATTGGAATTATTAGTTCTGCCAGGCAGATGCTCATGAAGGACTCAGATGTGGTCTTTTGTATCACTCACTATCTCATTCTTTTTAAATTGGAGATTCTAACTTGGGACATTTAGTTGCTAGCACAGCACAAGTTGAAAAATTCTGGAAGGTGCAGTTCTATAATATCTGGATGGCAATATTTTGTCCACGCCTGTGTATACTCAGCTTACTCTGAGTGTTGGCAGTAATAGATATAAAGAAATATATGGTAAGTTAGGGTTCAGTGAGTGGTCTAAATACCCTAAAGGCCTAAATAGACTAAAGGCACCAAATTGCCATCTGATCTTGGAAGCTAAGCAGGGTCAGCCCTGGTTAGTACTTGGATGGGATGGAAGGAACTGGTAAAACCACTTCTGAGTATCCCTTTCCTAAGAAATTCATATGAAATTCATGGGGTCACCATAAGTTGACAGGTGTCTTGAAGGCACATTCAGGGTTCAGTGAAATTGCTTACTTGGTTCTGGACAGGCTTTGGCTGAAGGAATTGCTGCTACTAATTTTTTTTAAACGTAATATGATTGTTCCCTTAAACAGGTTTCCCAGTTAGCCTGAATACCTAAAATTACGACATTCCAGACAACTACTTGAACTGTTCATTGTGTTGGGCCAAATGTACACAAAACCCCATTACCCCCCTGTATTCCTCTGAGTTTTCCTTTGAGTTGGCATCACCATAGGTGTAGAACTACAAGCAGAATGTAGCACTACAAGCAGAATCCTCTGATCTGGTATCAAATTGGTGTAAAGAGTAAGGTACTTGAATCCTGGTGTTGCTTCGAGAGTCCCCTGCCTCTTCCCTTCATAACCTGAAAAGAAGGATAGATTCCTTTGTTCTCAATAAGATTTGTGTTGGCCACATCTCTATCTCTTACAGAAACATATTCTGAGGCTCAGAGTGATACAGCCTCTAGCTAGCAGTACATATTGGAGGTTAGGCTATCCCTTTCTATGTAGTAATCAGCATCCATTTACCCTCATAAAAATATTTTTCAATGATGTCTTTATTTTGTTAACAATTGCAGCAAATGAATAGTTCAACTCAAAGGATGGAAAGGAATTTTCAGTAATGACTCCTGATTTATGGCGGTTTGTACTTTCAAAAATATTAACATTTTATTCTGCATGAAAAACATATCTTATCCAGCTGCGTCTTCCTGTCCATATACTTCCCACACAGAATGACTGTGCTTTGACAAGTTCCTGAGTGAAAACCTCAATTCCCTGTGAAATACTCATCTCCTTTGCATCCCAACACTGAGAAATAAAATGCCATAAGAAGGAGTCAAGCATCATATGACCATAGCCACAAAACCAATGTAATACAAAGCCACATGCTATAACAGCATAATTTGCACTGCCCTTGTTAAGCTTCTACTTGCATTTTGATTACAAATCCACAGTTCATGGGGATTTACAACTTTATTCTCAGCTCTCCTCTGCAGAATGTAACTTTGTAAATGGATCTTAGCTTCAGTGAGTTGCTTTCTGAAAAAACAAAACCAAACCAAAACAACCAGCTGTGAAGTTATAAGGACATTAACAGCATTTGCCTCTCAAATAACTTCATATTATTCAGAACAGTATGGAAGATAGATATTTATGGCTTACAGTACATATGGTGTTATTTTATGAAGTAACAGAACAAATAGATAATAGCAGTAAGTTGAAGTTGAAGTCATCACTTCCATTAAAATCTGTATCATTTTTTTCCTAGTATAAGACCAGTACAATGTTGATGCCATTAGTGAATCGTAAGTTTCCATTAGCCTCATCACAATGTTCATTGCACCAATAGGTTAGAGATTTATTCCTTCTGCACTCGGAAGACTAATTGTGAAATAAGGGTTTCCACAGCATGGGAAAACATTGTCCTTTTACTAAACTGTGACTATAAGAAATGAAAGTAAGAATTAGGGGGTTTAAGCTGTGAATATGTGAATACTGGTAAAAAGAAACCAAGCAGGCTTACTTATGAGTATAAAGGAAGGAAACTATGCACACCATGCCAACAATATAGTTATCCATGTTAACTTACACAGAAAGAAATTCATGTGCCACGCAGATGCTAGTTGAAAAGCAAGCATTGCTTTAGAAAAATGAAAAAGGAGTGAGGCAGATTTGTAGAGATTTAAACAGATTCCCTTGTAAATTAAACTGGTTTACCTCCCCAAGGAGTAATTTCTTTGCCTTGATACAAACAACACCCCCCTTCTCTCTCTGTGTCTTTTGTGCATTCAACCCAAGCATGCTGGCCTCTCAGATTTTCCTAGTTTGCCGAGGTTCGATTTACACTGAGAGAATGAATTGATTACTGTAAATGGGTGTGTAGATGCTGAAACACCAAATAAATGTTTTGCTTGGTTTCAGCTGTATGGTATCACTGGGCCTCTTCCCCCACAAAAGACCCAAGTGATGATCCACATTTAGCTGTATGCATTTTAATATGTTTATGTGTACAGTATTTGCAAGCAGGTATGCAGAGAGTGCAGATGTGTATGAGTGTACACTTAAGCAGACATCTGCCATGGCATCTGTTTTTGCACACACATAAAGGTGCCCACGCACACAGGTATAAAGCATATGTATTCATTCTCTAGATAATCAGAGACACAGATAAAATAAAGCTTCTCGAATGACAGACATTCTGCAGACAGGGTTGTTAGTTTATGTAGGCTATAGGCAGAGTCGACTGGAAAATTTTGATCACTTTAATTTACTATATCCAGCATGCCTGCTGTACTCATCCAGCACTTTTATCAAGCCCTGTGAGGTGGTATTGATTTTTTTATTTTCTATGTAGGATAAGAAGACAGAGAGTTAGGTGCAAGAGTGAATGAAGAACTTTCCTCAGATTACTGCTATTCTCTAGCTTATTGCATCCTGTCGTTTGTAGTTTCAGATGATGTCCAGTATGTCAGGGCTGCTTGAAGCAATAAACAGGGTGAATAACAATGGAAAGGCAAGATGAGAAAGATTGAAAAAAGGAGAAAGAGGCAGCCAAAGTAAGAAAGTGAATGTGAGAAATAAGAGTAGGGAGGGGGAGATGGAGGAAGCAGAGGTTGAGAAAAAGTGTCTGAGGTGTAGAAAGCTTGATGAGTGCATTCCTTTAAAGTAGCTATATAACCAGTCATGACAGTTTTTCTCCAAACAACTAAAACGTAAAACCCATCAGGTAGGGGAATAATGGAAACAGTGCCTTTATGTTTTATTATTTTGCTCCAAGTGAGCAGAAAAGGAAAGGGTGAAAAAGTGTTTAAGAGTGTTTTGGTTTTTTTAAAAAAATATTCTCTAGCATCAGCAATTTGGATGTTGTGGACGGATGGATTTGTTTCTTTTTGCCATGTTGGGAGGAAAGCTAACATAGACTTAAAACATATATAAAACCATTAGAGAGTCTGGATTTGCAAGTTTGGCATGGTTGCAATCAAAGATTTCAACAACTTAATCCCCCCCCCCCGGCAAGGGAGTGGCTTGCTGAACAGCAGCTCCATGAAATAAAAAATCTACTTACAGTATAAAATGTGCTGTACATTCTCCTAAAAAAATATGGATTTTATTTTCAGGATATATCTACCCACAGCATATATATCCAGGTCTTACTTTTCTCATAGAAAAGAAGTGGATTACTATATCCAGTTTACACTGTGATCATGGCACCCTCCATGGGGCTGACCATGAAAGGTGTTCTGAAAGTGCAGCTAGTACAAATACCCACTTGATTTCTGGTGTTTGCTATTTTCTAACCATATTACTTCAGCCTCCCAAAAGCTGGACAGGCTCCTGGTTCATTTCCTGACTCAGTTCAAGATATTGATAGTTATCTATGAAATCCTAAACAGGCAGGACCAGGAGAGTTGGAAGGGGCTCCTTCCACAAGAACCCAATTGTCCTTACTGTTTTCATGTTGCACCACTAAAAGAGAGTTGGTTGCTAAAGACTCTCACCTTTTTAATGGTTGAGCCTCCATTGCACATGATCCTGCCAAAAGAGGTTAAAATATGTAACTTTGTCTGATGTCTTTAAGACCCCTTCTCCATGACTTTCACAATGTTATAGGTAACATATCCACCTATATAACATATATTGTTGGCTGGTATTAATAATTTGTTTTAATTGTAGCAATATTTTAATTGTCATAAACCCCCATGGGAATTTTTTCAAGTATCTAAATGTTCTTAAACTAGATCGACAAACACACACACAAACAAACAAACAAACACTTTTTTTACTGCACTGGTGTCTACAACTTTAATTGCCATCTGTCTGAGCAATTCATTCTGCAAAGCCAGCCCCCCCCCCTCAGTCATTTGAAGATTGAGTTTTATCTTGATTTCTAGAGTTATTGCCTTTCATCAAATACTTGCTGAATAGTGGAACGGCCTAATACAGTCAGCCCTCCATATCCACAGATTCTTTATCCATGGATTCAACCATCCGCTTTTTGAAAATATTGCATATATATATATATATATATATATGAGAGAGTATCCAAAAGTTTTTTTTATTTTCATATTAAAATAAACAGAATCAAATACAGATTTGTATTGTATCATGTACATGACAACAACAGTTGTTCTGAAATATCAGGTTTGCTCTTAGTCCCCTGCAACAAATAACCCATATACAATATATTTTATTCTATTAGGTCTACATTGAGTAGATTTAGTTGATTTCTACTTAATTGATCCTGATGGTACCAAACCCACAAATTCTTTAACAACACAGAAAGAGGTAATAGAACTCATAGATGGTTAATCTGGACGCTCCTGGGTACGGCTGAGCTAACGGAAATATATGGTGTATCTGAAATTATTAATAACCCTCTAGTTAATCTGATATTGGAGATTATATATATCCGATTTACCCACAGAGCGTGTCAAGTTAAACAATAAATTAAAGGAATATACAAAAGTTTTAATGATCACCTTTTTAAAAAAATTGACAGAAAATTTGTTTTGATTTGTAGTTGTTAATTTATCTCTATGTAGTCACTATCTAGATTTATACATTTTCCCCAGTGTATCTTGACCCTCCAAATACCTGATATTGTGGAAGTCTGCAGGTTGCGCCTTATGAGGGGGTATCATAAACTAATAATTATAACCTGGAAGTTATTGTGGCATATTGATGAAATTTTGTCAGTGCCATCATTGGTCCCTAAGTGCACATTGCTGACAAAATCAGCTCATTGCGTCCTTTATTTTTGTGACTGGCTCTGCCAGAAGTGACTAAAGTGTAAAATCCTCATCAAGTGCAATCTGCAGGCTTCTACAATATCATGTATTCAGACAGTCAAGATTCACTGGGAAAAATGTACAAATCTAGATAGTGACTACATAGACATAAGTGAACAACTACAAATCAAAACAAACTTTCTGTCAATTTTTTTTAAAAAAGCTGATCATTAAAACTTTTGGATACACCCTCATATAAATATATATTCCAAAAAGCAAACCTTGATTTTTTTCCATTCTATGTAAGAGACACCATTTTACTATGCTACTGTATTTAATGGGACTTGAACATCCATGGAATTTGGTATCCACATGGGATCCTGGAACCAAACCCCAGTGGATACCAAAGGCCCACTGTATTGTACGCTGCACAAACATCCATTGAAATAAAGAAATCTTCACTTAGGAGTATCCTAAAAGATCCTTGCCCAAACTGGTGGGCTGTACTTGTGAGGGCCTGTGCGTATCTTCTCACTTCCCTCAGGTGGAAACAGGATTAATTTCGAATTTTATTGTGCTCTTAAGATATCTTTTACTGTTGTAACCTGCCCTGATTCCTTGTGATTGGGTGGGCTATAAATAAATCTATTATTATTATTATTATTATTATTATTATTGCCTCTTTGCATTATCTTTTCCTAAACATTTTTGGTGACAAGAGAAAAGAGATAAGAAGTCACATGGCACTTAGAAATGGAAATAATAACTGTAAGCCTTTTGCTCCAATAAAAAATCTATGTTTTTAGGAGCACACTTGCACACTCAGAGCAAGTGCATTCTCTTTAAATGCAAATATTCATTGGATGATGCCACCTTTATTAGCTTTTTAAAAGAACATTTCTAGCCTTTATGGGTAATATAGCTCTGAAAGCAGAGTCCAAGTAAATATCCAGTGGCCAGAGGAGTGGAGGATTTGTTCTGTCTTGAGTCCTTTCTTCTCCTCTGCTGGGGAGCTACTTCTGATGCTTTGTAGCTAAACTCTTGAGGAGAGTCCAAACATACATCCAGTTGTGTGAATCAACAAACTAGTTCTTGAAATTCTTTTCCCCATGAAAAGGAGGCCTTTTGTGAAGCTAATAGGTTAAAATGTCCCATGCAAAGTCAAGCACCCCCAATACTTTGGATCATAGTACAGATAGCTCTTAACAATATATTCTTTCCCAGTGGCTTCCTAGCTACTGTGAAGATTGCAGCTAAACTCAGGGAATTTGGAAACGAAGGTGAGGATGGGGTAGGGACAGATGACATTGTTGTCATTACTATTCAAAATGTCTTGGTATTTTCACCCAATGAGTCTGGGCTCCAGTATAATGGTATGGATTTATGTCTGTGGCAGAAACATAAAAAAGTGCATTACCTTCCAACAATTTAAATTTAAATTTAAAGAAAAGAAAAGAAAGATTTTTTTGCAACCAAAGTGTTTTTATAGAGAGATTCAGCTGTAGTCCAGTTTATCACAGTGACAAAGACATTTTGTGAAGGAAGACAAACTGAACTTTAAAGCCAGAAAGCAGACAATCAGAATGCTGAATGTGTATGGGCAGAAAGAAGTTACAGTGGCTGTGTTATCAACTTGATGCACATGCTAGCTTATGGCCAGCAGACTGTGCTCCTGACTGCCTGTGCTGCATTCTGACTAGGCTCTCTCTTAAAATGGCTGACACCTGGTGACAACAAGTAGTTATCTCCAACGTAGCAAAGGTAAGGCTGCATATCCAGTACATACACAGCACCTTATGGGCAGGAATAGTCTGGGGGAAAAAAAGGCTTTTCCTCACTAAATTATCTACTGCTACAATTCTGACAAATATTTCCCAGGAAGAACCTCCATTGAACTAATTATAACTTACTTCCAATGTATTATTGTTATTATTATTACTAGCATCATCAATATCCTTATTGCTGCTGTCATCATATTGTACACGATGCTTTACAAGTAAAATAACAACAAAACATTCTCCTTCCCCCAGGAAAAGGGGATGGCAGTGAAGAAGGCAATTAAATCTAGCAGATATTGCCGCTTCTTCTTTCCCTCCAAGGCCAGGGCAGTGGCAGTTGGAATAGAGGATTAGGAAGGGCCTTTCATCTGCTTCTGGCCTTAGGCATGATGATGCTGTGACTTCCTCTTTTTGTCTCTCTTCGAGGCAAGGCAGTGACAGTAGGGATGGAGATGAGCCTTTCATCTGCTGCTGGCCCTAGGTAGGATGGAATTATGCCTAGTTCTTCTTTCCTTCTTCGGCCAATGGAAGCATATTTGCACTGATATTCTAAGAACTTTTGTGTTCAAAGTTCTTTCTGATCACACTCTAAGGAACATTGTCCTTACCCCATGAACACCACAGATTATTGGAAGATGCTGCCTTGTAGCTTCATACACAAAAAGGGCATATGATCTGTCATGCTTTCTTATGTTTGGTAGTCAGTTTACACCTAGAGTCCTGTTTCCAATGGTGACTGAAGGTATTCATGTCAGTGAGGTGATGGATCCAAAGCTTAAAGAAGCTAGACTGAAACCTAGAATGGATTCATTGCTCCACAGATGGAGCTTATCGCTTAGCATTTTAAACCAGCTCCAGCCTCTTGGGCTGATGCTGGGACATGGGATGGAGGCGAGGATTATTGCACACTAAATCACCACCAAATCGCTGGCTGCCATCAGCCCAGGTCCCAGCTGGGTCCCAGCTGTGCTCCGCCAGCACTTTTTAGAAGCCAGAAAGCTTTCTAACCTCTAAAAAGGGCTGGCGGAGCATGGCTGGGACCTGGGCTGATGGTGGCTGATGATTTGGCAATGATTTAGTGTGTGATAATCCCCACCTCTATCCCGTGTCTCAACACCAGCCCGGGAGACTGGAGCCAGTTTAAAATGCTGAGCGATAAGCTCCATGGAAGCCACCACCCACCACAGCATGTGTGCAGTTCTGAACACAAAGAATGATGTAGGTTCAGGGTGGGCCCAGTGACCAATACTATACCAGGGGCCCCACCATCTCCTTTCAATGAAACCAGGAATGGAGTTCCCCTTCCAATTACTTTGCTCCCACAGGCTTTCACTCCCCCCCCCCCCAAAAAAAAACATGCCAGGAGCACATAGACTATTTTACATTGTGCTTTCCTGAGACTTTCTAGAGTCTAGTTCTAGAGTCTGTAAAAATGTTGGGGAGGCACTAGTGGAATGGAGCTTTTAGGTATCCAGAGGTTGCAAAAACAGTTGTCAGGGACCTGTTGTTGTTGTTGTGTGCCTCCATGTTGTTCTTGCCTTACGGCAACCCTAAGACACCCTACCATGGGGTTTTCTTGGCAACATTTGTTCAGAGGAGGTTTGCCATTGCCTTCCTCTGAGGCTGAGAGAATGTCACTTGGCCAAGGTCACCCAGTGAGTTTTATGGCTGTGCTGGAATTCACACCCTGGTCTCCAGTCATGGTCCAACACACAAACCATTGTACCATGCTATCCACACCTTATGTCAGGGTCATCACTAAGGGTGTGTGAGAAGTGCAATCCACACTGGATGACACTGGGCTGCCTTCTGGGTCTGGCAGTTCTGCTGGCTGGGCAGTAAAAAGAATCACCTCCCTCTCCCACTCTTCCAGCAACTGTGCCATATCCAGAAAACCTGTAGGGCAGCAGGAACAGCTTATCTCCACCAGCGACCATGGTGGGACTGGATGAGTGATAAAGAGAATTGCCTCTTTCCCTCAGCCAACCAACTACAATGCCAAACCCAGAAAAGGCCAGAAAAGAGAGAAGGGTATTTAAAAATGATCTGCACTGAGTGTAAAATATACTAGGTATGCCACTGCCTTATGTAGAGAAATTGGATTGTGCCTTGCAGAGGGCAACTAGCATGAAGAAAAGTCTGGAAACTGAGTCCTATAGAAGAGAGGTTTAAGAGGAGATATGACAGTAGTTTTCCAATTTAAGATGGACTATTCTAAAATTGCTTTAGAGAACATAACTGGAAGCAGATAAGCAAATTACTGCTGAATATTATAAGAAACCTCCTCAGCATAAGAGCTGTTCAATAGGGGGAAAAGGACTAGGCTGATGAACACTTCTCCTCTGGAGATATTTAACCTTCATTCATCAGGTTAAAAATAGAGAGAAAAGGTGGCTTTATGTGAGTTGTGGAGTATATTCTGAGCCCAATAAGGATTCTGATATGCCAAAGGGTATAAAAATGCCCCCACACCCAGCAAAGTATTTGTGTGTGCAGAGTCAAGGCTGCTCCACCTGAAATTTGAGATCCAGAAAACACAAGGTAGAATAAAACAAAACAAAATAAAATGTACTCTTATAGATTTGTTGTATCATTTTTTTGCCCCAGACATTTCATATGTTAGTAGAAAAACAATCTGTATGTCGTAAATGGCTGAAATTTGGGGATGTCTACTGCTGTTGTACAATGCCTACATTGTAGGTCTCGTTCTTTGTGATTCTGAGAATAAAACATGACTTGGGGGAATAAAATATTCTGTCCTAATACATGAGGGTTAAGCAGAGGGTATTCAGCCATCTGCCAGGGACTCTGCAGTTGCAGACTGCATTGTAGATTCTGGATTCTTAACAACCATGAAAGGTAGAAACATATGTAACTGATATTTAAAAGCAACAAAGCATCACAACATCCAGTGAATGCTCTGTAGTGCCCCTAGGGACAATGCAGTCTTTCAGACCAATATCTGAGGACCAGAGGCAGCTCATGAAACAGTCACACAATTAATAACTTGTGGATTTTAACTAAATGAAGTTAGCAATTTAAATAAATATTTAACAGGAAGTACATGTTAGGCAATGCAAGCCAGCAGTTCTAAGAACATAGAGGAAGAAGAAAATTCCTTATATGATATTTCCCATATAAGGAATACCCACATGTATAAGAAGTTTTAAAACAGGATTCCTAATGGTAGAGTTTATTATTCTTCAGGCTGAAATAACAGCAATTCCCTTCAGCTCCAGATAGTATAGCCAATAGAGAAGGATAATGGGAACTGCAGTCCAGCAACATCTGGATGGCTGCACTTTGCCCACCCTTTAAGCACCCCGATATTCCCACAATTCATTTTGATACCTCTATATTTTTTTGTATTGCTCCTATGGATGCCAACATGTACTTTTGGGGTTGTGATGACATTTAAACACCCAAAAGGTAGTACATGAATGAGGCACGTAGACCTCAAGATATGTGGATGGCTTAAGTGAGACAAAGGAGTTTATCACACGGGCGGAATTTCTCTCAATTTCTAATGAAGCCAATTTGAATTCATGTAAATTCGCTAATTTAGCAAATTTACGTGAATTCTAATTGCGTTCGGAATGCGTTCAGAATGACTTCCCTTTTCCCGAAAATGACCCCCCATTGCTCGAAATTGTGTGAGATACTCTAATACGCAATTACATGAAACCCCATGATTGCATTCGGATTGCCATTGCATTATACCCCCAAATTCTGTTGTATGACAAACTCCAAAGACAAAGGATAAAGCACTTGGAAGAGGTCCTTCTCCATGGCTGCTCCTAGTCTCTGGAACTCTCTTCCATGGGAGGTCAGGTCAGTCCCCTCCTGCTCTCTTTTATCTAGAAGCTGAAGACATTTTTATTTAGACAGGCTTTTAGTGGATGAATTTTACTTGTGTGGTGTGATGCCTTAATGCTTTGCCGTGTTTTACTCGTTTTAACTTACATTTCAATGGTAGTATTGTTTAATTATTTTTTTAATTTTTGTGATCTATGTTCTGTCTTTTTAAATTATTGTAAGCTGTCTTGAATCACATTTTGGGAGAAAGGTGGGATATGACTCCCTGAAATAAAATTATAAATAAATAAATAAAGGGGGTTTGCTAACAGATGTGATCTCCCCCTTACCCTGTGATCTGCATTTCCTACTGAAATGGAAAAGTGAAGAATGGGTTCTCATCAACAGATTAAAAAAGACTGCACTCCTTTATTATCTACTGTGTTTCCAAGTACACTTCCTGTCCATACATTTTGGGGTGTCCCAGATCTTGTCACTGCTTTGTCAAGTCAATCCTGCTACCATCAATCAAAACAGTCCTTTTTGATTTCTGGATTGACAATCAACCACTTTGGAATCCTTTTTTGATCCTTCCAAAGGGCTATTAAATCTTTGTTTCTCATGAAATTACCTTAGCCTGAAGCTAATTTTAAGGTATAAATACCTTTGTTATCTTTGTTTACAATTCACCCAGCACACAGTCAACCCTCCCAACTGTGGTCTGTGACTGTTGCCCTCAGACTCCCATCTGAGTTGCTCTCTTCATGCTTGGCACTCAGTCTACCCCCAGGTTGCATTCCATGACACTTGGTATCAAACCTCTCGGTTTGAGCCATTACTGCTTTCTGTGGACACGTATTTGAGACAGGTAGCTAGCACACTCAATCCAGCACTCAATCTCTGCTATCCCATTTCATGTTTCCATTTCAGTTAGCTCTGAATGTTGGATGTTAGAGTGAGTTATTCTAAAGTGTTTTTTCATATTTCTGCCAAACAAAAGTTCTCTTAGTTCACCCATGCCTGGAGTCTCTATCAGCTAGTACTGGTATAAAAGGGTGCTTCTGGTCCTAAAATGTTACCCAGCATCTCACAAGCCAAAATAACATTCCCCAACATATTTAAGACAGATTGCTGTTTTTAACAGAGACTCTCCAAGCTTCATACCTTTGTGAGTAACAACCACTGATCTAAAATATATGGTTTCTGGTTGCTCCATTATTTTCTTTTTGGTCGTAATCCTCTGGTAGCTTCTGAAGTGAATACAAAGCCCCTTAATGGTTTTCCTAACACACTCTTTGTTAAAAACCTGGATGTTTTACATTGTATATAGACACAACACTGATGGACTTGCAGGTAACATTTTGCTTCATAAAGAATGGTTTTAAAAAATGCTTTTAAATGGGACAATTTCCCTAGTGTAATCACAGGTGAAGCCGTAATTGGAGTTATAATGTTGAGATCCAGGTTTGTGTGTCTGTGTTTTTAAAATTGTTTTAACAAATCATTTTTGTAGATTAGATGGCTGGCAAAAAGCACTGTTGTTGATAGCTTTTTTCAAAAGGTGATGAACATTAGCTTTCAATGGCAGTTCTTCCTAATAGTGAGGTAGTCAGTTGGAGATGATGGATGAAAATTATTCACAAAAGAGAAGCATTCTCCTCCTAATGTCATATCTGGATCTGCAGAGTAAAGATTCTCGGGACAGAGGAGATGTTTTTGGGTTTTATAATAAATTATATAAGAAGAGCAATTGCGATAGGCTATATTTATGAGTTCCAGATTTGCAACAATTATACTGATGTATATTAACACCAGATAAACAGTTTGTTGGTAGGCATTGTCAAAATGGGTTGTTTTTGCTTACCATAAGTAAATTAGCAATAGAAAGAGATAATGTACCCACCTACTTGATATTTATAGATAATACTCTTTGTTAAGCCAGAAATTGCTATAAATGAAGAAGGCTGGCATGTTATTAACTTCTCTAGAGGTTCCATCAAATGTCTGCATTATTTCTTCATTTATTATTCGATAAGTTTATCAGTCGTCCCGCTGCCTTAGAGCCTAAGGCAATATACAAATTATATAAAGCAACAATAAATGTTTTGGCTTGTAAACTCACAGAATAAAAAACTGTATTCACTGTAATAAAATTAAGTTAAGAGAAAGCGACATCAAAAGATGTAATCAGAAGTATTTTTTAAAAACAAACATGGTAAGAGTTTTTGTTTCATTGTAGAGACTGTGGTCTCATTTTACTGTTTTAAAAGCATCTTTTAATGTTTTCTTAGGCTGTAGTTGATATAACTGTAGCAGCAATACAGTGACCTTCAAATTTATGTTCTTGAGATACTCCTTTGAAGCTTTGACACCACTTTTATGTAGTATAGTGTAAAAATACACTGATGAATGGGGTAGGCCCCAAATTATTGATGGACTTCATATTGGCTCAACAAGTCTGGGCTTATGGACCTCTCTGGTATGGGAGATTGCAGGTCAAACTGCACTGTTTTTACAGTGAAGATGTACCCTAAGAGAGGATCTAGAAATAATGCATCACTTTAATTGCCATGGTCCCATCCTACAGAATCCTGGGATTTGTAGTTTTGCAAGGCACCAGCACATTTTGGCACCAGCACACAAGGCTAAAGACCTTGTAAAACTATAAATCTGGGGATTCCATAGGATGGAGCTACAGCACTTAAAATGGTGATAATCTGCATTTTTACTACAGTGTAGATGCACACTAGATCCTCCCTCTCTGCTCTCCTTCTACCAACAAGTAACTACTTTTTTTTTTTTTGGTACAAACATTTGGTGACCAAGTGGCCATGTGGAAAAGTCTAATGGAGTGTCTGTGCTGCATTTTATTGTTGTTGTCATTGTTATAAATTATATAATATTGTTTTGAAGTATCAATATTTTAATATGTCATAAACACAGAATCATAGAATCTGACAGGTGGAAGGGACTTCAAGGGTCATCTACTCCAACCCCCTGCCATGCAGGAATAGATAACTAAAGTACTCTTGAATGATGTCCACTCAACCTCTGTTTAAAGAACTCCAAAGAAAGATAGTCCACTTTACTCTGTATGATAGTCTGTTCTTTTGTCAGAAAGCTTTTAAAGTAAAGAATATTCCTAATATTTAGAAAGAAACTCTTTTCTTATAATTTAAGTTCATTAGTTTGTGTTCTGTCACCTGGATCAGCAGAACACAAGCTCACTCCATCACACTCAATGTGCCATCCCTTTGGGTATTTAAAGATGTCACTTCTCTCAGTCTTTTTTTCAAGCTAAACATACTCAACACCATAAGGCATCTCATATTTTTATTACAGATTTTAGCACAGGTAAACTCTTTTAATTCAAATGTAATCCACCTTAGGTCCCACTGGGAGAAAAGAAGGATCATAAACAAACAAACAAACAAGTAAATATTCAACAATGACTGGCTGACCAATGTTCCTTATTCCAGTCTAAAAGAAAGTAATATAATATCTGATTAGCATTCCCAAAGGCAGTCTAGCTAGTTCCACTCTTTCTGAGTGTCCAACATGCTACCAGAACTGTATTAACTAGGTAAGTATTATGGCTTTTAAAATTCTGTTTCTTTTCTATTGTATACTGCAGTTGTAAATATTGTACATTGTAAATATTGTACATTGCTTTCAGAGGGCATTGATGGACATAAAAAGGAATTTCTAAATGCAATCCACCCATTCATCCATCTTGTTATATTATAAACACTGCAATGCTGCTCTGCTCTACTTAGAAGTAAATTTCATTGTTTCCAGAGATGCTGGGAGTCTTATGGGCTTTCAAATTTTACTGGACTGTATGTCTCAGCAATCCAAGCCACCACAGACAATGGGGAGGTAAGCTGGAGCTGCAGGTCAATCGTATAGGACTGGAGGCTAGTTTTAAAACAAAACAAAACAAAACAAAAAATTGAAGGCCAGAGGCATCCAAGTGCTGTGTATGTAGCATTCCATGGATGCACTTGGGCATTTCAGGCTCTCCTTCCTGCTACAGCCCACCAAAGTATATTTGCTATATTTCCTATGCACATATGAAGGAGGATTATCATGCTATGCCAGGGTAGTTACACACAAATCTCTCTCCACATGCCAGCACCCATATTGATGGCCATTTTGTTATTTTCAAAATAATCTAGATATTCTTTTCATGTCATCAGAACCATCAGTTTGACCCTCACTGCCTATTTAAAATGCAAAAAACAGTATCTAGTGACCTAAAATTATTAGAAATGATTTTATAGGGCCATCAGGTTATTTGCAAAGACAACACTATGTACAGGCTAGCCTTACATATTTTTATCAGTACTGCAGCACAGAGGTTCGAGGCTATGTGCCTAAGAGTTGAAGTTTAAGGCTTCCTCTGCAGTATGATCCTGACACCCTGACCTCTCAGCACCTAATCCTGCTGCCAATGGTAATAGAAGTAAAATCTTCCATTGACTCCATAGGATATTTTCTTTTGTTGCTATTTGTAGTTTAAAACGGGTCTCCCCCCTCTAAATAGAGAGTAGGCTTAAACCTCCCCAATGTAGTAATGGAAAGCAGGCTTAAACTTCCCCTGTGCATGTGATGCGTGTCTGACAATGATGTGTGTATTTCAGGGGTGCAGCTACAGGAGGAAGCAAAATGAAGGCATTGTCTCTTCCAAATAAGTTACCCCCTCCCCCCAATTCTAGTTTTGCAGATTTTTCCAAAGTCAGGCTCCACATTTCTACCCTTGCAGAAAGTGAGACACTGAAAATAAGTCACACTTAGAACTCTTATATTTGCTCTGTTAGCATTCCCTTGGTAACAATGCTTTCCTTTCCTTTGGATGCCTAAACTGTATTTCTAAACTCTCAGCTGAAGTTTTAAATGACTGCAGTGCTAGAAATTTGGGAAACACATGAAAGTTTCACATGGCAGAAGGCAGAATCTCTATTTGGAGGAGCAAAGCTCCAGTGTGTTGGGGGGTGGGGATTGAGAAGGTGAGTGGGTGACCAAAAGTGTTAAATTCTGTATCAGATTTCAGGACCACACTAGATATAATACTAACAGTCTTGTTCCTGCACATATAGAAACAGAGGAAAGCTGTAATGTTAACAAAAGATTCTTACAGAGGATGGCTTCTTGTGCTAGTTAGGCATCTTCTTATGTGTCATGGAACATTCCGAAAAGAAAAAGGTATCATTTTTGTCCCCTTTACATTTACTTTATTTTTGTGTTATTTCTGTTTTGCCCAAATGACGTGTGAAAAACCTCCTGCATTTGTGGTTTTTCCTCCTTTAAATCTACTTTAAATCCCATTTCTGAGTGGGATTCCTCTAGAGTGATAAAATCTATAGGTTCAGAGAATATAACTTGCCCACAGTCACCCAGCAGGTTTTCATAGCTGAATGGAGCTGTGAATCCTGGCTTCCCAGAGACTAACACCAAGCTACTACACAATACTGGCTCTGTAAAGATGACATAGGGATGCAGTGGCTTAGTTGTTAAGATGAAAATTCTGATGACTAGAAGATTGGAAAGTTGGCAGTTCGAGTCCAGAAAGCTTGAAGGGGTGAGCTCCTGTCACTAGTCCCAGATTCTGCCAACCTAGCAGTTCAAAAGCATGCAAATACAAGTAGATAAATAGGTACCACTTCAGTGGAAAGGCAACAGTGTTCGGTGTAGTCATGCTGGCCAAATGACTGCACCGAAGACTGCATAGTCTTTAGACAGTGCTGGCTCTTCGGCTTAGTAACAGAGTGATAACTGCCTCCTACAGTTGGTTACAACTAGGCATTCCTGTCAAGAGATTACCTTTACCTTTAAAGATACTATCTCTGTACTAAATAAATTAAAATCTTGAGCTTTGCCAAGGAGTCTGATAGGCAGTGGGGGATGGACACCACACTAACAGAATCTCCAGTCTATCCCTGATTTTCAGCATCAGATATGCACACTCCCTGTACCCTGGACAGGTTCAGGTGGTCTTTGTACACCACAGCTACCCACCCTCGCTGACTTTCCCTCATCTTCTCACTAACACAGTACTCAGTAGGAAGAGCCTATATCCATGTTGAACCACTATCAGCTCCCAGCCAGGTCTCTGTAAAGCATGACACATCAGCTCGCTCCTCCTTGAGGAGGGCATAGATTATATGTGCTTTAATGTGCCTGGCATTATATAAGAGCAAGGTGAGGTTTTCTGGGTGGCCTGGCTCACTCTCCAAGTTCTCTGGGCTGGCAGGGTGACTGGAAGGTTAGATAGATATTAAACATTTCTCTCTCCTTTCTCCATAAGATCATGTCATCCTGCCATCACCACACCTCCCTCTACCCTGTACAGCTTGTACTGACATCCCAATTTCAATTTTTTTTTAAATCAGAAAAAAACCACGTTAAAACAACCTTTAAAACAGTGCTGTCAGGGGGAACAGTAACCAATCAACGGGGGCTGGTTAGCTGGCTACTAGACACCTACTCACACTAGGTATAGCCAGCTAGATGGTTCTGGGCTGTCCTGCCACCAATGCCTAGTCTTTCAGCTGGCACTCTTACTACCAGCTGGCTCATAAGTCCCATAAAAATTTTCATAGCCACATAAACTGATACCAGTTAAATTTGTTTTTAAATGATTAATACAATTAATAAAATGAGCAACCAGCCTACTGCACACCCAAGTTTTTGTCCTGTGTGCCTATTTCAGTTAGGGGTGGACCAATTTCTGCCTCAGACAGAGTACATGGTCCTCACTCCACTCACAAAGTGACAGTCTCCTTTGGTGTCACCCCTTCGGAGCTGATCCCACCAGTGGCTGTCCCACCACCTAGGCAGCCCCTTGCATCACCTGACTGGCGGGGGAGCAGGTGGAGGCAATACTGCTGGCTCAGTACCTGCTAAGCTTGAAACCTGGAGCCTGCTCCTGCAGGTAAGTACCTGTTCTCCACACAGTCAGCAGGCAGACTAGCAGGCAGAAGTTAAAGACAAGAGGGTTGATGGACACAACCCAACTTCTCTCCTCTGTGGAGTCATGGTTGTGGTGGTGTCACTTTCTCTCTCTGGAGTGCTAGTTCCATTGGTCTTTTCCATAAGATAAATCTTGTATTTAAAAATGAATATTCTTGATAGTTCATTCATATTAGAAACACACAGTGGTTTCCAAACACAACATACATTATTTTATCATTAAACAATTTGGAAATGTAGCCTTCCCAATGTTAAAAAATTGGTGTTAAATTACTCATATACAGCATGGCCCTTGTATCTCCAGGGATACTTTTCCAGACATATTGCAGATAGTGGAAATTGCAGATAATAGCAAGTTTTATATTTCTAGCAGAAGTTGAGCTGGAGGACCTTCAGATGCCAATACTGACCCTACTTTTTGGAAGGGGGGGATAAATGAAATCGTGGATACCAGCACAGGGGGGATCGTACTGTACCTGACTAAGGGCCTCAACAGACTGGCATAAAGAGCTGGCCTTGGCATGGAGTGGGGGCATGGCATCCACACACCGGCCACCCAGACTCTGCTCCCAAACCTCCTGCATGCCACCCACCTGACGAGATGATGGGCAGTATCATTCTACATCTTTGGCGCAGTGCTTACATGCACTGTGCCAAACAAGCAGTGAAAGGCTGTTGCCACTGTGGCTAGGGTGCCTTTTCCATGGTGCAAAAAGGAGCTGCTTTTTGCAGCTCCTTTTTGTGCCGTGGAAATGCCAGACTGGGGAAGTTATCATGGCCCTGATCTGGTAGCCCCAATCCAGCATGTAGTTGACACAGCCCCTATCCATCTACGAAAGAGGGAGCTGCAGGCCACCCTTTAGAGGCTGTCTGTTTAGCCCCTGAGTTAGTATTCTTTTAAAAATATTTCTGTCCTGTTAATGTCAGGTACTTTGCATCTCCATGATTGCTCCATATTAGGAATATTGACTTTTTGGTGGTGGCTTCCTGGTTGCATCTTGGTCCCCTAAAGAGTCTGCCATTTTCAATTATTTAGGAGGACACTAATAACAGCCTACTTAATCTGATGGTGGCTGTAGTTCTAGTTTAAGCATCAGCTCCCATTTATGCTGTTTGCTTTAGCTTGCTATTTAGGTTGTTGCTGTAGGCTGTAATCCTAAATGCAATGAACCATAAACTTCCCTGAATTTATTACTACTTACTTCTGAGCAATAATACTTAGGATTTCACAGAAAACGGCTAATTGCTGGCCTTGTTATCTGGTATCCATCTGTTTTTTATCTTATCTTTCCTATCTATCTTTCTGTCTATATATCTAATCTTATTATTAAAAGTAAGGATGGCTGTTCCCCCATTTGATCAGCTACTAGCAAAAGGATAGGCTGACACAAATATATCTGAAGATATGGTGGTGTTATGCTGATCCTTGAAAGTTCACCTTTGTGCTCCTTGTTTGCACTGAAAATAAAGCCATCTTAATTATCTTGTAATACCAACAGGTACCTTTATATTTCAAGCAATATTTTTTAAAGATACAGGTTTTTTTTTGTTTCTCAGAGATACAGCATAGCTTTCATTAGTTGACTAACCAGATTATAAGAAGTCTGTAAATTGAATAAACGATCCTGCATGATTCAGATTATTTCCAAACCATCATGCAAAGATATAGCTGAAATAATTTAGACATATGGATAAGAACCTTCAAAATCAATAGTGCTGGAAGAAATGAAACATATGCTGATGCAATCAAACAGAATTGAATTTCATACAAATGTTAGCAAATCTATATCAGATTATCACAGCAAAAACTTCATTTTCATTGATTTATAATGTATTATTATTGTTTCCACCAAACTGCCATAGACAGCCATTTAGCAGCTGCCAAGCGCCTTAAGGGTAAATAAAGGATAGCACTGATGGTGTTGGGATATAGATGTTTGTGTGTCTAATAATTCACAAGTGCAGCAGGTACGATATTCTGTTTCTGTATATTCTTTAGTGTTTTATTTTTAATCCATTTTCACTCTAAATTTTCTAGATACATTTATTTTGAAAGGTCAAGAAGAGCACAAAAGGATGACATTTCCTATTCACCATCTGTAACAGCTGAACTTCCCCTGCCCCCAAACAAGCATCATAGCATGCAATAAAGAAAAAAAATAATGGGTACACTCAAACTATTTTTTTTTTGGGGGGGGGAACCCATAAAAGAATACATGAGATGCCGGAGCAGAATGGAGTGGATTAAGCTGGGGTTCCTAAACTTGGCCCCTATGTATCTTGTGTAGCAATGAGGGAGTCAGGATTGTGGATGCCCATATATAATTTGATCTGTTGTTGTTGTTGTTGTTGCTGCTGCTGTTGTTATTATTTTATTCATTTATATCCTGCCTTTCTCCCAATAATAAGAATCAAGTAGGCTTATTTTCACAAAGTATAAATAAAAACATTATTGAAAAAGACAATTAAACAATTTATGAAATATAACCATTAAAATTAACTTAAAAGACTATCTACAGACATAAAACAGGACAGCACACAATCAAAAGTCCATTCCAGTCAATTTTTAAAAGGCTGATGCTATAAAAATGTTTTAACTTGCCAATGAAAGGACAGGAAGGACAGAGCCACCCTGATTTGTTGATCTTACATGTTTTGCCAAATGCGGGGTGGGATGGTTGGGTGAGGGGGGAGATGAATAATATCTTGGAAAAGCTAGGGTTTGGGAGAGTTACAATCCAAACATAAACTTTTTTTCAAGTTGTGAGCTAAATCAAAAGAAGCAAATGAATCTGAGGAGGAAATATGAATTTTCACTGTCCATGCGTGGAGAAATCCAACCATAAATTGATAGATATGTCTATGTTGGGGTGGGGAATATGTAGCTGTTCAGATGTTGTGGAACTGCAACAACCATGGTCAGTCATAATCAGAAGTAATTGAGTGATTAACATTTACGTACATCATGTACCTTTACTTATTTAATCAAGCAAGTTTTATCCCACACTTCCCCTCCAAAAATTGAGTTGCAGAGGGGTGGTTTACAAAAGCATTAAAGCTTTAAACCCAATAATGATTAAAAAAACATTTACAACCGATTTAGAGCAGGCTAATGGATGCTGCACCAACAAAAACAGAAGACACAAAGCTAGAACCCAGTAAATAAAAATAAACAGAAGCAAAAGCATTTTGCTGATAAAAGCTTTCAATTGCCAGTGGAACTTTGATATGGAGAAATATGATCTAACTGTTAGATTTTAATATCTTTGACCAAAGAGTTCTACCAAGTGGGGGCAACACTGATAATCTCGTCCCCTGACTCATCACTAACAGGGCAAAGACATATGCTATAGAGGCTCAACAAATTATCTTAAAGGACAGGCACATTTCCATGGAAGTGATGTCCCTCACCTTGCTAAAGATTGGAGACTTTCAAAAAGTCCTTTACAAAAGACCACTGAGCAAGCTTAGAAATCAAAGGATTAAATGAGAGATCTTATTATCGACTCATTGGGGTGATAAGGACCGCCTGAAAGGGGCAGTCTGTAGCCACCCCTTTAAGCGGCGAAATGGGGCCAAGGCTGCCACACCGGCAGCCTCAGAAACCCCATCCCGCCACTTTGGAAGGCCGCGGGGAAGCGGCAAACTGCCGATTCCCCGTGGCCTGAAAGCAGGGTGCATCAGGCACCCTGGGTGCCCGCTGCATCCCGCTTCCCTCGGCACTGGCAAGGAGAGAAAGGGGCCACCACTGTGGCCCCTTTCTCCCCTGGGTCCTTGGTGTGGCCATTTAAAGGTCGTGCCAAAGACCCATGCCAAAAAAGAACTCCCTAAAGGAGCTCCTTTTGGTGCCATGGAAAGGGCGTGCTTGGCACTCTCCTGCGGCCCCATTGTGTCATGGCGCGCACAGCGTTTCTAAACGCGTGCGCCATAACAACATCATGGCATTCCCATATGGATGCTGCCATTTTAAAATTTTAAAATGGCGGCGCCCATATGCTTTAGGGTTAGGGAGGGTGTAAATGCTGCACCCTCCTTAACCCTAAAGGCACCTTTTAAAGCCCTTATCATGCCTCTTTGTGCCTGTCTAGATTGGGCCTAAGAGGCAGTACAGACTGCCCAAAAGGCCGTCCTAGGAAGCGGCGAGATGGGGCCAAGGCAGCCGCAGAGGCAGCCTCAGAAGACCCATCCCACGCTTCCCAAGGCTGTGGGGAAGTGGCAAACTGCAGCTTCCCCATAGCCTCAAAGCGGGGTGCAGCAGGCACCCTGGGTGCCCACTGCACCCCGATTTCCTTGGCGCTGGTGAGGGGAAAAAGGGTCCACCGCCATGGCCCCTTTCCCCCCTGTGCAGGAACAAACAACTAAAACACCCCTGAGAGATTGTATCTTTCAACATTTCACAGATGAAAAGTGTAATCAAGATGGCAAATGTTATTAATAAGAAAGAGAACACAAGCTAGGAAAGGCAGCAGCACCTGGCTTTTGCTTGAGTCTACTGGGAAGGGCAAGATTCTACCCCTCCTCTCCTTTCCTATCTTCACCCACCTCACCTCACCTCTCCCTCCTGAAGGGTTAATGGAATGCAAATTACTTTTGCACTTTGAGATCAGTTTGTAACAAGTGAAGTAAGCTGAGGAGAAAAGGAGGAAATGGTAAGAAGAGATAAATTAGGATTATCCATGGCATATCAGGACACTTGGATGGTATGAGATGTGACCATCCAACCTCTGTTTGAATACCTCAGAAGAAGGAGAGTCCATTACCTTTTGGGGAACCTAATCCACTGCTGAAAAGCTTCGACATTAAAGAGGTTTACATGGAATTTCTTTCCTTATGCCTACTAGTTTACTGAAGAACAGAAAACAGACAATAAAGATTGTCCAGATCGTCATATTTTCCCTCACTATGTATAGATGCAGAGATCTGAACAGTGGAGAAAGCTGATAGAAAGAAGATCAACTCTTGAGACATGGTGCTGGAGAAGGGTTGCTGAGGATACAGGGGACAGCCAAAAAGACAAACAAATAGGTACAGGAACAGTTCAGGTCTGAGCTATCCTTACCAGTCAGGATGGCCAAATTGAGGCTTTTATACTTTGGACACATCGTGAGATGGCATGACTCACCAGAAAAGACAATAATGCTCAGAAAGGTAGAAGGTAGGAAAAAAAGAATTAGCCCACATACCAGATGGATAGACTCAGCTTACAGCCATGAGCCTGAAGAAACTGAGCAGAGTAGTTAAGGACTGAGGGGGAGGGGGGTACTGGAGGTTTCTCATCCACAGGGTCACCATGAGTCAAAGTCAACTTGAAGGCAGTGAAGAAGAAGAAGAAGAAGAAGAAGAAGAAGAAGAAGAAGAAGAGATAAAGAGAAGGTTGTTAAAATGGAGAGAAGTAAACATGGGATCTTAAAAAGATCTGATAACACCAAATTATTTAAATGAAGTATTTATTAGTACCAAATTTTTAAGGGTGGCTAAAATAAAAAAAGAAAAGAATTCCAAAAGGAACATTTTAATGGTTGCTATTCAAGTGAGTTTGCCAACCTGGCTGGCTTTATTGTCTGCCTTTCCTGACCCACTTTGATTCATTCTTCCATTTTGAATGGTTTATTTGTTTACAGAGCAACATGCAAATGCAACTCTTTCTTCACCTAGGCAATGAGAGAGATGTTTGTGAGAAGGCATTCTGTATAACTCATGAAGAAAGAGCATTGTCATATTTTAAATATTTAACCAAAAACAAACAAAGCTTTATCTGTCAAACATTTTAACAGTGCAATCCTACAAACTCAGAAAAAAGTCAGCAAGACATATACCTAAGCAGGTTCACATAGGACGGCAGCCTCAGCCTCTGAACTCTGAAGTTATCCATTTCTATTTAACTTTACCCCTCTTGAAATTTCCATCTGGACTCATGTTCACCTTTATTAATTCATGTTCATGCTTTTGAGTACATGTTCTCCTTTATTAGTTCAACTCAGCAAGGTTTTCATTTCCCATGTGACTTTTGCATTGAAGCAGGTGATTGGATTCCATTGAAGTAAGATACAATTTAACCAGAAAATAATTCATTAACAGGTCAGAAATAGTAATTCTTCACAATAGACTTAGTTTAAGTATTTATGGGATATTTATGGGATGAATATTAGAATATTTGCAGATGAAGACATGCATTAATTTGTGGATTTCGAAGTCGTTGAGCCTAAGGCCTACTCTGTAACTATCATCTTCATACATGGAGGAAAGTACTTTGATAGATAACACTAAAATGGAATCAGTGTAGTAGGTGTTGTGAAGTGGTGTGTGTTAACTGGAAGTGATTTGTCACCATCCATTGTTAAGAATCAGCATTTCTAAACTCCATAGCACAATTCAAATCCACCAAAATGTGCAATCTTCTTTAATCTCAGGTAAAGTAATAGAGTTTTTCTGGAGCAACATTTGGTACATTGTAGAGTAAGACAGTTTCCATTTTAAAAAGATATTGACCATGATTGAGAGATGCTTGTGTATTGGAATGTCTTCTGCCCAGCTCTGACCACTTGTTCAAAAGCTGTGTGCCCTTTTGCATACACCAATTCACACACAAAATGTTTGTTGATCTATTGACTATATCAATGGTTCCCAACCTTTGTTCTGGATCTCAGGTCCCAGAAACCCCAGCCAACTTGGCCAACAGTCAGAATTATGAGAGCTGAAAGTCCAAAACATCTGAAGGGTCAAAAATAGGGTACCATTGGTTGTATCTTTCATCAGTTCAATAAACAGTATTCATTCACACTCAGCCTAGATGGAGAGTCTGGATTTACACTTCCAATACAATAATATACACAAGTTGCAGTAGATTTACTTCTTGAGTGTGGTAGTTACTATTTATGTTTTATGACAACATGACTCAGGAATCAGCTATGCATGAAATGGTCTCATCTGCAAATCTGTTTTTGGTTGCTGTTGTTTGCTGCATGTATATCAGAATCTCTGCAGGGGTCCAGCTGTGATGAAGAAACTGTTCTAGTTACTCAATGGAGTGTGGTAATCCCCTAGGTTTCTCATTTAAAGATTAGACTAAATCCAGAATAGATTCACTGCCTCATTGATGTAGGATCCATGAGCCACTACTGCAATTAGTGTAGTCACTGGTGGAATGCCATCAGTAATAGCTGAGTTGTCCCATTTCCTCCAGATTATCAGATTATATTATAGATTTTGCTAAAACAGAGTAACCCAAAGCTCTGCTTTGTACTTGGATAGAAGACCACCAACAAATACCAGGTGCCTTAGGCTATATTTCAGGGGAAGGAGATGGCAAAATTACCTCTGAGTATTCCTTGCAACAACACCAGCAACAACAACCAACTATGAAATCCATGCAGTCCCCCTAAATCGACAGGTGACCTGAAGGCAGATACACACACAACCTGAATGGTAATACCTGGTGTGCATGTGTGTGTGAGTAGACTCCATGATTTATATTGTTGAAAATCGATTTTCTGCAGTTCTACTCACCCAGCAGACACATTGCTAATTTATTCTCCTAATTTTTCTGGAGAAGCTTGGTGATATCAGATTATTATTTCTGATTTTACAAAATGCAGGCTACTTTGTCATCTCCTCCCCTCGTGTGAGTGTGTTTGGTCAGATGTATGTTCATGTATGGTCCATGTAACATAAAAGTTATGTTTGCATGCATGGGGAGGGCAGTATATATAATTAAAAGTTATTTATCTGTTTCTAATTAAACCTTTTAACAACATTTTGAAAAGGCAATCCAGCTTGAAGACTATTTAAGAGAAACAGGACTTCTCTGATTTCCTGTTTGGTGATAACTTTTACATTTTAAAAACATTTTTGATTTTTTTTAAAAAAATACCTCTTAAGGGCAATCTTGGGTCATTCTCAGGGTACCTCTCTTGCACATTTAAAATTGGAAATTGGGTTGCCTTCAGTACATGCAACAGTTTGTGTGAAACTGTTAAAGTCTTTTAAGAAACTGGACAAATTCCCTGAATTTTGCAAATTTTGTTGCACTTTGTTTTTGGCATCTCAGGGAAGTGAATAAGGAGGGGCAGTATGTGGTTGCTTATTTTAGAGATGTATCCCCTACCTTCATTAGAAGTCCTTAAGCTCTGGGTTATATATTTAAAAGTTCATGACTGTCCATTGCTCAGGATGCTAACCTAGATATCAGCCTGGTCTAGGACTTAGTGTTTTATATGTGGTACTCCCATTTTAAGGACAACTTTATTTCCCTTTACCTGATTGTCTTTACTAGTGCCCCCTTACGGAAGTTTACATTTCAAAAGTATTCCCTGTGAGTATCTGAAAGGTAGATTTTATAATGTTCTTTTGGAACAACTTCTTGTTCCTGGGCTGGTTCAAGTAGAATATATGAAACATATCTTACGTGTGGCTCTCCTTTTTATAGTAACATAAGAGGGAGATTCCTAAGCAAATTATTGTAACATTCTCAGTTCTGAATTCTCATCAACTGCTTATTGGCAGATGAGCTCCTGCATATTGCTTATCAAGTAGCTATTTTTACTTTTATCTTTTAAAATTAGAAAGAGAGCAGTACCTACTATATCTTTGGCCAAATTGTAGTTGGCATCTCCTGTTTTAATATGTGGATTTTTAACATGCTTTGAAACCACAGTTTTGCATTTTGCACAAAACATGTGGGGGTCCCAATATAGGAGAAAAGTGAAGTATAAAATAAATAAATAAACAAATCCTAAAACTCGATTTTTAAAAAGTATTTCTAATGATGTTAGGACTTTGGGGTTACAACATTACACTTATTTACTAACACTAAAATTTCTATATCTTATTACACTCTGATCCCATCCACCACAACCTCATGATTGTACTTTCAGTTCCATAAGTGCATCAGAAAAAATGGATAATTGGGCATGAAAGCTCATGCTAAAGTAAATGTTAGTTTCAAAAGTACTGCTGAATTCCTTCACCCCTCTTTCCATTTAATACTGAAACAGACTAAACTGGTTATTCATGATGTGTTCCATTGAAAACAAATCAAGGTAAATAACAGGACCTACTCCATTGTGCTTTGGTCAGACCTCACCTGGAATATTGTGTCCAGATCTGGGCACCACTGTTTAAGAATGATATTGTCAAGCTGGAACATATCCAGAACAGGGCAACCAAGATAGTAAAAAGTCTAGAAATTAACCCTCTATGATGAATGGTCAATGGAATTTGGTTAGTCTAGAGAAGACTAAGGCGATTATTGCATGGGCAAATAAAGCGTCCTTTTTCCGACAGGAAAAGGTTGCCTTATGGGTTGTTATCTAGAGTTACTGCACATTAGAATGCCAAGTTTGTTGCAGGATGACTACAGCTTGTCCCCCAGTCACACTTAGCCAACTGATTTTCAAGAACAGAGAACTTTTGTACTTGAAAATTGGCGGGCTATGTGTAGCTGGGGTATAGGTTATAGTTGCCCTGTGACAAAGTTGGCATTTTAGCATGCGATAACACCTGATAAAAACCTGTAAAGTGACCTCATCCCATCGGGGAAATTATGCTTTAATTATCTGTAAAATAATCTCCTAAAATATTCATCTTTGAATATCTGAAGGCTTGCCATCATGGTGGTCATCTTTACGTATCTAAAGATGAATCATCATCATCATCATCATTGTTATTTGTATACTGTTCTTTCCCCAAAACTGGAATCCAGAGCAGCTCATAATATTCAAAGAACAGAACAATTAAAAACATACAAAAGTGATGTATTAAAATAGAATTAGATTATTAGACTATTAAAATAGATTGCTCATTAAAAGAATAAAATACAGCTGAAAAGATAAAAGTGTTTAAAACACTTTAAAATAATACAACATTTAACTCGTTCTTTAAAAACTTTCTGTTTTAAAAGTCTGTCTATATAAGAAAGTTTTATCCTGCCAGTGGAAGGACAGCATGGAGCTGAGTGTCTTCAGTACACTGATGACACTTAGATATACTTCTCCATGACCAGATCGTCGGCTCAGACTTCAGATGGCGTCTCTCCTCTTAATGACTGTCTTGCAGCGGTAATGGATTGGATGAGGAAAAACAGATTGAAACTAAATCCAGACAAAATGGAGGTACTAACAGTTACCGGCCCGAAACCAGGTTTGGGAATACAACTTCCATTCCTAGATGGAGTCACACTCTCCTCGAAGGACTCTTTTCACAATCTGGACTCTTTGCTTCACATGACTAATCAGGTGAATGTGATGGTCAGGAGTGCCTGTTATCAGCTTCTGCTGATATGCCATCTGTGCCCTTTCCTGGACATGAAGGACCTGAAATCTGAGGTACATGCTTTGGTAACCTCACGTTTGGATTTCTGCAATGTGCTCTGCATGGGGCTACCCCTTGTGCTTAACCTGGAAGCTTCAATTGGTCCAAATCCAGGAGAGAGCACATAACACCTGTGCTTAAGGCTGTCCACTAGCTGCTGATCAGTTTCTGGGCGCAGTACAAGGTGTTGGTTTTAACCTTTAAAGCCCTACATGGCTTAGGTCCATCTTATCTCAGGTAACACCTCTCCCCGTATGAACCCCCCCCTGCATACTCCGGTCCTCTGGGAGGAACCTGCTGCAGCCTATGAAAACTAGACTGTCGCAGACCTCCCAGAGGACTTTCTCTGCTACCGCTCCCAAGCTATGGAAAGGCCTGCTGGACGAGATGCGTCTTATTATGTCTCTTGACTGCTTTAAAAAAGCTGTAAAGACTCATCTCTTCTGGCAGGCCTTCCCTGAAACTTCTTAACTTCCTGGCTCCAAAATTGGGTTTGATTCTCTGCTAATTCCCAACTTTGACCCATGGTGTTATTGTCTTTTTTTAAAATTTATTTTTATAATATTTCCATATACAAATATCTCCTACTTTCTATTACACTCTATTACATTTTGACAAATTATTTTATATACCCCTCAGTGCTCCCCTTCCCCGGAGCCATCTTCATCCTTATATTCCATCCAAAACTTCAATTCATCTTCTGGAGATAGTCTTCTGTCTTCTTTTCTCAATACTTTCTTGACAAATTCTTTCCAAATACCCTCAAATTCATTTCTTTTCACTAGACCTTTTTTAACTTTCAGTTCACATGTCAATTTATCATTAATAGCTTATTTCCATACCTCTTTATACCAATCCTCCACTTCTATATCTATTTTCATTTTCCATCTTCTCACTATTTTCAATCTTGCTGCTGTAAGCAGACTTGATAACAAATCTTTTTTTCTTTTTTCCATTTTTCAGAATTATATAATGATAACAAAACTATACTCGGTCTTCTATCTATTTTTATATTCATAACATTTTCTATTTCTAATAGGACTTTTCCCCAGAAATTTTGTACATATTTACATTTCCACCACATATGCATGTATGATCCTACTTCTTGGCATCCTCTCCAACAATTTTTTGAATTATTCTTATTAATATTATACATTCTCACTGGAGTCATGTACCATTTCCAAATCAACTTATAATAAATTTTTCAAATGCCTTTGTTCCCAAATTCTATCCCATTCCTTATTTATTTTACATTCCAATTCTTCTTGCCATATTCCCCTTAAAGTATTTTCTTTTATTTCTCTTCCTTTATTCTCCATCAACATTTTATAAATTTTACTAATAATTCCTTTTATATTCTCATTTTTTCCATGTTTCTCTTCCTTTATGAACTATTTGTTCAAACTTTTTGTGCCTTTTCTTTTCTATATTCCTCTTCCTCCAATTTTTAATCCACTGTCCTATTTGCATATAATGAAACCATGAAAGTTTTATTCCCGTCAATTTTTCTTTTATATTTCCTTTTCCTATCCTTATATCCATCCAGTCTTCTATTCTATCTATTTTCCTCTCTTTCAACTCCTTATCTAACAATCCTCTCAAATTCTTTGGGAATTTCTTTTCCATTATTATTGGTGTTATTATTGATTCTTCATTCCTTCATAACTCCTTTTTATATTTATGCCATCCATGGTGTTATTGTCCACGTCGCTTTAGGAATAGTTGTTTCACGAGGATGTGTTATGTTTTTAATTGCTGCTTGGTTTTAATTCATTCTTAGATTAATTTAATTTTAAGGGGTGGGATTTTTTAAGGTAGCGGGTTATTGAACTGTTTTAAATTGTGTCTTTTTAATTTGCTGTACCCCACTCCGATTGCCTGGACAGAGGAGAGGGCTATAAATAAAAATTATTATTATTATTATTATTATTATTATTATTATTAACATTCTAGCCTCCTGGGAAGTGAGTTACATAGTCTAGGGGCAGCCACTTAGAAGGCCCTACCAACCGTGCTTGTGATTGGGGTGGGACTGAGAGAAGAGCCTCTCCTGAGAATCTCAGAGCCCGGGCTGGCTCATACAGGGAGATAAGGTCTGCCAAATAGCCTGGACCTGAGTCATATAGAGCTTTATAGGTCATAACCAGTACTTAGAATTATTCCCAGAAACAAACTGGAAGTCAGTGGAGCTGATTCAACAGGGGCATTTTGTAGTCTCTGTAACCCTCCCCAGTTAACAGCCTGGCTGCAGCTCTTTGCACCAGCTGCAGTTTCCAACCACTTTTCAAAGGCAGCCCCAAGTACAGTGCATTACAGTAGTCCAAATGGGATGTAACCAAGGCATGTACCACTGAGGCCAGATACGATATAAATTTGCTTTCTGTTGCTTCAAAGGATAGAACCAAAACCAGTGAATACAAATTATAAGAAAGAAGATTCCAACTAAACAGTAGGAAGAACACCTTGAAGGTAAGAAATGTTCAGAGGAATATAATGTTTTGGAAAGGAGTGGACTTTTTCCTTCACTGTAGATTTTTAAACAAGGTTTGATGCCCACCACTCAGGAATGCATTGGCTGTGGATTCCTGCATAGAAAGACATGGATTAGGTGGCCCTTGTGATCCTTTCCAACTCCACTCTTCTAAGATTCTACGATTAGAGCAAAGAAGAGGAAAGCTTTTAATTTTGTGGACTAATATTCTGGCCCATCAACATCTTGGAAATAAGCCATTTGACCAGAAGCAGTCAAGTGAGAGCCAGAATGTGATAAAAATAAAACTGCTAATGAGATTCACTGAACATAGGCCATGTGGGCAGTGAATCAAAGTGTCTTAGCCTATTAACCTGCATGGCATAGCTGTAGTTTAGCTATGATTGCTTCACTTCATTATTGTTTCAGTGGTGAATTAACAGAAGGTCTGAGTTTTCTGCCACACAACCCTTATATTCAAATTTGAAAATCCATATTGGTTGGATATTTATACATTGCAATATTTGTACCTAGGTTTTTTTTTTTTTGGAAGGCTGGAAGGCTTTATATGTATATGTATTTATTAACCTCCTCTTAGGTTCAGCATTAGCCTTGATGATATGCATTCTCTAGAAAGATTTTCACTATACCAACTAGGTAACTAAGCAATATGACTGTTTTCAGAGCAGGCCTAGGTCAAAAATATCCAGAATTTACGAAATTTGTGAAATGGAGCTGCCATTGTAAATGGTGAGGTTGTCTTAAATTTTCTACTTTCTATTTCCATTTCTTGTGACCTTTTGCACATAAATGGCAAAGAAACATACAACATGTAAGTTACAATGGTATGATATCATGAAATGAGAAAGGCTGCCCACAGCAGGTTTGTGGAACCTCAGGCTCTGAGACTGAATCTCTTTCTGGCATCACAGACAATTACTTTTGAGGTTTCTTAGGGCAGTGCTATTCATTGTGGTAGTCAGTAGACTAGTGTTAATCCATGAGCCATTGGCTGCCAGTCCCTGGCAAGTTTCCAGGGAAGAAATAAATAACTGTAGACAGAGGGACAGTTATGGTAGAAATCCCCACTACACTAGTGAAAAATTGCTGGTCCCCCCATCAGATAGGTTGAGGTGCACTGCCCTAGATGTCTCACACCCTTTCCTATATTATGATTGTTTTGTGGTTTCCTATCCTTTATATTTTGACTTGCATTTTGAAAATGTTCAAATGCTTATTCTAAGGATTTGTTTCAAGAAATAAATACTTGAAGCTAATATATGATGATATGTGACTCTCATTCTTTACCTTTACTTACCAGCCACTGGAATCTCTGAAGTGGAATTGGGCGTCCCTACTAAAAGTGATTCCCTATCCTTGGATAAAATCCACAGTGAAATGGGCCTCAGGATGCCACTTTTAATGTTGGACTCAGATCAGTTCTGTCCTCTATGTTGTGCTAAATGTTGGGTTTTGTGCTAGGAACAGACCAAAGCCAGCTAATCTATTTTACCACATTTTGACAAGTGAGTTTGGTTGTGTGAATGAGCCCTTAATCTTAGTTTAAACTGGTGTGAAAGGAAATTCAGTTCCATTGTATGTTCATTTCATTAATCTCAGGAAGTTTAAGAAGTTAAACTAACAATGAACTTTTCCTTGGGACTAGTGATAACAATGAGAGATATACTTAGCCTTACATATGATATCACCCTTCAATATTTAGAAAATAATATTCTTCAGTATTTTTAACGTGATGGCCAATTGGGTTTTCTGTTGATAAAAAAATGAAGATCCAACTAAAACAGGACGTCGCCAGCCATTTTTACAGAATTTCATATTTGCTGTAGAACTAGGAAAAGGAATAGTGAATATGATGGCTGTGAACATGGAAGAAAACCATTTGTTAAAATTTTTGTGCTTAAAAAATAAGAGCAAATTTTCTACTTTTGCTGATCACTGCATCCATTTCCCTCTTTTGAATGTGTATCAGCCTCCATTTACACCTAGCATTAATAATGAATTGTTCTGGTTCAGAGACAATACATCAGTTTCATTTCTGATTGCAAAAAAGCTCTTGCAGATCTTGCAGATACATATCCCATCACTAACCTATGACTAGCCATGCATGAATAAACTTCATCACCTCATAAGGATGAAGATCTAATGGTTCCAAAATATATATTTAGGCGATCCTGTACACACACAATATGTTTATCTGGCAATATATTCTCTTGGTGTTAATGAGGCTTGCTTCTGTGTAGGTCTGTATGAGATTGCTCTATTTATGATTTGTAACAGTTTTTCAGCTATTTATTTCTAAGTCTATGCCATTTTCTTTCCAGACTGATTTGCACATTTAAAAAAAAAATGGTATGAAAAGTTACATTTCACAGGAGCCTAAATTAATATGCCTAACTAGAGTAGGGAATTACCATTCAACAATTGATTTGATGAGGAATCTGTGCTTAAGACAAAAGGCTACTGCAAGAATAGAATACAGAGACACAGAATGGTTCCCAATTGGCAAAGGGGCAGGCAAGGCCTGTTCAACTTGTATGAAGAATATATAATACGAAGATAAGGCTTAGATACAGAAGAAGAAGTGAATATAGGAAGAAGGAATATCAGTAACCTAAGCTATGCAGATGACACCATACTACTATCAAAGAACATTACAGACTTAGAACAATCACTAAAGAAAGTCAAAGAAGAAAGTGCAAAGGCTAGGCCTAATGTTAAGTTAAAGAAAACAAAAATAATGACCATAGAGAACATACATGATTTCAATCTAGATAATGAGGAAATCGAAATAGTTAAAGATTTCCCATACCTTGGATCAAACATTGATCAGAACAGACTCTGCAGTCTAGAAATCAGAGGATTAGGAATGGGAAGGGCAGCTATGGCAGAACTAGACAAAGTCCTAAAGTGTAAAGATATACAGCTGAACACTAAAGTTAGAATCACTCAAACCATTGCATTCCCTGTTATGATGTTTGGCTGTGACAGCTGGACAGTGAAGAAAGCAGATAGGAAGAAACTTAATTCATTTGAGATGAGGTGCTGGAGAAGAGTACTGAAGATAACATAGACAGTTAAAAAGTTAAAAAAAAAGGGTCCTTGAACATATCAAGAAAGCCAAGATGACTAAATCCCTGGAAGCTAAAATGACTAAACTTATGCTGTCATACTTTGGCCACATAATGAGAAGGCATGACTTATTAGAAAAGACTGATTCTGGGAAGGTGGAGGGAATTAGAAAGAAAGGAAGACCACATACCAGATGGATAGACTCAATCAGGGAGACCATGGGCCCGAGTCTGCAGGACCTGATCAGGGAGGTAGAGAATAGGGGGGTTTGGAGATGTCCCATTCCCAGGGTCACCATGAATTGAGATCGACTCAAAAATAGCTAACAACAAGCATCCAGATTTCGTTCTTTTCCCTTCTGGTTTTATATTGGGTTAAAATAAACTGACCTGGGAAGTTGGTATAAAAGTCTCTGAACTGGGAGTTAACAGAAAACATTCAGGGATAAACAAAACATGTATGGATTTCCAAAACAAAATCAGAGAGAAAAGGAATAAAAGCTGGGACTTTCTGGTCTTTTAAATCTGTCTGGATGCACCCATAAATAAGAATTTTGAACGTTTTCTCACAATGATGAAGTGGACAGGCATCCATGAAAGAAACAATGGTTTCTTGGTACACTGCACATACTAGCTGACATCCCAGTCACTAAGCAGTGTTCTCATGCCTTATTTGTTGCAATGCTTTAGTGGACCTATAGCCACTTAATGCATTATAGCAAGAACTTATACACACAGAGGCTTCACTCTCTGCATATGATGAACTAGAATTCATGAAAGCTTATGCTAGAAACTTCTTTTTCTAAGGAACATTTATATCTTTTTATGCTGAAAAAGACTAACACAGTTATGTCTTTCAATATTTCTGAATGATGATTTACAGATTAAATTCGTATGTGTTATCCCCCCCCCCGCCCCCATAGATAGTGTTTAAACAAGGTGGCTGGCAACTATAAAATTTAAAATCACAGTTACAATCAAAGCAAAACAATTTTTTAAAAAAAAATAAAAAAGGAATAAATGCTTCTTTTATAATAAAATAATTAAAACTTTTGTTTGTTTGTTTGCTAGTGCAAGGGAAACAAAAATAGTGCTTGGCAGAGTATGCCTGGATTTGGTGTCAGTCACAGAGAAAGCCTAATCTCATATTACACCAATTTCTACTCTGGAGTGTGTGCTTTGGTGTTTTGTTTTGTTTTGTGTTTTGAACTAAAAATTAAAAAATCCAGAGAAGTGAAAATTGTAAGGGGAGCTGCATTTTAATCTTAACATTAGTGTGGACAGTGTGGATCCATTTGGTTCAGTAATGAAATGTGGACCAAACAAAAGTCTTAAGCCTCTCTGCTATGAGGGAAGCCTTATAGTGGAGCTATCAGGATAATATTTACAGAATTAGGTTGTGAGTTTGAATGTTACTGGATGTCTACATTAGGATGTCCTCTGTATCTGTTAAATATTTATTTATAGATTTTAAAGATTATGACAGCCAGCATTTTAAACCAAGAAGCGGAAGATTACATTTTGTGAATCAGAATTACTACTTGTACTAGGTAGCAGGCTACATTTTTCTGAGCTCAGTTTCTTGTGCTTGAGCTTATCAGAGGCTTAGTACTCTATGAAATGATTCTAATTGATTCAAAAGCTTTAGGTCAAATCCAAAGGTTATAATGCAACCCTCCTATTTTGCCGCCCTGCCGGGGTGGCCTCAGTTAGCTGCTTGTGTCCAGTACCCAGTCGACAAATGGGAACCTTCTACATCTGCAAACCTCCAATATTTTTGGCACTGTGTTCTAATCCTTCCTGTGATATTGTTCAGGCAAAAACTATCAGTGAGAGTATGCCTCACAACTGTGATATATTCATAATTTGGAGTGAATGTTAAAAATGAAAGTAGGAAGTAATTTTGGTAATGACACATCTTACAGAAAATGAGGAGTATGTGGAACAGTGAAATAGCAATCTACTTATCAGTTTTTTATATTACTTCTCAATATATAGTTATTAGGATGGTTTACACAAACTCAAACCCAAATGAAAATGAACTAAAACCATCAGAATCATAAAATAATAAAATAAAATAAAGCAGGGTAAAAGAAGAAGCAAAAATCCACATTAAAAACTCATTAGAGGCTAAAAGCCCAGTGAGATAAAAATCCTAGAAAAGACATTAAAGCAGGTACTGGAGAATTTTCCTTGAGGATGTGTTCTACAAACAAGATATAAAACCACTTCCTGGCTGCTATTCAACTCATCTAGATGATGAGTGTACTCAGAGGGTGGCCTCCAAAGATGCTCTCAATGCAAGAGCAAGTTGTTGCAAAGGTGGCCCTAACTGCCCTGATGCTGGCCTTTATTGCTGGTCTGTCAAGGCTGTTAGTTACCTTTCCACCTAACTTTAATATCCAAACGAGTTTGTTCCTCTTAAATATATTCTTAAATACACAAAAACTTTTAAATTTCAAAACCAACATTATCCTTTCTTCTTTTTCTAATTTATAGCTCAGAAATAGTTTTCAGACTTCTACAAATCTGTTTATTGATGTTCCTCTTAAGAACATAGGAGCTGAGCAGCTGGACAAGGAAAACTGGGCCAATCTCAATGTAAGCCTTACCATCCCCACAGCCTTCTCTGTAGACAGGCCAAACACCAATGGGCAGTCTGAACCATGCGGCATTAAGCCGCGTCTCTTGGCTTTTCCCCCACCTCCTCCCCATGCATGTGCACCACCTGATACCAGAATTACCTCCCTCTTCCCACTTAGCAGCCATCTCTTTGGATGCCCCTTGTGACTGGCCACACAGTCACATGTACCCTTACAGTGCATCAGTGCACCCAGGGACACATTGGCAAAGCACAATCAAGCCCTCCTTCCCCCCATGCCCCATGTTGGACTGTCTGGTTGTGTATGTTTTAAGTACATCTATTGCATTATTGGCGACCTGCCTTGTTTGTCATTCTTTCACATTATAGAGTGTGTGACAGTTGGATGGTACCTTTATGATCAAATGAAAAATTGTATTGTGAGCAATGGTTCCAGTGGCTGCGTCTCACTGGTCTCAGGTGCATGCTCTAAGCCACTTGCATACGCTGCCTGGGCTTTGTGTACTTGTGTCATGCTGTTTCCTGTACTTGTGTCATGCTGTTTATATGCTAGTGTGATGATGTGAATTTTCTGTGTTAAAGCCAGCTCAAGTATCTTCATGATCCAGTGTTCCATCAATGGGATGTCCATATTTCCAATTTTTGTACACATAATAATCTAGCTGCTGTAATCACATATTGTAGTAGCTTTTTATATGGTCTGAATAGTTTATATTGGTCTAACACCAAACCGTTGCCCTCTCATCAGGTTTCCATAACAAATCCTTATTCTGCAACCATTAGTAATTCCTATTTACCAAGGTTGAAACAGGAAATGCTGAAAGATCCTTATCTAGTCAGTAGTACTGCCATAGAGTCTGAATGTCTTAAGATTGAACTAACAGCACCAGCACCAATACACACATGAAGATATTTATTTTTTTTTTTACTGTAAATGACATTGTAGTTTAGTTGCTTACTTCAAGATTTGTGTATTGTCAGCCTCTGTTTGATTCTATTCTAAAAGACATGAATTCTTCAGTGTGTAAACATGTTCACACTGACCAGGCCTTTGGCTTTACCAGCATGTGAAATTCATAAAGAGTCTTATTTTCTGATAAAAGAAGTGACTAAAGACAATTGACATTATTGTTTGAAGTCCATGGCTTTCATGCTTGTTTAGCACTGTTGAAATGGAACTGGGGCCTGGATTTATGGGAGAATGCTTGCCCAAGGTCTCTACCTTTAACATATTTTGTGCTCCATCTGCCTCTTATACAGGGAATGTAATATGATTTTGATTAGTTTCTGATGAGCTGCAATTTCAGTAAGTGCAACTCCAGTGCTGTTGTTTTGTGCCACTGCTACATTTCAACAATAATTTAAGAAGACTGTTCTCTTAGTTGTATTGATAAAATAATAAAAGACAGTATCTAAAAACATCACACACAGATAAAACATACTCACTGTACACCTAAATCCTGGCTTAGATCTCTATTTCTATTTCCTTCCAAAAATAATAATAAGCTAAAATGGTTTTTGGCTTATTTGATATGGCAGTCATGAATCCATACAAGTTTGGACTCTAGATTTCATGGGCTCCAGTTATTTGAAATCTCAGCTGGCCCATTGAATCAGTGAAAACTAAACCAACGCTTGCATACTTTTCAACATTTCACACACTCACACACACAACCTAGGACAAATGTGGACAAGCAACTTTATAGTGTGGTCAAGATGGTAAAAATATCAATGAGGAAGAACAGATAATCCAGGAGGAACTGCATCAGTTTTCATTTGCCTGAGTCTACAAGAAAGGATATGGTCCTCCCCCTTCCTTTATTTTCCCCTCTGAATTAATTTAGTACAAACTACTTTTGTGCTATGAACTTAGGGGCTGTACAGACCATCTTGAAGCAGTGGTGTGGGGGCGGCTTGGGGGAGTGGTGTTTAGAGGACACACACCCCGTTTTGAGGACACATACCCCATGCCAATGTCACGCCACCCACCCAACTGCACGAAGGGTGGCATCACAGTGCTTCTTTAGAGTGGCGTTTATATAACACATGCTGAAAAGAGTGCTAAAAGGAGAGGCAATTTGCAGTTTCTTTTTGAACTGGCAAAGCACTGGATTGGGACTGTGGCAACCACAGGCTGTGGCTCTGATCTAGGGCTGAAAGAGGTGGCGCGGAGCCACTCCTTTGGGGCAGTCAGAGAGAGAAGCTAGGACATTTTACAACTGGCTGAAAAACTGGATCAATCTGCACTGTCCCTGCCATATCAACAGAGGACTCTTTCATACAAGGCTAAATTGGAAGTATAATTTAAGGTCAATTCGAATGCAATCATGGGTTTTATGTTATTGCAAATTAACTCTTCACATGCAAATTCGGGCAGGAGGGAAGCCAATTCGAATGCAATCATGGGTTTTACCTTATTGCGAATTAAAGCTTCGCATGCAAATTCGGGCAGGAGGGGGTTAATTTCGGGTAATGGGAAGTAATTCCGAACGGAGCAGGGGTTCATGTAAATTCGCTAAACAAGCGAATTTACATGAATCCGCATTGGCTCCATTCGGAGTTGGGAGAAATTCCTCCCCGTTTGAAAGAGTCCACAGTTGGAGGGTATCTGCTTCAGTTGAAGAGTATCTGCTTCAGTTGAAGATTTACAATTGTTTCTCATATCACACAGAACTACTTGTGTAGAGTTTTTATGTGATAAAGCCTAGTTAGGACTATACCATGAAAATTCTTCATGCTTATAGAAAAATGGCCTTGTGGGATGCAGGGTGGCAGATGGCACCATTGTCCTTGTTAATCAAAAAGTATGGCACTACTACACTAGTGGCCCAGGCAAAATAGTGCCATACTTAATTAGAGTACTTACCAAGTAGCACCGCCTAGGATGCTTTCTTCCTCCAAAGAGTAGGATGGTAATATATGGAACCCTGCCCAGCAACATCTGGTACATGGTACTGAATTTGCTGCAGTTTCAGAAATGTTAAGTAATGTTTTGCGTATCTGTGTGAAGGAGATAATGAGAGCAGAAGAAAGAGAATGAACTACTTCTGGCTAACTTCTTATCCTTAGCAGATACTCTCCATACTCTCTTTGTTCACTGTATACCTGAAACATTAGATTCCCCAACATTCAGGCCTGGAACTCCCTACCAAACAATGCTTGGCTGGTCTTTGCTTTGTTCTCCTGCTTCTAGGCAACTATTGCTTCATTCAGGCAGCTCTTTGGAAATCAATTTGTTGTTGAATAAGAGACTTTCAATGGACCAGTGCATTCTTTTTCCTTACAGATATGTTTCAAATTATGTTTTTTACCATTTTAAACTATGATCTTAATCTAATTGTGTGTTAGTGTTTGAAAACATTTCTGTTTTAATTGATCTTTCTGTCCCATTTTTGGGAGAAAGGTGGACTAAAACCACACAATTAATTAATTCATTTAACACATAGTGAACTTTATTCCTTTAGTAATATATTTGTTATATGGCTCATATTGTAAATGTAGCAGTGAAGGCAGACACCGAACTTTATTCCTTTAGTAATATATTTGTTATATGGCTCATATTGTAAATGTAGCAGTGAAGGCAGACACCGAATCTGTGCATCTTCAGATATCTGGGGGAACCATCATTTGTGCCCATTGGCTACAATTTTTTCTTTCTTTCCTGGAAAATTGTTGGGGACCAGTAGCCAATGCCTCCTGGGTAGGAACCAGTCCATGGCCATCACTTTGGAAAGCAGGGACCTAGGCAAATAGAAAAGACTCCAGAAAATAGTTTAGGTTTCAGGTGAGTCAAGAGAAACATCTCTGGACAGGTCTTGCTAGTGTAGATGATAATACTACTACTTATACCTTGCCCCCCCCAAAAAAAACCCTCTCTGAGATACTGCTGGACACAGTGTATAAAATATAAATTCAAAAGAACACATGACTTCTGCTAGCCTGAAGATTCACCCAGTTCTGTGCAAAAACAGTCAGAAGCTTCCCTCTTTTCCACCTCCTGCTTTTAATACTTTACTGCAGGTTTAATTGCTGTAATATTTCAATGCCAAAGAGAGTAATTTGCAGCTTGAATACAGCATTAGATCTGCAGTGCCCTACACTTTAAAACCCCAGTATAAAGCAAGCATTTGGTACTCGTACTACAAGAATTCTCATTTCCTGCTCACACTTTTGAAGAGATGGAAGTTAAATGCCTACATTAACATTTATAAAAATTTAGGAGTGATTCCCTTATTACATAATTAGCCCAAGCAGTTGGAATATCTGTATATCTGCCGATTAGAGACATTACTCGGAACATGCCCTCGAACAGCTGTATTCCAAGGCAAAAGAGAGAAAGAGAGATTCACTAATGTGGCCCTGGGGGAGAACGTTCCATTTTGACAGAATAAGGCAGCTTTGGTTAGTTGTTACAATTAAACTTGCTCACTTTGAAGAAAATGCTACAGAAAAATGGCTTCTTAGGCAAAAAGGTATTTTTTCCCCTCTCATTAAAACATTAGTTTTGTCCTTTGATTAGGCTGGCTTTTTGAATATGTGAAACTAGAAAAAATGGTATCCTATACATGCCAAATAAATTGTTATGGGTTAGAATAACTGTTAGAATATCAAAATCCACAAAAGAGTGATACCCTTATTAGATCAACTAAAAGGTACAAAATACATATTGGAAGTTTTTGAAGCTTCACTTGCTTCTTCATACCAATAGCAAGCACATTTCTGTACCACTTACTGATGTACTAAACGATTTACAGAGTGTAAGCTAATTGTCCCCAACACGTTGAGTACTCATTTTAGCGACTTAGGGAAAGATGCCAGGCTGAGTCAACCTGGAGCCCCAGTATTGAACTCACAACCTTGTGGTTTGTGATTGAGTGCCTGTGGTTTGTGATTGAGTGCCTGCAGCATTTAGCCACCAGGGCTCATCAGGCAAAGATGTTGAAAATCATACAGGAGATGAAAAGTGACAATGTTAAAGTTACAAGTCCAACTTTTGTCTCAGATACTATTACTGTTGTCATTTAAGATGGTCTGGAGGGATATCAAACAAAGCAGAGGCTACTCCCCTCCTTGACTATAAAATTTCAGATCTATTAACAGCAGCAAAGTAATTTCCATTGAGATCCAGGGCTTGTCTACACAATTAACATACTGATCATTCCAGTCAATTAGAATGCAGTCCAGACACATGTCATGCTCGGGATTTCAGGCCTTTTGTAGGTGGGGTGGCACTCCTTAAAGTCCAAAATGCATAAAGCTGCATCTGCACTTCAGAATTAATGCAGTTTTACACCACTTTAACTGTCATGGCTTCGTCCTATGGGATTTGTAGTTTATTGGTCACCAGAGGTCTCTGACAGAGAAGGCTAAATGTCTCACAAAACTACAATGCTCAGAATTCCATAGCATTGAGCTAGGGCTGTTAAAGTGGTGTCAAACTGCATTAACTCTGCCGTGTAGATGCAGCCTAGATAAAAGTTGCCAATTGTAGTGCAAATGAAAGAGTTTTCCCTTCGTTGGAGGCAAAATTGCTGTTAAAGTTTCCATTGTTGCAGCAACATCAGGTATCTTGAAATCCAGGAAACATATTAAGGGGTAACCAAGTTTTGGTCATGCAGCAAAGCATGACAAAATCCAAAATCCATGGAACAATGATAATCTTTACCGTGTTAACTAAATTTTTCAAAATATCATGCAAGCTTTCGAAGCTCCACTGCTTTGAAGCATCTCCAAAGCTCCACTGTTTTGAAGCTTCGAACATCTTCATCAGAAAAAGATGTTAAAACTCATATGGGATTTTGTGGATTTTGGATTTTATTATATTTTGCTACATAGCCAACATAGCTACCTCAGTATATTGCCTGAGGTGCAATAACAGGTTCTGTCCTTTTGAATGAAGCGTGAGCCCAATGTAGTTTGTGGTGACACTAGAGCTCTCTGAAAGAGAAGGCTAAATATGTACCAAAACTATAATTCTTAGAATTCCACAGCATTGAGCCATAGCAATTAAAGTGGTGTCAAACTGCATTATTTATGCAATACAGATGCAGCCAAAGATAAACTGAAATTCATTTATCCATCCCTACCTAGGTCCTATTCCCAATATAATATTGAATCTGAAGTATAGTATAACCTAACTGGTGTATTAACTTTTCCAAATTCATAGGAGAATTCTACACAACTCAATAACAATCATACACAATACAGTGGGACCTTGTTATCTGCTGGGTTTTGGTTCCAGGATCCCCCGTGGATAACAAAATCTGTGGATACTCATGTCCCATTAAATAAAATGACATAGCAAAATGGAGTCCCTTATATCAAATAGCAAAGCTTTGCTTTTTGGAATCTATACTTTTTTGGAATATTTTCAAGCCATGGATGCTTGAATCTATAGATAAAAAATCCGTGGATAAAGAGGGCTGACTGTAATTATTTTGCAGATTATACCAGTAAGCATCTTTATTATTAATAATTGTTTGTGTATATTTATGTGAACAATTACATTGGAATGATGTCTGCTAATCTCAGTAGTACAAAATGTTTCCCCCTCTGATTGTTCAAAACACTTCACATATCTTGTCAGAGTGCCCAGTTGGTGTACAACTCTCCTAAGGTAAGACTTGACCAAGATACCTCATAGCTCACACACTTGGGGACTATGCTTCATATTATATGCCACATCTAGTCATTTTATGCCTCAAACTGTCTCAAGCTCCTTTTTCATAGATGAGAAAAAGATGTATACAGGCTTCTTCCACCTTTTGACACCTTGCTTTCTGACAACTTGCTCTTTCAATGCTTGCCAGTTACAAACATGTTCCATTAATATGTCATGGGTTCCATTCTTTCATCAGTTCATTTTGCCTACCTGAGATTGCTTGCATGCATTTGTGTGTGTGTGTGTGTGTGTGTATAGTGTATTAATTTAGTTTTTGTACACATTCAAAAGTGATATATGTTATTTATGTTTCCAGTGGCCAAAATGCATCTGCAGGGTAAAAGTATCTAGGTTTTTCTTTTCAGTCAATTCCACTTTCTGACAGTCCTCCATCTTCATGTGGTCAGAGTCTTTTTCCGTTCCGTTGTTAAAGACTGCAGTTTCCAATGACTGCTTTTCATTAAAAAGAAAAGGCATTGAGAGACAGGCAGTTACATAGATTTGCATAGTGTGGCTTTAACTAGTCTGGCTCTAACTATCTATGGGAGAGGAATGGATAATCAGATCTTGCCTGTGTCATTCAAGAACTTGTGCCTTCTTTTTATTTAAAGAAAATTGTAAATGTTGTATATAATAGTTCTATTTTAATATGCATAATATATTTTATTGGACCCTTTTAAATTATTATGTAGAACACTTTGCACCCCAACTTGAAAGAAAGAATATTAAATAAGTAAGTATAGTTGGCCTTCCACAGATTCAACCATACACAACTTGAAAATATTTTAAAAATATATAAATTCCAAAAATCAAAACTTGATTTTGCCATTTTATATAAGGAATACTATTTTACTATGCCACTGTATTTAATGGGACTTGTAACCAAACTTAAGTGGATATCAAGGGCTTACTATAAAACAAAAAAGCATTGGAAAAATGTTACAGCTGTCTACCTTGTAACTCCCAGTGTGTCTTTACCTATCATACCATAGCAGTGTGGACCCAATTTCAATCTTTGGTTCATGATCTTTCTTGGCATAGTCTAAACCACTACACTATACCCATGACTACATGATTTGTGATGGTAAGTATAGTACTAGAGGATGGTCGTTCTTCTCAATTAATTAATCTAGAATGGAGGGACATTTGCTCCTAGAAAGCAGCAGACTTCTCCAGGTGCTTGAATGCCACATTGATTTGGAATTAGAGCTTGAGGGATTTTCTCTATTACTACTTTACTCACAAACGCTGCATGCTGAGAGATGTAAAAATGATTCTTTCCCCTAAATGAAGCCTGTTCAAAAACTAAGAACACGTGCTGCTAAAGTTTATTACTTATATCGCTGCTTTTCACTACCTTGTTGACTGCACTCATAATTTTCAGTGCTCTTAGAAGCAGGTAAAATAATGTTCATACTAGCAATAATTAGCAAAAGGACTATATGAATAATCACACTCATTCCCACAAAGATTTCTTGTTTTCACAGACCAATCTATTACTTGCTTCAATGAACCGTCTTGTTGTTAATTTGCAGGGTTTTCACCCCTAGGTGATGGAAATACCTGCCCTCTTCCCAGTCTCCCATTAAGTATGGTTTTCACTAATATGTATAATTCATGAGAAAAATTTGTTTGTCAAGGATTCCTGACAGGTCACTTAAATCCTTGATCAATTGATAATGTTCACACCAACATGGTCCAGAATGAAAATTACTCTGATGCTAACTTTCCTTTCTTGATAAAAATGATATGGTTTTTAACTCTGTATGCAGCATGAGCTGATTCTGAAAAAACAAAGTAAGTTTCAGACAGCATTTGACTGCAGTGTACTATTACATTTAATGCATTTTCATTGGAACACACACACACACACACACACACACACACATTCTGTATAATGAGAGGGTATTTGCATTCTTCTTGGAAGTTGGACTTCGGATCGGCCTTTTTAGTCATCAACGTGCTTGTAATAAGCGTGGGACGAATTCTTCCTGAATCTTCATTAGCAAAGAAAAGCCAGAGAGAGGAAGTTGGACTAGAAACAGGTCAACTGGCAAGACATACACTCTAAAGGAGAATATTCTGAGTGAAGATGTGCTCACTGGTTTGCAGAAACATATATGTGTCTAAGTAAACAAGACTAGCCCTACTGATAAGTCCACTGATGTGGCTTCCTCAGAGAATCAATTAATATGCAATGAAAGGACAGTACAATAAATTATTGGTTGTTTAGTTTTTTATTCCCAGAATGAAGGGCCATGTGTGGGATTTTCTGCGTGAAGTGGCAAACTAACCTGGCCAAACCTTGGAAACTAAACACTTTGACTGCTCCCACCTTAGGTAGTGTCCCGGACTGTGGCCAGCACAAACCAACAAAAGCTGATAAGGCAGTTCCACAAACCTAAACGTTGATCCTAAGAATAGTTCAAAAGCCAGAGCCGAGGTCAGGGTTGGGGAAATCAGTCAGTCCGGTCTGAGGTCAGGGCAAGGAGAAAGCAGCAAAAGTCCAAATCGTTCCAAGGTCAAGGCAAACCAGAGTTCCAAAAACACAAAGCCAGCACACAGTCACACCAAGAGACTTTCAATAAGTTCTGGCAAAGGGATGGTGTCCCACAGGTGCTTAAGTAGGAGGCACCCTCCCTGTTGGCAGCTGTGCTTTATTACCAGCTTGCTTTTCAGCAAGTCTGCGGGACCGACGTACACAAGCACTCTCAGCCCTCCTCTCCTTAAAGAAGGGAACCACCAAACTGGATTCTTCATTTGAAACCTCACTCAGCTGCTTAGCCTCTGAAGGGAGCTCCATAGTGCTAGAGCCTGGCTGGGCTCCCACTCCTGGGACTGAAATGTCAGAAATGGGGTGTGGCATGGCAGAACTGGGACCTGGTCTAGCCTCCAACTCCTCTTGCTCCTGAGGAGCCGTGTCCTCCTCCTAATCCTCTGACTCCATATCTTGGCTGGTCATAACATATAGCAAAATATCTTGGGTCAACCCAACATGCAAAAGCCTTTCTAATACTATTAACAGCTGAGACCCATCTTGAAGAACATTATGAGCAGAGCTCTTGAAGAAGAAGTCTTTGCATGAGCAGATGATTCTTCTGTTTAATTTTAATTTTGCTTAATTTTTCAATGTAATTCTATTAAATATTTACTAGTGAAACAGTATCTATGTGGAGTGCTAGAGTTACTTGCAAGAGTTTGAGTTTGTGGGAAGTGGCTTAGAGAGTCCTACCTGGTACTGTTATCAAATTTATCACCACAAAAATATTGAGTAGTAACTCAGTGGCTAGAATCTTCTTGATGACCTAAACTGATGTACGTATGCCAATGGAACATTAGCTTCTGCCCCCTTCAAATAGGGTCTTGGCTGAAAATAGTACAGTGGTCCCCCGGGTTACGAATACCCCGGGGTACGAAAACCCCGGGGTACGAAAGAGCTGGGGCCAGAAAAATGGCCCCGGCTTGCGAAAAAAACCCCGGGTTACGACAGAAAAAAAAAGCACCGGCCCTTTAAATTTGATGTGGCGCTACAAAGAAAGCGGTCCCCTGGGTTACGAAGACTTCTGGGTTACGAAAGGTAAGCCGGAACGGATTACTTTCGTAACCTGGGGGACCACTGTAATTAGAAACACTGAAGTACAAAGCCCAGCAAGTGCAGTTTTGCCTTCACCCAAAGTTTGTCACACCTACTTATGTTAACAGGCATTTTTTCTATATCTAATATACCTCTTTTAGCAATATTTACTCCATTAGGCAGTACATCACTAGACAGTGTTGTGATTTTTCAGTCCTCTCTGTGTGTTTTTTTTTAAAAAACCTCGTTAAAAATTCAAAGTGCTAGGACAGAGCAAGATTACAATCTCACTGATTGAAATGAGGTTGGCATCAGTAGTGCTTTAACCCCCCACTCTCTCCTGCAGTGTGTAGATCAAGTCTCACATAAATAGACATAGACAAAGAGATCCCATACTTTGGATCAAACAGGGATCAGAGTGGAAACTGCAGTCAAGAAATCAGAAGATTAGGACTGGGAAGGGTAAGTATGAAAGAACTAGACAAGATCCTAAAGCACAAAGACATGACACTTTACAATCATACAAAATTGGAGATTACCATACAGGGATGGGGTGGGGTTGGGAGTGAAGCAGATTGCTCTTCTGTCCTTTTCCTGGCCTTATCACAATTGCACAAAAGTGTTTCAGGGATGTCACGCTTTGTCCCATCATTTAGGTGGAATTGTATTAAGGTGCACTCCCATTAATACAAAATGACAGGACAGTTTCACTTCAATGATGGGTCAATGACAGGATAAGCATGATGTCACGTGAAAGTCTTTCATGTGATCACAGTCAATTGTGGTTCAATACGGGAGAATGACCAGATAAGTGAGACGTCATCTGAAAATCTTTTTGCGATTGTGCGGCAAATATGGGAAAAGGTTGAGACAAGGACTTCCAGTTCCCCGTGTGGTAATCACAAATGTATTCCCCATCACCATGTATACATGTGAGAGCTGGACAATAAAGGCAGCAAGTAGAAAGAAAATTCATTTGAGATGTGGTGCTTGAGAAGAGTGCTAAGGATACTGTGGATGGCCAAAAAGACAAGGGATTTTAGAACAGATCAAGCCTGAATTCTCACTAGAAGCCAAAATGACTAAATTTAGGTTATCATATTTTGGCCACACCTGAGGAAGGAAATAATTGTGAGAAAGTCTATCCTTTCGCTCATACCCATGGAACCCAGCATAGGAAGGACATGTAGGCAGGTCACTGTAGGCCAGGCTGGAGGAGTCTGATTCCCCCTCTGAAATTATTAAGCACTAATGATCTGGACTATCAAGAATCTTGTATAGTTCAGCCCTGTGGGGAAGGAACTGCCTATCAGATGTGTGCTGGTTTATAGTCATCTTGGCATTCACTGAATATGGTTCTTATTCAACCCCCCCCCTTTCCTTGATATATTAATTTTATGCTTCAAAACAATTTTATAATATTAAATTTATTATTTAGTTATTGTCTTCATGGTAATCCCACTGTTAACTGCTTCTGTGTTTTTATTGATTTTTAAAAACATACATACAAATACTTAAAAATGCATAATGACCTGCCTTCCAGTCTTGATGTCCCCCAACCTAAAAACAACAACAGGGTTCCTATTCACCCTTATCCCTCCATGCTGTTGTCTACTTGAAGAGCATAGTCTGTACCTTTATCTGTGAGAGTTGTCTTCAAAATCATAATATCTTGCTTTTCTTAGGATTTTAAAATCTTGTCGAGAGCTTCTAGGCATAGAGGAGTTTCTCCTTTTCTGGTGGATATCCTTTTTGCATAGAGGTCAGTGACAACAGTTGAAGCATTGAAGGGGTTGGGTGCATGCCTTTACTCTATTTCTCACATGTAGTGCTTATATGTGAGAAGAATGTCCCGAAAAGGGTGCTTGTGCAGAAGTTGGGTGAGTTACCTTTTTATTAGAATTCCTAGAATCCCCATCCAACAAGGCTAATGTACACTATACTAAAATTAATTCCCACTGAATGAGCAAACTGTAAGCAAATCTGGGACTTGACTCCTATTTAGTACCCAGAAGAAAATATAATATTGCTTCTCCACAAACTATGCTTAATTGATTTCACCAAATATTCGCATTCCTTTAAGCCATCCTATCCATTGCTCTTGATCTATGCAGCACAAATGGAACTGAAGGCTACTGTACATGAAAACATTTAAATAATTATGAGATGTAAATGTGACCTTTTGGTGAGCAGGTGTAAATATATCAATCTTCTCCAAGCAAGCATTTTTTGCCCATAAACATCATTGCCATATTGTTTTTAATTTAGCACGCTCAGTTCTGCAGTAATTACCATGTTTATTCCTGGGTTTGTCAATGTGCAGAACTTCACATGAATACAAAGATAAGTGTGACTAAGCTTATACACTGAAAGTTGGTTTAAAGAGTTATTTTTTTTGTGCAAAAATAGAGTGCCTGTTTCATGTCTTTTGGCCTGGCATTCTGTGGAAGTAGAAGAAAGTCATCAGTCCAGTGCAGCATTGTTAATTGCCATCTTGGCTCTGAGTGGTGATGTGTGACATTATTGGTGTTTACCTTTCATTGAACCTCAGCTACAGGAGAAGCATCATAGTCCTGTGGGGCAGATATGGGCTCAGGAAAAGAGGCCTGCCATCTAATTAGTTGCTGGAATCACAGAAACTGAGGATGAGTATAACTGCAACCAGTCATGTAGCTTTGCTTTCACCTCAAATAGCTGAGACACTATACTCCTGTATTACAGTTATCCTGCTTGTGGGATCCCTGTGAGCATCTGGATGGACACTGTGTGAACAGCATGATGCACAGATATGATCTGAACTAGTGGGGCTCATTTTCTGGTCTTATTTGAACATGCAGTGCTTGATTGGGGTCTTACTGTGCCATGGTGTTATCAGTTTCAAGGGTGTGCACAGTATGAAGGGTGATCACCAGCTAAGTTACAATCAAAATCTGATAAACAGTGTCTGATTTAGAAAAAGAACTAATTATAAGCAATTTGATTTTGGTAACTACTGCTTTCACTCTTTGAGAAAGACAGAGAGAGTTTCCAGAACATAAATTATTTGGCATATATTTTTAACATATTAGCAGTGCTCCCTTTATTTTATCTAAAATGCACATGACATGAGTCAAAGCTACCTCATAATAAATATCAGCAAAACCATAGTGAAGATCTCTCATGAATGTAATCTGGCAATAAGATGATCTGGTTGATTTCTAAATAGCTGATTAACCACTTTTTCCAGGAAATTGCATGATGCTGCATCATGACGTAAGTGTAGGTTTGGTTCATTATCATAGATTATTTTGTGTGAATCATATACAGCTGATCTTGGCACATCTTTGCTACATGAATCATCCATTAACATTAATAAATAAAACAAAATGAGTTAAAATGAAGACACCAAAACTGAATAAATTTGGGTCCAAATGAAAAAAAATTTAAACCTGTTTGTCTCTTGGTTTCCCCTGGTAAAGGTATCCTGTTACTTTATACTAAAATCAAAACAGAGGAAGCATTTAAACACAGGGTAAGAAAAACATGTCTAGGTTTCTTTTCACTCTTCATAGATGTCTCCATGCCCCAACTTTATACTAGGGACACATTTGAATATTTAAAGCTGCTGCCACAACACTGGTGGGAAGCCTTAGGACCACATACAGCCCCCCTGATACCATTTTTTGGGGTTTGCTGGCCCTGGGTTCCCTATTTTTTCAGAGCTTTTGTTGTTGCTGCTGCTGGCAAATTTCAAAACAGTGAGGTAACTTCTGGGGCCCATTCAAACTACATAATTATGGAGCTGTTTTCCACTTTAGCTGTCATAGTTCCGCAGCAGAATATCATGGGGTTTGCAGATTAGGGAGGGGTTGTTACAGTTCTCAGCCAGAGAGTGCTGGTGACACCTCAAACTACAAGCCCCAGGATTCAATAGGGTATAGCCATGGCATTTAAAATGGAATCTAGTGCAATAATTGTGTAGTGTGAATGGGCTCATGGTTTACTCCGTGGTTAATAAAAGGTCTTTTCTGGACCTAAAATAGTCCAAAGGGGCCATAAACACAGCAAAATTGTCCCATATGACCCATAGGGACTGTAGTGGGACTGTTTTAGTGATAAAAGTGATAAAAGACGCTTTAATAAAAAGGGCTTGACCAAAGGTCCCTTGGATAACCAGAGAGTCCACTCAACCACTGGCAGTTACCCACTCCAATCTAAAACTAGGTTAACTGGGCTACAGAGATGGCAAAGGAAAAAGAGAAAGGGCCTTTCTTTAACTGACAGATATTTCCTACTATATTTGGTACTGAGGGGAAGGGGGATTGGAAGGAGAGTGGACACCAACAGTGGTTGTTGGCTTCCATGCCAGTAGGATAATGAAGCCATGCCAAGTGTCAGTCCAAAGTTTAAAGGAACTCTGCAAGGTAAAGAAAATATTTTGGGTCACCATGGATGGCACCTTCAAACTAAATCCCATAGTGAACACAGCTCCACTGTCATGGACTCCACCAGCGATTATGGGATCCAGGTTAAAGAAGCAAATGCCCTGGTGATGCAGTGTTAAATGCCTGTACTGCAGCCACTCACTCAAAACCATAAGGTTGCGAGTTCAATACCAGAAAAAGGGCTCAAGCTTGACTCAGGCTTGCATCCTTCTGAGGTCACTAAAATGAGTACCCAGATTTCTGGGAGCAAGTAGCGAACAGTTGTAAACCACTTAGACACTGCTTAGGGGGTATTCAGCGGTATATAAATGAAGCTGTTTGTTTGAATGCCTTGTCGTATGCTTCTTAATTTCTTAATTTAATTTATACCTCCTTTTGGTGAACTGTAGTAATTTCCAAAGAGGGAGCTGCGTTATCTGCTTGCACCCAGAAAGAGAAAGAGAAAGTAACACAGGATTGTCCCTTCGCTTTTAGTGAACACACTTGCTAATGATAATAAAACAATCCCCAAAAGAAAATAGTGATGATCCGAGGAAACAATATAGCCTTGTGGGTGCTGAGGGAGTTTTTAAAAATTGCTAGATCTTCTCTTCCCCCTCCCCTTTGCTCCCTCTTCTGGGTTCAGGTAGGACAAATATAAATTCTGTTTGAACCGGGTTTGATTGTCTGAAAGTCTTGCTGAAATGTGATTTCCCGTTGTGCAACACCATAGCACCATGGAAGATTCCATGATTATTCCTATTTTTTTCAGTTAAAAAATGGAAATAGATGAGTTGCATGGAGAAGAGGTTCTTAATACATTAACTTCTTGCATTTTTGTTGCTCACGATATCATCATCAAATCATCATCATCATCATCATCATCATCATTTTTATCCTGCCCTTTCCCCAATATTAGGGCTCATGGCATCTAAAACTGCCTCCCCCCAGCAGTTCACAGCCATTTCCAAAACTGCATCAGAAGAGTTTTCCAGGTATTAAATAATAATAACAACAACAACAACAACAACAACAATAATTTTTATTTCTAACTCGCTGCTCAGCAACCGGGGCGGTGTACAAGATTTAAAACAGACAACAGTTAAAAACACATCTTTAACCCAGTTTCTAATCCTCCCACCCCTTAAAACTAAATTAAACTAGTGTAGAATTAAAATAACAATTAATACAACATAAGTACAATAAAGCCAGCATTAGGGCAGCAGTAGGGGGGAGGATAGTAATCACATCCATTGAGCCGGGAAAGTTATTTCTGGGAGGCCTGCCGGAAGAGGTCTGTCTTTATTGCTTTTTTAAAACTATCAATAGTGGGAAATCAGACGGATCTTGTCCAGCAGGTCATTCCATAGTCTGGGAGCGGTTGCAGAAAAGGCCCTCTGGGAGGTCTGTGACAAAATTCTTTATTATTATTTTCACAATAAAAATCCCAACAAATATCAGACATACAGCCATGATATTATAACATCTCTACTATCAAACGTAACGAAGCTATTGATTAATCTATTATGTCTATTATATCTTATAATATCTGTCACAATATCTGTCACTCACCTTACATTATTATATGTCTATTATATCTTATAATATCTGTCACAATATCTGTCACTCACCTTACATTCCTCCTACATTCAATCTGTTACCTACCTTTCCTTTACATAACCCCTTATTTCTTAATCTCTCCTTAATCCCTCCATCTCTATCCTATTTTCCCTTACTCTCTTTCACTCCCCCCATTTATTGTACTTATGTTGTATTAATTGTTATTTTAATTCTACACTAGTTTAATTTAGTTTTAAGGGGTGGGAGGATTAGAAACTGGGTTAAAGATGTGTTTTTAACTGTTGTCTGTTTTAAATCTTGTACACCGCCCCGGTTGCTGAGCAGCGAGTTAGAAATAAAAATTATTATTGTTGTTGTTGTTGTTGTTGTTGTTATTATTATTATTATTATTATTATTTAATACCTTCCTATACTTCACCTCACTCCTATCTCTCTTTCATTTATTTTTTATCACCCATCTCATCTCCTTCTCCCCTTCCCTTTCTTCATGCATTAGAAGAATTTTGAGATTCCCTGCATCTTTTCCCCACACTGGAAGAAAAGCAACTTGTGTGTGTGTTTTAATGAACAAACACTGGGAAAGAAAAGGGTTAAGCAACTCTAGAAAGTATCCCTGATTTTAGCCTATGGTGGCTTCATTAAAATAATATTGAGAAGAAGAGTCAGACCTTTTTCATGGATTCATGGATGATTATAAGAAGCATCTCTACACTTACAGGAAAGCACCCAGAAGGTGAATAGAGAGGGGAAGTGTCTTTCCTAATATTGAATGTCTGGGCTTAGGTGTCACATTCAAGGGCAAATACGTAGTGACTGAACTGAGGCGTAGCACAGGAGCAGAATGAATTATAATTCAAAATAACCTTTCTATGGAGCTAGAAAAATAGTTATTTGGCATAGCATATGATATCTTGTAACATAAAATCACTCATTAACCAGACTTGTGACTTACATGGTGCTTGAATGGTTTTTTAGTTGCCTCACTGTATAGCCAGAGGTCTCTTCTGTATGTTTAATAAGCATAATGTGTATTTTGCAGTGTTCCTAGTTTCAGAATACTTCAGGTCAAAGGAGAGAGTCACTAGTCCCATTGGAAAATAAGACCAAACATGATTTCCCCCATCTGGCACTGAAAATCCTGTCAAATTGTTTCCATTTTTAAAAGGCTTCCGTCACTGTTGGTTTTTCTGTGTAAGCCTTCATCGAACAACAATGGAGTTTATCAGACAGGAGGAATTTCTCTCTTATTTTGAATAAAGTCAATTCGAATTCATGTAAATTCGCTAGTTTAGTGAATATACGTGAATTCTAATTGCATTTGGACTGCGTTCAAAATGACTTCCCATTGCCTGAAATTGCGTGAGATACTCTAATATGCAATAACGTAAAACCCATGATTGTGTTCGGAATGACTTCCCTTTTGCCCGAAATTGCATGAGATACACTTATACACAATAACGTTAAACCCCATGATTACGTTCGGATTGCCATTGGATTATACTTCCTATTTCCGTCATCTGATAAACTCCTGTGAGTATAACCAAGGGTAAACACCTAGCATTTAAATGAGTAACCAACATCATTCTTTTGACAGTATCTTACTATCCATTGACCTTCATTAAATTAACAAATAGACATTTCTGGGAAAAAGAAACTGTCTCATATCTATCAATAAAATATTATATTGCACATTGATGTGACTATGAATATTTACAGCACAAACAATATAAATGCTTCTCAGTTTTCAGCTGAGTTTCCTATTATTTCCCTGGTGCTTTGTTGGTTCTTGTGCCTATTTGGTTCTCAGTTCTTAACCCTCCTGCCTGAGGTATCTTTTCTTAAGTGTCACTCCAGACCAACTGACTTTCTGTCCTAGCCTAAGAATCCTAATTGACCCACAGATATTCTAGCTGATATCAGATAGAATATCTGTGGGTGTTCTCTGACATCACAGCAGTTCAACCAAGCTATAATAGCCACATTTTTGCTCTCTTCTGATGACTTTACTTCAGAATGGGGCTGTCACTGAAAACTTCATTTGGAGGCTCAGAAATGTCATTTGATTTCTGGAGCTGACTTTGCTGATAATTTCAACTAAGTTTTGCTTTGTGTGTGCAGTTCATTTTTATGTAAAATCCAAAATGATGATTTCTCACTGCAAAGCCACAAATGGTTTGGAACCAGCATATTTGAAGGCACCGCTATGCCTGTACAACCTTGTCTGTTCACTACATCCAGCATCACAGCTCTTCCCATCATTTTCACAAGTACATTTGGTTTGGATGTGAGACAGGGACATTTGTTCTGCAGCATATAGTTGTAGAAATCTATCTCCAGAGTAAATTTCATATGAGCTTCTAAGACCTATTTGTTAAGAATTATTAAAGTTTTGTTTTCAGTAGGCTCTGTGGAATAGTTTTATTCTGCTCTTGGTTTTCAAGTATGAAACCAGTCTTAGACATTTGAACTATCTTTAATGGATAGCATCCAGTGTTAGTTCTCTGTTGGTGGAACCACAGAATCCAGTGGAACTTCTTTGCAGCCTATTTCAACTGCATTCTGTCATTCTACCAGCAAAACCCTGAGAGTTGGTTTTTAGATGGTTTTAGATGGAAGATCAAAGGGAGTTGGCCAGTGGTAAAAGACAAACATAATCTGCCATAAATCTTTTAAAGAAATACTTGATGCACATTTTGCATAGGCAAAATTAATCTAGGTTCATAGGCAGTCAATAAAGAATACTTACGGATGGCAAAGATTCAGTTTTAGATATATGCTTGACTATATCTTCTCCAAAGTGGCTGATTTAAGTGTGTAAAGGAGAAACTCGCAGACCTTTGCTTTCAGCTGCATATGTTCTGTTGGGTATGCATTCTTTTCTGTTCATTGGGCTTCCTCTCTGCTGAACAGCTGGCTACTTATGAAGCAGGCATGGCTCAGTGAGAGGCCTTAGCTCACTGCTCAAGCACTTGCTTTGCATGCAGAAAGTTGGTTCATTTCCTGGCATCTCCAGTTAAGAAGATGAGGCAGTAGCTGATAATGGTGAAAGACTTTACATGAGTTAATGATGTTCTGCTGTTAGTTAGGGTAGATCATTTTGGGCTAGATGTAACTATAGCACAATTATAGCCACAGAAACATCCTATGGAATTCTGGGTTTTTTAGTTTAGGGAGGGCTATTTAGAATTCTCAACCAGAAGGTTCTAGTATCCCATCAAACCAAAAAATGCAGGGTTCTGCATGATGCAGCCATGGAACCATAGTGGTATAATTGTGTACCATGAAAGGACACTATAGGTCTACTTAGTATGTGGCAGCTTCCTCAGTATTTATATAGATCTGAAAGTGTTTTGGCATGTTATGTTATCCAGAATCCTCCATCTTCAATGGTCATGCTGGCTGTAGCTTTCTTCGAGCTGTAGTGCAAAAAGGCAGCTTTCCTCAGCTTTGTGATTTAATGCTTCAAGGTTTCCATATCACATGTAAAATGGTCATAAATAAAATTTTAAAAATTAGTTAAAATCAGTTGACATTTTAAAAAAGTGTCCCATGTTTTCCCCATGGTAAAAACATGTTAGTAATCAGATTTCTTTATGTTCATGCCAAATTCATTTTTTTTGTTCCTTGCAGAAGGATATTTACATTCCATGAATACATGGGAGACAAGGATACAGTGGTGCCTGGGATTTGATTCCAGAAACCTCTGTGCATATCAGAATCAGTGGATGTGTAAGTCCCATTATACACATTGGCATATTAAAATTATGTCCTTTATAGAAAAGTGGCAAAATCAAGGTTTGCTTTTTGGATTTTCTTTTAACAAATTCAAGCCATGGATGGTTGGCTCTGCAGAATCTGTGGATATGGCTTGTATATTTTTGTATCAGGGATGGTGAAACTTTGGCTTTCTAGATGTTTTGCATCTGTTTCACAATTATACAGTTACATTCTACTTTAACTGCCATAGCAACATCCTGTATGGTATTATAGGATTTGCACTTTAGGAAGGGGCATTTTTCAACCTGCTCTATGAACATGCCAGAGCTTTACGATTATCAAGAGAAGGCTTCTCTTGGTCTCACCGCCATCACAGGCTCCCTTGGTGAAGACATGAGAGAGTCTCTCCTCTAAGAGAGTCTCTCCCATGGGAGGCCAGGCTGGCCCCCTCCGTAATGTCCTCTCACTGACAAGCAAAGATGTCTTTTATTGAAGCAAGCTTTTAATGGTTAAGCAGGGAATGTTCTCATTTAGACACATGTTTTATATGTTTTTAACTTTTGTATTATTCTTAAAATGGTTTTTGTAGTGTTTTAATATGGAGATTTTAAAATGGTTTAAAAACTTTTTGTAAACATCTCTAATTTGTTATTCTGGAAGCTACTTGTGTCTCATCCTGGGAGACAAGTGTCTCATCCTGGGAGACAAGTGGCATTATAAATAAAGTAAAGAGCTGTGCAGACCACCCAAAAGGGGCGGTCTGTAGGCGCCCAGTGAAGTGTCAGAATGGGGTAGGGCTGCCTCACTGGCAGCCCCAGAGGCCCCATTTCGCTGCTTCACCAGGTCACGTAAAAGGGGCAAAATGCCCCTTCCCCACGGCCTGGAAAGGGCTGTTCTTGGGGCTTCATGCCCCAAGAACAGCCCGACCAGCGGAGGACAGGGAGAAAGGGGCCACAGGAATGACATGCAGCCTGAAAAGGAGCTTCGTTTTGGAGTTCCTTTTGGTGCGCACTGCATTGTCTAAACATGGTGCGTGCCATGATGTCATGGATGACGCACACAAAATATGGTGCTGTCCATATGCGGTAGGGCTGGGGAGGGTGCAAGTGCTGCGCCCTCCCCAGCTCTATTCACGCCCTGGTGACGGCCCTTTGGGGCCATCTGTACCTGGTCTAAGTAGTTGCCGCGCAGGTCAGGCCCCCCCCCCCCCAATAAATACAGAAACCTGGTTGGAGGAAAAAAGGCCACAACTTTATTAACTGTTCCACACATGCAGAACAACACAAAACCATAGGGTTGGCCCAAAGCATAAGGTCTGGATCTGGCCATCAGCAACACCCTGGTTGGTTGATGTACCCTTGGTAGCAGGGGCAAACATCGGGATGACGTAGGTGCCAAGCTCCGCCCTGTTGCGCAGTTAGGCAACTGCGCTGCTTCACATCGAATTGCGAGACATCCTAGGCACCGGGTATTAATCGACTGTGGCCCCCGCAATGGCCACAGCGAACCGCTCCTTACCCGGGTCATGAGGACTCCCGATCCAGTGCCAGAGGGCCCTGGAAACCCCTACCCCAGATCCAGGCCTATGCTGCCACCCAGAACAGAAGTTGTGACAATCAACTCCCTAAACAGGGAGGGAGGGTGGGAGAGCAGAACTGGCAATGGTGCCGACGCTCACCTTACACGGCCTTAAATAGGCCCAACAGCCAATGAGGGCTCAGGAACAATGGAGGCACCACCCTCTCCGAGCTCTCCACCAATAGGAGGGCACGCCATACCCTGCTGTGGCCAATCAGACAGGTTCCTTTCCTGCTCCTCCCAGTGGCCAATCAGCATCGAGCCCGCGCTCGCACCGGCCGCTGGGGCGCCGAAGCCTGGCGCGCGGGAAGGGGAGAGGCCTTCCTTCACGCGGCAACAGCGCCGGCCCGTTAATTCGGGCGGCGCCATTTGCCGCGCAGGTCAGGCCCCCCCCCCAATAAATACAGAAACCTGGTTGGAGGAAAAAAGGCCATTCACGCCCTGGTGACGGCCCTTTGGGGCCATCTGTACCTGGTCTAAGTAGATAAATAAAATTTAGAGTTCTCAGCCACAGAAAGTTCTTTTTCTTTGTTATGTTGTTGTTGTTCTTGTGTGTCTTCAGGTCATTTCTGACTTACAGCAACTCTAAGGCCACCCTATGATAGGGTTTTCTTGGTGAGATTTGTTCAGAAGAGGTTTGCCATTGACTTCCAGTGAGGCTGAGAGCATGTGACTTGCCCAGGGTCACTCAGTGAGAATTGAACCCTGATCTCCAGAGTCATAGTCCAACACTGAAAACATTATGTTATGCTGGGTATCTCTTGTTCTCTTGTTCTTCAGCAAACTATAAACCCCAGGATTCCACAGGATTAAGCCATGGTAGTTAAAATGGAATCACAGAGCTTATATTTGTATAGTATGAAAGGACCCCTGAACAACACCTTTCATGACCATTCTTAGCAAGCCAAGCTAGCTGGGGCTTCTGGCAATTGAAGCTGCACATAAATAAAAGGCCAAAGGGTCCCCACCTCTGTTTTATATGTGACTTCATTGCTCAGTTCTGTCCCCAACCAATGATGATATTCCCAAAGAACATTCCACTGGTCTAATTTTTCTTCTGCCATCTTAAATTCTCCCCATAGATCCAGTTTGTTTCCTTTCCATCCAGCCCCCTCCCTTTCATTCCCAGCCACTGCTGTTCATCTGGGTGACATGAAAAATAATTGCAGGACACTTACATTTTTGATAAACTATGGTTTCCCGTTCTCCCCGACCCTTTGAAGTTTCAGACAGTTTTGTGATAATTGATAATCTAATCTCTGTTGGGTTGTATTTTCTTTTTTTGGAGGGGAAAGGAAGGGATTTCTGTTAGCGACTGCTCTGGAACAGCAAATAAAAGAAAATATTACAGCATAAGTATTGATTTCTGCATGCAGAGGTCATTGTGTGGGGATTACACTTTTATCACACAAGTTGAAGTGTTGGCAAGATCCTAATAATAACTACTGAGTGCTAGTTAAATATGGGGGCCAAGGGGAGGAAAACAATCTTTTATTCTTAGTACCTCAAGGCTATACATGGCAATTACTATTGCGGAGGCAATAAAGAAGTTGTTAATTACAGGTTTTATACCCTTGTAGCCCAAAGTAGGAATGAAAGGACTAAAGGTTACAGAGTGAAAACTGAAGAAAGTAAGTAAGTTATAGTTCTTGTTTTTCCTTTGTAAAAGGAATAATTTATTGCAACACAAGCGGTTTTGGGCCCAATAAATAAGCATAAAAAGGACATGTAACCCTGCCTAGAGAATATAAAGTAGATTGGACATTGCCGTATATGTTTGAATAGTCTCCATGTTTTTACATTAATTAAATGAACATGTAAATCTATTACACTTAATACAAAATTCTGTGTGCATTGATTATTGCTGTATAGGCACTGTACCTTCATATTGTGACAGGCGGGTGTGTGTGTGATATGATCCTAAGACTATTTAACACTCCTGGCATTTGAGAATATCAGTGGATCAGATCTGTGTGGGGCTTAGCATGTGGCTAAGGCATCATTTTCTAATCAGGGCAGTTTGTATTTGGGATCAGGTGCTACATATAGTATATACTTTGGCATTTTAGCTTTTGTTGGTACTCACACTGGTAAGAGTATATCCATGCCAAGTAAACACTTGTGCCTGTCACAAAACTTATCAGTGCAAAATTTCAGGAACTGAAATGTAACCTTTGATATGGAATTTGAAGTATGGGGCACTCATTAAATTTTGTTGAGCTACTATATTCTTGAATAAAATTGGAGAATTTTAAAATAAAGATTCAAGTGATACTAACAACACCAGTGAAAACCATTTCATTGTCCTGTTACTTTTTTTGTAACAAAGCAGGACATCACAAACCTCCCCGTTCTCCAATCTGAAAACTGATAGAAGTCTGAGCGGACCACTTAGTAAGCTCTTTGTTAACCTAAAAATCACAGCATACAAATAACTGAAGTGTCATTACTATAGGTTGTACAGTGCTGATATCATTACCAAAACCAGTATTGTATAAGGAACATCATAGCTCCCCAGACTAAGATGCTGAGAAGAACTCCTAATAAGTGGGAAAATTTCAGGGGAAAATTAATAGGAAAATCAGCACTGGTTATCATGACATTTACAAGGCCTAGGCCATGGCCTTCAGTGTCCAGTTACAGATGTCTGATACCAGTTTAATTGCCATAGTTCCATCCTATAGTATGTTAGGAGGTATAGTCTGGTGTGGTACTTAGAATTCTCTAGTCTACTTGGCAGAGAATTTTGCCCCATGAAACTATAAATCCCAGGATTCCATAGTAGAGAACAATCACAGTACTATATTTGCGTAATGTGGACAGACCCCTGGTTAGACTGTCCGAACACTGTCCTAGATACATATAGTCAACAAACACATGGCTAGTGGAAGGCCAACGTTTCCACCTGCATGGAGTTCATAGATCACTAGATCACTATTGCTGTGTGGATCATATAATGACAACTTCTGTAATAGATGTCTGCCTTGAATGGGATCAGACCAGCATTTCTCCAGCATTGATTGTGGGTAACCAATACTTGGGAATATAATAGCATGCAGAGAAGTTATGTCACAAAGACAATGCAAAAAGGTGCTACTATTAATTCATGTTTTGATGTGAGAAAATGCACTGCAGTAACAATGCACAACTATCTTGTAAGACAGGCCACTATACTGTGGCTTGAGAGAGGTTTGGCTCTCTAGATGTTTCTGGATTGCTGTCCCCAACATCCCTACCATTGACTATGCTGATTAGGGCTAATAGGAGCTGCAGTCAAGCAACAACTGAAAGCGAAACTGGAATAAATAGCGTAGGGTTGGGGCTACATGTATTACTGATGTCCTATGACACTAGGATACCTTAGACCTAAAGAGTAGCGCTTTTCATGTCAAGATTTCTAATGAGTGGTTTACAAAATCCATACTGCTCTTTGTAATGGAGAATACTTTATGATATAATTTATGTATACCCTGAAAATGATTTTTTTTTGCTGTTCTGAATGCTAAGCAATACTTGTGAGAAGAACTTGTTGTACATTGTACTGTACTTTAAAGGGGGGTGGGAAGCAATGTGATTGTCCACATAGTGAGATGAACAAATATATGCACACTCACACCCCACAAAATTCACACATACGTAATGAGGGTAAAATTAAACTGTTTTGAGATGTAGCCCATTGATTAAAACTCAACAGACCTGTGCAATTATGACTGCTAATACCATTGGCTCATAAAACATTCACAATGAGCAGCTGAAATCAGTAAATGTTCCTCTACTCTTGTCTCTCAAGATTGGATGCCATTATGCGCAGGTATCAGAAGAAAGGGCTAACAATTTGTTAACCAAAGTGAAAAGGCAAAAATTTTAAAATAGATTTAATATAATTAATATTTTTTATTTAATTGACACAAAGTGTGACACAAGACATTGTTGGATGATAAGTAACACTGAAATAAACAAAATATGAGAAGGTAATCACTTGATCAAAGCCATCTGTTCAGCTGTCCTCAGGAAGTCATCTTTTTTTAAAAAAATACTATTAGTTATATTTTCAGGTAGTTAATTATTGTTATCATTACAATTTTTAAAAAAGTCATCTTTACTTTGTTTCTCCAAAGGAATTAAACATTTACTTTTAATTACTTTTTTAAATAAAAAAACCTGAATGCTACAGACCACTGGTGTATGCCTAATGGTAGGGCTGGCCCAGTGCAGATAACATGTATAAAAGATACAGAGAAATGCCTTTTGACAAGAATGTTGACTTGTCAAGAATGGATGGCCATCTGTCGGAGGTGTTTGAATGTAGACATTCTTGTGGAACACATGTACGGCACAAAAACTCTTTTTAAAAAGCATGTACCTTCCTGAAAGCAGGGAACAGTTTTAATATGTGATTTTACATACAAATCTGATGCCACTTTAGTTTTGATTAAACTTGTGTAAAGGAATAAATTCTTCATTTTAAAATGAGTCCAATGCTGATGAAATGGAAAGTGATTCACCCTTGCATGAAAATTCAGGTTGTATGTATTTATTCATATAAAGATGGCATGCCCTTTCTAAATGTTTTGCCACTGATCAAAGGAAAGTAAACATCATATGAACTCTCTTGATTCCACCCTATATGGTTTTGATCTTTTGCATGATATGTGATATCACCTGTAATGTGTAATGTATATCCTCCCTTCCAAAATATTCTTTAATGGGTAATTTTGTTAGGCATTATTTAATGCCTAATATTCATTTTAATGTAGAGACTGAGAATGCTCACCTGTCTGCACAGTTATAGAGCTACACTTTACCTGCCATACTTGCACCCTATGGACCTCTGGAATTTGCAGTTTAGGAATGGATTTTTAGAATTTCACCCCAAAGAGCTCTATTGCTTCATCAAATAACAAGCCCCAGAATGTCATAGGATGTTGCTATGACAGTTAATGTGGAATATAGTGCTATATTTGGATAATGAGACTTTGCCCCTGAGCCAGATATGCCCATTTACCTAGCAGTAAGTCTCATTGAACTCAAAAGGACTTACTTCTGAGTAGAGCGGTATAGGATTTTATTGTAAATGTCTTATGCTAGGAGAGGATTTTCTGGAACTAACCAAAATACACTTTTATCTGGAAGATGTCCATTGGTTTGTGTTAGCATTGACAAAGGTTTTGTTATTTCTTTTCTGGTTTCTTTTTTCTCTTCATATAGACTGGACTTTTCTTTCCCTGTGCATCTTTTTCCTTCTTTCTCTCTTTCACCATTTGTTTCTCGTTAGTTGTTGGAAAAGCTTATAGGTTAGGGTAATGTGATGGCATGTATTTTTGTTTAGATTATGTACGTTTGCAAAAATCAAAAGCATTTTCCCCCAAATGGAAAAACAATATAAGCAAATATTGAGTAATTTCACAGTTGGATGGTTGACTGTATTGCTCGATGTATTGTGGATACACATTAAAATATTCTGCATGTAAGTAGTGGAATGTCCATCATAGTAATAAGCAGAAGAGGGCAGGCCCATAGGCAACATCTCTGTGGACAACCTTGTGAAGAAACACTGCAACCACTTTCCAGAATCCAGCGTATTTACTGAATATACTGGAGCAGAGTCTGCATAACTTCAGATTGTTTAGCCAAGTCAGCAAAGTGTCTATTTAAGGTATTTGGGGAGCAACAGAGACCAATTCCAAGCAGTTCTAGGAATGAAGTTTTATTGGTAAAGTAAAACAAAATGGCAATTTGATAGCAAGGTGTGAATGCTGTTCACAATGCGAGAAAGAGGGGCAAGGCAGGGGAGTGATGTTACCAAGTAATAGTAGGGTGAATTGCTTTAGCTTCGAGGAAAAGACAAGAGGTGAATTGCAGTGCGAGCTGAACAACTTACAAGTAAGGGAGAATTTACTTTTTTATGCTGTATCGCTCTTCCAGTCTGGTTTAAAGATGTGTGAATTCTCATAATCGCTCCTCCTCTTCCTCTTCCCAAACTTTTTATATGTACAAATGAGTTGAGTGAAATATTGAATTTACTTAAATAAAACTTCTGATTTGAACAATATTATTTCCTTATAAAATGTTAAAATATGAATACACATTAATGTGCAAATGAAGATGCGGGCACTAAACAAAACTATTTTTATTCATATACTACCTTGATGCAACCTCTGCATGTAGATGTAAAGGGAGGTCCCAAGGCTAAAATGCTCTGTGTGAGTAAGTAAAGATCCAAATTTTGTTCTGCATATCCTTTTCCACAGAGTTCCAAAGTACCGGATATAGCTGAATATAAGTCAGCCTCATGTATAAGTTGAGGGAAAATTTAGGGGCCAAAATTATGGATTTTGCAATGTCCTGTGGATAAGTCAAGGGCAAAACTTAGGGCATATGGGGCCGATATAGACCGCCCAAAAGGGGCTGTCTCTACCCGCCCCAGGAAGCAGCAGGATGGGTCCAAGGCTGCCACATCGGCAGCTTCTGCGGCCCTATCCTGCCGCTTCCAGAGGCCACAGGGAAGCGGCAAACCGCTCACGGGGCTGAAGGGAGGAAGGGGCTGCCATGGATGTGTAAAAGCCGCAGCAAAGACCCGCCCACAAAAAGGAGCTCCATTTGGAGCTCCTTTTTTGCGCCGCAGAAAGGGCGTGAGTTGATGCCATCATGGCACGTCCGTATGGATGCTGCCATTTAATAATGGCAGCATCCATATGCGCTAGGGTTCGGGAGGGTGTAAAAGCTACACCCACCTGAACCCTATTCGCACCCTTTTGAGCCCTAGACACGCCTCTTTTGGTGCGTCTAGATCGGCCCATGGCAAAGGATCTAAAGAATGAAGCAAAGTAAAACAATGTCAAAGAACTTATCAAAATTCCAGCAGACATAACTCTTTGTGCTTACTCTTAAGGCTGGATGGATGAAAGAGTAGAGGGGGTCAGTGCTTCCAGGACAGATGTACTCTTGCTTTTCATCAGGGGATGGTTCCCTCTTTTAAATACGAGTTAAGATACAGTATTGACATTGACCCATGGATAAGTTGACTCAGTTTTTTTGCTCAATTTTTTGACCTAAATTTCTAGACTTTCTAGATATATGAGTGTATACAGTATTTTTTTCCTAGTTTTTGTGGGTTTTTCAGGCTATGAGGTTGTGTTCTAGAAGAGTTTTTTCCTGACATTTCTCCTGCAGCTGTGGGTGGCATCTTTAGAAGCTGCTGGTGAAACATCAGGAATAAATTTCTAGAACATGGCCTCATACCACAAACAAACAAACAAACAAACAATAACAAACCACAAAAAACTAGGGTTGAAAGTGTAGACTAAAACATCTGGAGGGCCAAAGCAACCATGCTCCAAAGTGCCACACAGTGAAATGATGGAAAATATGCCCCCAAATTCAGAAACCCAGATAGGCTGCTTTATACTGGATCACAGTTGAAACAATCTTCCTGTTGTGGAAGTGAAACTGGTGATCTCCCAATATATGAAAGCTAACTTTCATATATTGAGAAGGGTGTGGCTTGTGAGTCAGATTTCAAAAAACAGAATGGCAGTGAGGATTGAACTCTATGGTTGATGGCAAGGAGGTCAAATCTTAGTAGAATTCTTACTCATAGTGCACCAGTACTCAAGAAAATCCCCTTTGATTTTTTTCATTATTTTGCAGATATTGTCCTTATACATCCAAATGTTATTTTGCACTCATCAGGGTTAGAAACTTTTAAAAAACATACGACAAAGGGAAACTGAAATTCTCAAGACAATAAAATACCTTCTGGTCCAATCTGTGTGTAGATATACATGCACATTGAATATGTGTAGAATTCCCTGCTGGTAAAACACATAAATTAGAATATGTGCTTTTCATAATAAAATAGGCAACAGAGGCTTGTAAAATGCATGTGAAAGGGCTCATTTACAGCTTGGTTATATTGCTCTTAATAAGCTTTACATTTATATCTGATGCTTAATGTCTGGTTTAGGCAAGTGGTATACTCTGATGCTGTTTAATAGGAAGGATATTAATAGAAATGACCTATATATGTAGGACACATTCTGTAAACAAAATTGTATTTTGTTCATGAGGTACAGTACAAATCAATGCAAAGAAATGGAGACATCATAAATAAGAAGGAGATTTTATCTCTGCCTCCAAGGTGAAACTTTGAAGTGTGCTATATACACAGGTACCAATCAATTATTAATATGAGAATACCAGACTGAATCTTTTCAGAAAATTGTAGATATTTCCCATTAGGAGGACAGTATCAGATCTACAGCTAACAGGAAGTCCTAGAACTGCTGCATGGGACCAGGATGTCATTGCTGCATTCATTACTAGAATATGAGGTAAAAAGGAATGGTTCCAAGGATAAAGTTCATTTTTCTAGTGATACAAAAACGCAGCCACAGTACTTAAACATAAAGTTGGGTCATAAGAACTGTTAGTTGATTTCTCCTTGTGAACAGGGCTTTCCCATCTCTTCCCTCCTGCTGTGCAGCACCTTGTATATCTTGAAAAAGAAAGCATCTCTTCTGAGGGTTGAGGATCCCCTTAGAAGTGATGTGGGGCATTGGTTAAAGGGAAGGGAGAATAACATGTGTTGCACAGAACAAGTGTTGCCCGGCCCATGCCCCCAACCCTGTATGTCTGTCTAGTTCAGCCTTGCTAGCAATGTCCAAGCACTGATGTGTGATTTGCAAAATCCTATGCATGAGGTCTTCACATTTGTTGGCTGTCCCAGAAGATTACACTGTGTTTTACAGTGATCTTATTTCCATCCCCACTATGATTCTATGAAGTGTAGACATGGTTATATCTGGGAACAATTTTAGATCTATTGTGCAAATTGCAAATATTTCAGAACAAGAGAAATACTCATGATGGCTTTGCTTTTAAAATTAAGAAAGTGGTATTACATTTAAGATATTTTTACTTTCTCATCTCTAGTATCACAATTATTTTTTAAAAAGGCAAAGCAGCACATGCTTAGTGGAATGTTACCAGCTACTGAAATTAGGGTTGTTAGGTTTGTAATGTAAGTGAAATCAGTCTGATGGGGTTTTTTTTTAAATATTTCCTCAGAAGTCTCAACAGTCACATTTGATATAATATTTTGATAGTGTCATTGTCAGAAAAGCAATGGATTGAAGTCATGTCAATATTAATGTATGCTCTTAAGGGTAAAACATATTACCAAGAGGGAAGCATTTTGTTCTACCAATGAAAAGAAACCTGGCATGCTGCTGCTCTTGATGCTCCTCCTCCTCCTGCTTCTTTGCCATAAATCCAATTCCTTTCAAAATCACTAGCATTCTCTTCACCAAATTTTTGATGAGGAAAGTGGACTGAAGTTCAAAAGCCTACTCTCAGAACCAAAGTAAAGGACTAACCAGTGAATGCCTTGTGATTATAGAGATAGTATTGATCCAATAGTGGAAAGATGAATGGAGCCAATATCCCGAGCATTTCTTATGGGGTATCAAGTATCAACTCATATTTATCTTTATCTGTCAGTAGTGAAAACACACCACAAAGCTTGCCCTTTTGCAATGTACACAGAAAATTACATCTTTAATGCATAGCCAAACTATTTAAAAAGGCAGCTTTTATTCCCTCATAATGTTCGGCAACATAAGGCAGTGCAACTGATGTGACTCCACAGCTGTTGCCAGGGGAAAGTAAGAATGTAGCTTGCCACATCTGGGGTGACATCTTTAAAGAGGTACTTAATCTGCAGTGTAGAGGTATGTTAAGCCTCTTTACTTTTCTTTGCTTGTTCTCTGGCTAATGCAGCTCCTGGAGAGCAGTGTTGATTTCAAGTCAAATGGGTGAGATGAAAGAACAATTAAAGACAAGTGATACTAGGAGGCATTGTATGAAACATAAAGGCAGAATAATAGTATAATCCCTTGAACAGTCTGGCAGAAGATTTGTAATACCACATTTGAAAGACGTAGGATCTTTGTAACACAAACAAAAAAATGACAGCTCTGAGTGTGAGTATTTGTGTGTGTGTGTGTGTTGGGTGTCCATAGACATTTGTTAACACTAGGAATTATTTTTTAGGTATTTACAGGTTTTTAATTGGTGTATTCCTCCTTTTCCAACACATTTGCTTAGGGCTTTTCAAAGGAAAATGTTGGACTGCATCATGAGATAGGATTTCAATTTTCACACTGCATACAAAACAGTTATGTGTTGAGTTACATGCCACTACATTAAAATGATTATATAGAATGGGAAGAAACTGGGAACCTAAGTACAATCCTAACTGAAAGATGCACCAGCTAGAGGAGGGCCCTTTCAGATATTCTAGCACTTCCCCCAAAAATTTTGATGAAGATAGTGGACTGAAAAAGTTCAAAAGCGTACTATCAGAAGCAAAGTAAAGGACTAACCAGTCAGTGCTTTATGATCACAGATATAGTATTGATTCCACATTGGAAATATGAATGGAGCCAATATCCCAAGCATTTCTTGAGCTAGCAAAATTTCTCTTGTGCCAATAAAACCTTATTTTACCCACATATTTCACAGTTCTGCTGACAAAGTGATCTGTCAATAAAACTGCTCTGCTGGCTATCATCTGCCAGCAAAAAAGTAAAACAGAGGCAGAGAAGGGGTGAGGTAACTTATGCAGGGCTCAAGTTATGCCCAAACCAAGTGTCCTCCAGCCCAGGGACACAGGCACAGTGCTGACATAGTTAGGTCTTGGTAAGGCTAGTATATAGGCTGGGAAGAATTTAATTCACAACTATCACAATATTCATTCACAACATTCACTAAGCTGGCTTAGATTTGGCTCAGTTGGCCCTTGGCCATCTTTGCAATGATTTTAGCATCAAAACAGAAAAGTGCTATATTCCAGTTTCACATAAGGATCAACAAAAAATGTTCAGTCTGACAGAAAAAGTTTCAGACATTTTAATGATAACTATTAATAGATAATTCTGTGTGCATGGCCTTTAGTTTTTTAGGATTAAAAAAAGGTAAGAAATGATTGTGTGTTGGCAAGAAGGATCAAGCACAGGTTTGAACAGGTGGATCAGGAAGTGAGATAGAGACGTTTTTACCCATCTTCCACCCCACTGTGGGCTGTATTGATGTGTTTTGGAACAAAATGTGGCCTGGTGGAAGGAATTCTAGAGAGTGGGAATCCTAAACTGCTACATTTTCAGGTAGTTTTCAGGCCTTGGGGCCATTTGCAGTGAAAATTTGCCCAGATATCAACTGTATTTTTTCTTATTTTGGGGAGCATGGGGTGTGTGTGTTAGACTACTAACAGGCTTTGGAACCTTCTAAAGTTGGTTTCAGGGGCTGAAAGTGGCCTGTAGACCACAATTTTGCCACCTCTGTTTGCCTTTTGACTTGGCATTTGTAAACTCATCATAATTGCAAATATGAAGGCCACTTTGCTTGTTTCCTAGCATGTCCTTTTGAAGGACAAGGGTGTCAACAATATCTGGCATGATACTGACACTAAATGCTTGGGAGGTATCTCATGGCTATGCACCTAGTTTCTGGGTTGGAGGCAGACTAGCTTCTTTTTCACACTAGGGGGCAAACAGGATTTAAATGATGTTTGTCATAGGACATTTCCTGTTTAACTCTTTCCTGTTTAAGTCTTGTTTAACTCTTATTTAAATCCTGTTTGTCCCTAGTGTGAAATTTATCCCATAGATTTCAAGGGGCATAGCATGATGGTTTAGCTTGATTCCAAATCATTGTCTGCAGCTCATAGGGATCTGCTTCATGTAGCTGGATCTTTGAGTGAGCCACTGGTGTGAAATATGCCAGGAGCACAGGCATATTTTTTTGAGTTACATCCCAAGATACAAAGGAAGGTCTTGTTGAAAATGTGTAACTTGTTTAAAATTTGTTCTGTGGTAAAGGGTGCAGATCTAAAATGATATTTGTATAATATGTGCAGTATGTCGACTTCCAATAACAAATGCATGCAGGGGCATCACTGGGATGTGTGGACTGCACCAGGTGACCTCCTAAGGGAGAATGACACCACCACTTTCCAAACATATGCCTTTTGGCACAAATGAGCTGTAGTGTTCATCTGCATCCCTTTAAAGCACTGGAGCTCAGCAGAAGAGATAGTGTGAGTGGGGCAAGACTCAGTGGTAGGAGAAAGAAGAGGCTCCAGGTTTTTTTCAAATATTTTTTAAAAGTTTAAATGTTAAAATTTAAATTTTAAAATTGTTTATTTAAAAAACATTTAAAATAGTTTATAAAAACATCATATCTTATGAAATGTTCGCTTTAACCATGTGAAACTATGTTTATGTAAATACATTTAGGCTGTGCATGTGTTTACAGGTATAATTTTGATTTTGCTATTTGTTTATGTCACAATTAGTGCTATTACATTCAGTGACATATGGAAATTATGATTTATGAGTAACATTAGTACAAAAAAAATTACTAAGGATTTTGTGTAGTTTGGTATGGAATGAATTCAATGGGGAGATGACTCCATGAAGATTTTCACACTTACCTGAATCACTGGTAAATCATTCCCCAAACGTCCTCCAAAGGTGGCTGAAAGAGCAAAAAACCCTCTGTGTGTGAAGTCTGGAAGTGCTCCTTAATCGTCATCGAAACAGATCTGGCTGTAGTGTTTGTTAAATGTTCAAAGAAAAGCAGGGAAGGAGGCAGATTCCTATTAATGTGAACTTAGCATTAAGAGGGGGAAAAAATCTGCCTCCTTCCCTGCTTTTCTTTAAAAGTTTAACAAACGCTGCAGCCAGATCTGTTTCCATGATGATTAAGGAGCACTTCAGCGGCGTCATGACATCATCATGATGTGCGCATATGGATGGTGCACAAAAAAGAAGGCGCCATCCATACATGGTAGGGTTAGGGAGGGTGTAAAAGCTGCGCCCTCCCTAACCCTACTCACGCCCCACAGACGGCCATTTTGGGCCGTCTGTATCGGGCCTATGAAACTATTAAAATACACTCATATAAGTACATATAAGAATGTATGCATCCATAGGTTGCATATTAAAAGTATCCAGTTACAATGAAATGTAAAGTGAATAGATTAGACACTTCTAAAAACACTGACTGTTATAAGGCATGCCAATTTCTCCTTCCCTTTTCAGAGCAACTTTTCATGGAATGCTATGGCTCGGGCCACCCAAGATTCCATACTATGAAGCCATGGCAGTTAAAGTGGTATCAAAGTATTATAATTCCACAGTGTAGATACAGCATGAGATTATTTTGGAACAGCTGTGTTGAACCTCAGACTCACAGATTATAGTTCCCGTCTAATAGAATATTAGACCAAAACTTCATCTGATTCAGGAAAGCAATTCTCATGTTTTTAATTCCTATCATGGGAAAACCAAAATAATATTTTAAAAAACTGATCAGGTTCTTCTGAGCATTAGCATAATCTGTCTGATACTCATTTTACTCCACAGGCAATAGCAATGGAATGCAAGTTCGTGTGTGTGTGTAAAAGATCTGGTTTGAGTGGGGACAAATGATTCACTAGTATGTATATCCCTCCTACAGATGGCATTGCTTCCCTCAGGCTACCAAGCCACTCAGAATCACTGTTCTCTTCAGAAATGTTGGCTGCCCAACTTCTGAAAACAGGAACCAGTTGAAAAATTCCATGAGGAGACTGAGTGCCAGCTTCCATGTGGTGCATTAGACACATAAAATGCTTTGTTTTGGGGAGAAGCAAACATTTGAGCAGGCATGGACAGTGGGTGGAAAGTGTACCTTAAAGGTATCAAAAGGCTTTTTTGTGTCTGCATGCTTGCTAGGTACCAAGCCAAGAGAAATCCTAAGAGCCCCCCCCCCCGCCACATCTGTTTCTGACAGTTAACTGTGCCTATGGATGCCTGCCACTTCAACCATCTATTTACAGGTTCTGGAAACAAATTATTTTCAATAATTACACACATTTTTTCCTAAAGAAAAGATCCCCAGGAGTCCTTCAGAGGATAATACTGTAGGCAGCAGTACAACGCACAACAGTAAATCCCTCCCTGAAAACTGCCATTGATGTGGGGTGAGCTGAAACTGCACTAGTCACAGTGGGTAGCATGGGATCGAGTCTCTTCTTTCTGCTGCAAACATCTAGTTATCATCAGCCTCCTCTGCCAGCTCTTCATCATTTTGTTGTGTCTGGCTCATTCATCTATCCCCCTTTTTCCCATCTCACCTTGTTTTTTTTTAAAAAAAGCCCTGACACTAAATCCTAATCACGTTTTCAAATTATGCATGTCCTGTTTATGAGCGTCCCAAAGGCATCTGGTTGGTCACTGTGAGAAGCAACATGCTGGGCTAGATAGACCTTTGGTCTGATCCATCAGGGTTCTTCTTATGTCCATTTTTTTTTTAAAAAAGACCTTCCTTTGATACCCTAAGAACAGAGTATTGAACCACAGAACATCAAGGACCACATGAGCCAATTTATTGAAAAGAAACACAGCAGTCAGAAGCCACTGGTACATGGATTGCTTCCAGTTAGATGGCTCTTAGCTCTATCAGTCAAAAGGCATTGTGTAGCTATTCCGTCCTTTCTTCCCAATGTGTTTTCTGTGGTAAAGTGTGTGTGTGTGTGTGTGGGTGGGGGGGACTGGAGGAGATGGAAGATGCAGTGGGAAAACATGGGAGAGCTGCAAACAGAAGGTGTTGTCTGGTCTTCTTCCCCACAATTGAATTCCATGAATGAATTAGGGAATAAAAGCTGTGTCTGCAGGCACCATTTGCAAAACACAAATGGTAAATGCAGAGAGCAAGTTTTTCTTTGCAAGCAACTGCAACTTTCTCTGTCATCAAGTAGAGAGATGAGCTAGAGACAACCCAGACTTCCCACCATAGGAAATCTGATCTTGCTGACTACAGACCACCATTGCCTTTCTCTGTCTACCTATTATAATTTGTTCCAACTGATTAAAATCCATGTCCTTACAAATTAAGTGTTCAGTTGATTAATTTGCCTATTAAACCGATTAAGGCTTGCAGCCCTATATCCTAGGGTGAAAGTGAATGATATGTGAAGAAATGCATGGATGCTTTTCCTGAATCTGTAAGGTTTTTGGTTTTTTTAGTCTATTTTTGGTATGTTGCTGTTGGGCAGGTGGAGCAAGCAGATCAATGCTGGGACAATAGCAAGCAAGATGGGAGTAGCACATACTCACCACACCCAGCTAAAGATGTTATTCTACTCTGTAGAGAGCAAGCAACTCAGGAATAGAGTCAGCCCTCAACTTTCACAGGGATTAGGGATATAGGATTCCCACAAAAGTGGGGGAAAATGCAAATATAGGATGATGATGATGATGATGATGATGATGATGATGATTTAACCTGATAGAACACTTCTCTAGGTGTTTCTAGGTCCTCCAATGCGATTTCATAGTCAACGTCCACTGGATGCTGATCACAGAATCACACTAGAGGACCTATAAAGAGGAGATACATCAGATTACCACCCTTGACACCTTTAAAAAAGCAGTCAAGGTGGATCTCTTCCAGCAAGCCTTCCCTGACTGACTGACCTCCCAAAAATAAAGACCACCCCGTCTGCCCATAGCTATTTTTACTTTCTGCCCATCTTTTAACTGTTTTAACTAATTTTAACTTGAATTTGATTGTTTTTAATTTGTAATTAAGTGTAATAATAATAATAATAATAATAATAATAATATTTATTTATGTTGGTGGTGGTGGGTTGGGGGATTGTGAAATTTTATGATTTATTGTATTATGTATTTTATTACCTTTTACTGTAACCCACCTCGATCCACAGGGAGAGGCAGGCTAATAATAATAAATGCCTGAAGAGAACATATTTTTGGTTGTGTATAGGAGAACAGCAAGGCAGCAACAAGTACAATAATCCTCAAATAATCAAATGTGCAAATACTTAACCTGTAATGGTGGAGGGACGACTTTAATCATATCTTGGGATCATGGCATTATGGTGGAAGAGCTTTAGTATCCTACCCCCATTTCATTCCTGTTCCTTCCCACAAACACATTTCAGGCACTTTTAGTTTGCCCCTTACTCTTTGGCCCCATTTTATCTTTTATTTTGGCTTTCTTTTTATAGACCACAGTTTTGATAGCTTAGACAAGACTTCAGCAATAGTGACAGAGTATCAGTAAATTCTGTCCCATATCTGGCAGATGGTAATGTCAGAAACACTATTCTCCTTTTACTGTTCTGAAAAAAAACTTGTTATTCTTCTCTTCCAGATTGTGGAAATCTCAACCAATGCTACAATGATATCCTCCAACTATTCCTCTCTTTGCCTAGGCTAGCAAAATGAAACTTCTCATGTTTCTCTCCAGTGCTGCATATATTGGTCCTCATTTCCTAGCCTGTCTCCTTACTTCTTTCTTCCAAAGCTGTTAAGATCATCAATTTAGCTTCCCCAGCCACCTTGCTAATTCTTTTGACTTCGTAACTTTCGTCATGTTGATTCTAGTTATGGCTGGAATCTTTGACAGGAAATAGGTCGCTGCACAGCACAACCATCTATTTAAAAAAATATTGAGGGGAGAGGAACCATTCCCTACCATCTCACTGACAATGTTTGTGTGTGGGAGTGTGAGGCACAATGGTAGATTTGATCCTACCATCAAGTACAATGAGGCAAATGTATAGGGTTGCCAGTCCTTTTTATTGTCTAGGTTTCATCTGATTTGTAGATATGCCACTTGGTGCCCATTTGAACCATCATCGGACCTGTTTTCCAAACTTTCTTTCCTTTCGTTCCTTCTTGAATCATGGCTCTCATTTTGTCTTTCTCCTTTGCTTCTCCAGTTTCTCCTCTTCCAAACTTTATGAGTGATATTTCTTTTACTCTTGCTACTAAGTCTTCTTCAAAAAACCTCACCAGTTTTCTCACTTATCTGTTCCCTATTTGTTTGGACTACGCCTCCTACCAATGTATACTATTGGTCATTCTTTGGATTTAATTATTACCATTTCTTGTTCTGTTTTCAATCCCTCTGCTTCCCTTTTGTCCCATCTGATCACTGTCTTCTTTCTTATTCATCTCTCTGTCCTACTACGAGCAATTTCTAAGACTTTGAATCAATAAATCCTGATGCATTGTCATTTAATCTTGCTTCTCTTATTCTGTTTCTCTTATTGCTTTTATTCTGTAGACATAACTGTTGTCACCCATCCTTGCTTTCTCTTCTTCTCTTACCTGGCAATTCTCCTTTTTCAAATTTGGTTACTTCTGTTCATTTGCAACATTTTAACACATCTGCTTTTGAACCATTGCAGTGTATACCTAACTCCTCTATTGATTGCATTTTAGATTTGTTTCACACTTCCCCCTTTGGCTTTTCGTCCCTAGAATCATTCAGTTTATTTCCTCTTTTCCAGATTGGTACATCTCCATGTAATTTCATCGGCTCTTGACTTTTTTTTTTTTAAACATTTACTTGGTCACTTCTCTGGTCTTTGCACAATTTTTCACTGACAAAGTTTCCTTTCATCTATAGTTGGTTTCCTACTATTTCTTCATTTCTTTTTCAGTATTTTACTTCTGTTACTTCCTCTCCTGCTTAATTTCTTATCTTCGTTCTCTGTTTCTTTGCTCTGTCATTTGTTCTTCCACTCCTTGATTCTGTTCTTTCTTTTTAATAAAGTTTCTTTCATTTTTCCATCCTTCATATCCTTAATCCTTCTTTTTCCTAACTTTTCTTGTTGTTATTGTTGTGTGTCTTCAAGTTGTTTCTGACTTATGGTAACCCTAAGGCAAGTCTATTATGGAGTTTACTTAGCAAGACTTGTTCAGAAGGGGTTTGCTCTTGCCCTCCTCTGAGGCTCAGAGAATATGACTTGTGCTAAGTCATCTAGTCGGCTCTTATGACTGACAAGGGATTTGAAGCCTGCTCTCCAGAGTTGCAGTCCAATGCTCAAACCACTACACCATGCTGGGTCTCTTCTATTTTCCTTATCAGTTTCAAAACTGCTTTTGTCTTTGCAGTTCTGAGAAACCTACTTTCTCCTCTTCTTAACACCTTTTTTTCTTTTAAATCTCTAGTGTTTTCTCAGTGACTTCATTTCTTCTACTGGTGCCTGTACTGCAGCCACTCACTCAAAACCATAAGGTTGCGAGTTCAAGACCAGCAAAAGGGCTCAAGCTCGACTCAGGCTTGCATCCTTCCGAGGTCGCTACAATGAGTACCCAGATTGTTGGGGATAAGTAGCTTACAGTTGTAAACCGCTTAGACACTCCTTAGGTGGTATGAAGTGGTATATAAATGAAGCTATTTGTTTTTTGTTTTGTTTGTTTTTCTTGCTCATAATCACTCTGGTTTTTGTTCATTTCATTCTACAGAAGCACCCATGCCACTAATGATTGTATTAAATAAATATTATACATTTTCTTCTTTTGTTCAGATTATCATCATTGTATGATACTATTGATCATTATATTCTCTCTCAGTTTTAGGCATGCTTCCTTATTTTTCAGTTGTGTAAAAAAAAGGGCAGAGTATAAATAAAGGGTCCATTCACACTACACAGTTATAGCACTATGATGCCACTTTAGCTGCCACAGCAACATCCTATGGAACCCTGGGCTTTGTAGTCTGGTGAGGAGCTGGAGCACCCAGGCTCAGAATTCTAAATAAGTTGCAAATCCTAGGATTCCATATGATATTGCCATAGCAGTTAAAACTGAATCATATAAATGTGTAGTATGAAAGGCCCCAAGGTTGATGAAAAGTGTTAGTATTATCAATAATAATAATTGCCGGAAGCCTCTATCAGTCTACATCATGCAATTTTATTTGTACTTAGCAACAGAGGTGTTACCCAAAGAAAGTTGAGAGACTAGGGGGGTCCCACCAAGTACGTTTGTGTTACTTTAAATGTTGGGAAAATGAGCTTTAAAAGCCTGGATTACCTTAGGATCACTGGCGCCTGTGTATACTGGTAATAACTGAGGAGGACGTCAGGTTTGGATGAGTTAAGAAGTTTTATTTGGGAAAAATGCAAAGTGCAGTCACACACACATGGCACCAATTCAAACAGACACAGCATTCAGAGCTAACTAAAATGGAAATCTGAAAATGTGATAGTAGAGTCTGAGGAGCTTTTAAGGAGGATGATATTTACCTGTCCAAAGAGTACACAGGGAAGTGTTCAGACTGAGGTCTGAGGGTAACACAGAACATACATGGGAGACAGCCTGGGACATCTGTATGCATACTACATGTGCAGACTCTAGGTTTTTGAGACAAATATTTATACCTGAAAACTAGCCTCTTGGAATTTTCTATCTTGTAAGGTAACAAAGACTTGATTTTCTTTCCCAGGAATCGACAACGTAATTTAGGGTAACAAAAACAGTGATTGGATCAGGAGAACCCCTGGGTGAATGGACATATATACATTTCATTTTGAAAAATACTGGGTTAATTTTAAACTGACCTGATAAGTAGGAATGAAATGTACTTAGGAATGAAATGTACTTAGAAATACAGAATGTTTCCAAGAAATACTTCAAGATGAAGAAAATGTCAGGTGGATCTCCAAAATCTCTAGTCTGGACAGGAACACAGTCTGTGATTTTCAGAGACTTTTTTCTCATCTGGACAGGCTCTAAGACTCTCTTCATCCTATTGAAATTTAAATGTAGCAAAACAAGAGTTTTATCTATTGATGACCAACCATGAAATAATGAGTCCAGACACTGTTAAACAAAGGTCATTTATTTGACCTAAGAACCTACATAATACATGAAACCTGGGGGAGCTCAGGAAGGGCAGTATCCTGATGTGGGTCCAGCAGAAGTCAGGTGTCATCCTGTGACCACCCCCTCAGCCTTCCCTTGTGTGAAACACCAGACCCTGAAGACAATCCAAAATCCTGGATTGTATCCGGCCAGCTGTTTTAGAAAGGAAAACCTAGGGTACACACCCTCTAAACTCCACAACTTTGTAAGAGAGAACAAACCGCCAAGTCAACCCCAAGGGCAGGCTCTTTACCTACCTTCAGATCCCTTGATTTGTCGAGGGTGTTCTAGAGCCCCAAAGGGTGCCAAGGTGTACATGGAACTCATATCTTCCCCCCACTACCTACCCATCAAAGCCTATTTAAAAACCCACCTTATCCAATTGACAAAATCCCACAGATGCAGTGGGATAGAGGGGGAAAAGGGCAAAGGTGAAAAAATTCCCATCCATCCCCCGAAGTGATCAGCAAAGCTCACACTGCACAGAGGGAAGGTGGTTGAGTCACAACCAAACTGAAGAAAAGCTTGTGTGGACACAACTGAATCATCTCTGGCTCTGCCTCCTAACATGTGCCTTTGTTACCAAACCTGTTCTTTATGAAATTTTGGTATAAATGATATCCCACGTGGACCCTAGATGAACCCTGGTCGACTGTCCATCATTGTGGGTGAAGCAAGAGGACATGTACTCTCTATACCTAAGATGAAGTCACTTTTTAGCAAATGTTGTCCCCCAGATAGTCTAGGAGGTCGAAAATGAGATTATCATTATGCCCATGCAATCAAGAGGTGAAATGTTTGCCCTGCTTGACCTGCTTACCCCCTCCTCAGACTGTTGTCTGACTGGATTAAATTCCCAAAAACAATAAAACATCTCTACATAGGTGTCATCCATGCAATTATGCACCCTTTGCCAAAGGCTTAATTCTGCTCCTTAAACACCCTCAGATTCTTGCCATCAGTGCTGCTAGTCCAGTTGCAGGGGGAACCTATGTCCCTCTGACTTCTGGTCCAACTCCCAGCCCAGTCATTCACTCTGTGACTGAGCCCCATCTTCATCTCAACTAGTTGGACTCCAGGACGAAGCCTCATCTTTGGTAAAGTATCACCCTAGTTCTGTCCCATGCTAAACCCTTGCTTTCCCTGAGCCTTGTATGAATGTGTGTGTGTTAGTGAACTGTGTGTGTTTCCCCCTTTTTAATAAACTGGATATTAATTAAACAAGCCTGTCTCTGCTCCATGTCTTGAACCCCCAGACTACTCTGTATACATATCAGGAGGATGATTCTGCAGGGCTGCTGTAGCCGGACCATCTCGCAATATTGAGCTAATTATAAATTCCCCTCACTAGACCCTTGGCTACACCTTGACTCAAGTGTACTCTAATCATGAAGGCCATCAAAATGGTCTCCTTTGTTGTATAGTATCTCTACAACACCAGTGGATATTTATTTGCTACTTCCTATATCATGAACAGGATAAAATCTCTCTCTATATTTCATCAAGCTTTTGCTATTTCCTCTGCCTTTGTCTACATTTTACTATTCCAGAGTTTTCTTGTCAGTGAACCTGTCAGGGCTTGGTTTATGTTTTAACTTTTACACAATGTTGAGATCTTTGAGTTGCTTTATAAATTATAATATTGTTTTTGCTCCAGTGGATTTTTTGAAAACAAAATATAAGGCTTGAATATAGATTAGTTTTTCAGTATTAGATGATATTTTTGTGGCATTTCTGTCTGTCTACACGAGACAGGTGAAAAATGCAATATTAATTACAACAAGAAAATCCTTGTGTGTATGTGTTTTTTGCAACAATTATTTGCATATATTTTTGTTATTATTGTTGGTATGTGTGCACGTTTGCAATCTATGAATGTGTGTACACACCACACAAGAGTTAGCAGGTGTTACACAGAAACATTTTAATATATTTTTAATCTAATAATGTATTATTAGATTTTTTTTTAATGGCGGAGGTTGATTCCCAGTGCATTTTTTTGTTGTTGCAAGTTTCCCTGATATTACATTGTGGAAACATCAAGGGGATGGCAGTCATTGTGATGATTTCTTTTCCCAAAGGGTACTGCCATTTGGATAAGAGATCTGGGGTATAACTATTGTGGTGGTGGTGGTGGTGGTGGTGGTGGTGGGGAAATGAGCTTTCCCCAATGAGAATTCAGTCCCTGAAGTAAAATTTTCCTTCAGTCCCCAAATTTGTAGCATTGCATTCTCTTGGTAACTTTTCCTTATCCTTCTTTTTGGATTTTTAAACTGTATTTCTAAATGCTCAACTGATGTTTTAAATTACTGCAATGCTAGAAATTTGGGGACTGAAGAAAAATATCTTGGGTGGTGTTGGAAAATTCTTATAGGAGGATTTTCTTCCTACCCCCCCCCCCCAAGCTGCGTCCCTGGATCAGTTATAAAATCAGGAGTACAGACATCCTTGAAACTTCACAGTTCATTGTTTAGCCTGGTGGGCTGACAAGAGTTTCTCCTCAACCACTGTGAAATAAGTTAAAAGAGTTACCGCACAATGAAACATTGACTTGGGGGAATGGGGAGGGGAATCCCAGCCACCTGACAAATACACACATTGTCTGGTAGCCAGGATCTATTCATAAAACAATAATAGATTTATAGTTTATATTTTACAAGCCTGGGGAACTTGGGTTGCATAAAATAAATATAGCTCATATCGTGTGGAAACCTGCCTGTTGAATTTCTGTTGGAGCAACTGAGATTGATATCTCAGCCTTCTCAGTTACATACCACCCTGAAACCATATTGTTATCTCTGCAAAAACAAACAAACAATTTGGCCTGGTCTAATGTGTTTGTGGGTGTGGGGCTGGGAGAAGAAGCTGAAGAAGCAGCAGAAGAATGAGAGTGAGATGGTCAATGGCCAGTACCCCACTGTAGTAATAAAATGTCTAGACAGCAATTAACATCCATTTCCCCCAAGAATGCATCTGTGTCATCAGCAAATCTTTACTACTTTGCAAAGGACCAATCTAAATATATTTAATCATTAATCAATTTCCAAAATCTGAGCAAGAGTTGCTTTTCATGAGCTCGGCTTAAAAAACAAAAACAGAACACCCAACACTTTTGAAATTCAGTCTACTGGACAATGCAGCTCAGAAATTTACTACAATTCCAATTTGCTTGGAGCCAGGAGGTTTTCTGATTTGCTCTCAGTATTCTGAATGAAAAAATACTGCCTGTCTGCCTTCCTGTCTGTACAGCACTTTATTTCTTTGTAGGCAAAATCATGTTTATCTGTTGTTTCCTCTCATGTTCAATTCCTCTTTCTTATCACAGGGTTCAGAAGTGTTATACTCTTGGACTACAGCTTCCCAAAACTCCAAGCCAGCATGGAACATATTTGCTGAGGGATTCTGGGCATCATAGTCCAAAAAAGTAACTTGCTCAAATTCTCTCCAAGCATCTACTCCTGATTCCTTGTTTATTCTTACTGACTTAATTTCTTACCCTTCCAGAAGAATCCTAAACCTGGTATACATAAAGTAAAACATAGAGTTGGCCCTCTGTATCCACAAATTCTGCATCCACAGATTAAGCCAAACACAGCTTGAAAATGTTCAGGGAAAAAAAATCCAAAAAGCAAACCTTGCTGTTCACCATTTCATATAGGGGGCACCATTTTACTATGACATTGTATAGAATGAGATTTGAGCATTCACGGATTTTGATTTTCACGGGTCGTGAAAACCCCAGTGATGCCAAGGGCCTATGGTATTTTGTCCACACACACACACACACATACACACACACACACGTAACAGGAAAGGGACTCAAAATGGCAAATGACTGAGCCCTTCAAATGTGGAACAAACAGAAATACTTCTGCTAGTTTCCTAAAAGATAAGGAAAGAGGTGGCTTGATGGGCTTCCTAAGGTATGGAGTTCTACAGTGAAGGATCATCCACTAGAAAGGCCGTGTTTCTTTTAAATAACCCAGAAGCTTCATCTGCCTTCTCTGCTGAGCTAAACTATGGAGATACCTAAATGGAAGCTGGTTTGCCTTTAACTGTCCTGGTTCCAAGCTACTTAGGACTTTCAATGAAACTTCTGTGTATACAGCAGTAGACCACTGTGCCAAAGAGGAATTTTCTGCTGTGAATGATGATTAGGCAAATAATAAAGGCTGTCAGCCAGCAACCCAAGCCTAACAATGTTCTGTTGTCTTCAGTGTACTTAACTTCCTTGTAAGTGTGCTTGAACAGTTCCTTTCCATGCACCAGTGTTCATACATGTTCAGACAGATGTGAGCTCCCTCAATTTCCATAAAGATGTTTATCCATTATCAGAAAGTTAGTGTAATTGTTGAAACATGATCTTTGTTCTGTTGGGTTTCAGGCTTTTTTTTTACAGCAAAGGATGATACTTCTGCATTGACTTTTAAAATAAATGCCCATTATCCACATTCTTTTTCTCTGCCTTTCAATATTTCCTCTGACTGCTATTCTGTAATATATCCAGCACTGATCCCTGGCATTGGTGCCATTCATTTTCATCAAGATATTCTTGAGGTTGTAAATAAAAGCCACTGCATCAAGGGGGCAGACAAGATGGAGCCTGTCAGATCTAGAAGTCAGCAACACAGTTATAATTACAGCAGAGTGGTGCGAGGTGAGTTCTTTACATCCATAGATTTAATTGTCATCAACTGTAGTGGAAAGCTGAGGGGTGAAGAGAAGAAGGCAGAGAGTGATAGGGGATAAGGGATGTTACCAAATATGTTTAAGGCTGTGCTTGCAGTTCTTATTAATAAGCCATCAGCAGAACAAGAATGTTTCTCTCTGCCAATCTGACTTTGACAAAGACTTCCTCTGAGAATGGCCTCTGTTCCAAGCATTCTTAAATAAGGGGAAAAATGAAATGGTGAAATAGAATAGAGCATGGAGAAGATTTTTGCTGATCTACAACTACCAGAGTTCCCAACTTGGTGCAATGCTGGCTGAAGGATTCTGAGATCAGCAGTCTAAAAAGCAACTATTTCAAGCCCGGGAAAGAAATGGAATCATATTGGTTCTGAGCACTGGGACAGCATACTGTTGTATGTTGTTACAGTACCTATTCTTTTTTTCTGTGATGTGTATGGCAGTCAGATACTAAGTGAGTGGGATTGTACCCAAGATAGGGGAGAACAAAAGAGTATAAGTGTTGATTGCAGAACTAGTCAGAGTCTACAGAGTTTTTGATATCAATGGTCCAAAAACATTGGGATAACTGAACACATTCAGTGCAACATCGTCACTAGCCATACATGCCTACTACCAACTATTCCTTGGTTGTTGTGTGCCTTTAAGTTATTTCCAACTTATGGCGGCCCTAAGATGAACCTGTTATGGGGTTTTCTTGTCAAGATTTGTTCAGAGGAGGTTTTCCATTCCTTTCCCTTGAAGCTCAGCGTGTGTGACTTAATATCCAGTGGGTATTAAAACAGATTTCAACCATAATTGCTACAAAAAAGTATCAGTGTTTTGGTAAGTTGCAAGTTTAGCTGTCCAATCTATTTAGATCCTGATTCTATTTTCTATTTATCCCTTTCAATTTGATGTCAAACTACCGGTAAATCATCTGCAAATTTCATAGGCAATACCCCACATTCCATCGTCCCAGTTATAAGACCTGAATAAAACTAGGCCTAGGACAGACCCCTGTAGCATCCCACCCATCACTTTCCTCCAGTATGGCAAAGAACCATTGGTGAACACTCTTTGGCTTCATCCTTTAGCTAGTAGTGATTCGAACTCCAGAATCCTAGTCCAAACCAGTAAACCATGCTGGCTCTGATGAAAGGAAAATTTCAGGGGATAGCAAAATTTTTAGGGGGTTACATCTTCAATTTACTCCTTTTGTAGCTACAACCTCCACCCCCAGGAGGAGGCAGTAGGTAGAAGGTGGCAGCTCCACTGATGGAAAAGGAAGAGTAGGCCAGCCTATGGCTGGATGTTTACATATTATCTAAAGATATGAGTAATGTGAGGCAGGAGATTTCTTGGACAGGCCTGACATGTCCCTCCAAAGAAGCAGCAGCCTTTTTATTGTGAACCAGAGCTGACAATACCAGCAGTCTTCCTGCTCCTGCAGATGTCTGTTGCCTGAGAAGAGTCTGAACAACAAAAGGATGCAACTGAATACGAGGCAGGACCATTTTGAGATAGCAGTGGGGCCTAGCTATGCTGTTGCACTGCTGGCATCTTTGAAAATGATGGGAAAATTGTCCTGGGGATTATTCTACAATCTGTTGGTTCCTGCACTTGTGCAGACACGAGCACCTCCTTCTCCTAGTGGTACAAGCACAAGAATCTGGTAGAAAGTGCAAACATGAAGATGATGAAAGAGAGCACTGTCCCCTCTGTTTCAAGAGCCTACTCCCAAGAAATCACAAAGCAAATTTAGACAAGTGTGATGGACCGCCAACCTTGTGAGGTAGGACAAGTTGCAATCCATTTTTTGTCTATGTTCCTCAGAAGTAGTGCCACCATGACACACATTTAATTACTTTGATATCCTGGATACACATGACAATTATATCCTGGCAAAAAGTATTGCTTTTATGGTCTCTCTCTCTCTCGACTCCCTTTCTTTGGACACCATTTTGTATTTGTAATGTCTTAAATATCTTACTATTTTAATTATATTTGTACACCCATATGGATGAAGACAGGTTTGAAAATGCTATAATTAATAGATAAATGAATGAAGAAATAAAAAAGGATAGGCTCTTTTCTGAAGCTTCCTTTAAACCCCTTAATACAACTTTATTATTGATGTGTGCTTTCAAGTCTTTTCGTACTTATGGTGTCCCTAAGTCAGACCAATCATGGGGTTTTCTTCAGAGAAGGTTTGCCATTGCCTTCCTCTGAGGCTGAGAACATGTGATTTGCCCAAGGTCACCCAGTGGGTTTCATGGACAAGCTGAGAACTGAACCTTGCAGAGTCATAGTCTTTAAGCATATTTTGCCAAGTAATCTAGCACATAGACAAGGCCAATTTAAAACTTCAGGACATATAAGAAAAATAAATCAACTCCATTTTCAAATTGTGTATTTTTATTGAAGAAACAAAGTGGACAAATGTTCAGAAATAGTTAAATGCTGCATTAGCACCCTTCAGGATTAAACACCACTTGGTTAAATGTGTTAACCATTACAGTTTAGCTAACATAATTCAGACATCTCCCTATGAGTCTCATAGAGCTCCAAGATCATCAGGGAAGACCCTTGTCTCTGCCCCTCTACCTCCCCAGCCATTTTTGGTAAGAACAAGGCTTTCTTGGTGGCTGCTCCTAGACTTTGGAACTCTATCCCAAGGAAGTCTAGGATGGCTTGCTTCTTGCTCTCCTTCCATCAGCAAGTGAAAACTTTCCTATTTTATCAGGCTTTTATTAATTGACTATAATAAGCTTTTAATGGTATGCTGGGGTGTTTTTTTTAAATTTTTTGTCTTTAATGAATTTTAAATGGTTTTAAATAATTGTGTATACACACACACAGACACACACATATACATGTACTAATGTTTTATATGAGTTTTACACTGGTTTTAATAGTCTGTTACAGCTTCATCACACTAGGGAGCAAACAGAATTTAAATGAGAGTTAAACGAGAGAAACAGGAAATGTCATGTGATAAACATAGGGCATTTCCTGTTTTACTCTCAATTAACTCTCGTTTAAATCCTGTTTTCCCCTAGTGTGATAAAGCAGTAAGCTACCTTGGTGGAAAGTGGGAAATAAATGAATAATAAATATGCTGATGCTGATTATAAAAATTATAATTATACATTAAGTTCATCAATGTAATTTTCAGACCTCTGTGTGCATCTATGTGTGTGTGTGCTCACGCACACAATATGATACCTCCATACCTGTGCCTTCCTGATGCAGCTGAAACTGTTCATAGTTCTTTAATAATCATATGAAGAGGAAGGACTTTTCTTTCTTCAACCAAGGTATCCCTTGGTAAAATAGGTATTTGTATCCCCCTCGTATGTATTTCTCAGATTTGAAATGATTGAACATAACGTAATAATTGCCTTTAACTCTGCTCCCACCTAGAAAATTTCTGAATATTTGTGAGGGATACTTACCATCCTGCCAGCCTGACAGAAAAAGAATGTTGAAATATTGGACAAGCACTAATAGCACTGACTTGGTGGAGACACCAAGAGAGAAGGCATTAAACAGTTCTTTAGGCTTTTCTAAAGAGGCCTGTCCACGTAGGCCACCCATGAGTGATTTCCCTATTGTGCAGACAGCTGGCCTTGGAAGGAAGAAAAAAAAACAAAACCAAAACCCACCACACACACATGCACAGATCTGGCTTCTGCTTATATTTATTAAATCTGCAGGAAGGATCCATCCATCACAACAATGGGTTTAAAGTGTTTGCTGGGCGATGGGAGAGTCCCATAAGCATTCTTTGAAGTGTCTTTTACAGAAGGTAAACATCTGAAGAGCATAAAATAGCTGCTCTTCTTTCCAATGAGTAACCTTGTCAAAGGGGCTTGGATAGAGAGCATGGGGGGAAGGGAGGGGTGCCCTATTCTGAAAAGGAAAAAAGCAATAAAGGATTCCTTATGACAGCAATTTGCACATTTACTGCTCTTTGATATGTTAACTAGATTTTGTAAAATGGAATCCTTTGTTTTTCTGAGGTCCTTGGGCAGCTATGGCTCAGTTGGAGCAATATTCTGAGAGCTGGGTAATGTATCTTCCAATTAATAACTTAACTTGGGTAGGCTCAGTAAATCAGCAACATCATGATTGTAAGGGAGGCTGCTGTTCATAAGCAAGGAAGGATCCCTGTAACATCAGCCTCTGTTATTTACCGCTTGCCCTGACTCAAGTGAATTGGATTGAATACAAGGGGATCAATAGGTTATGGGCCTCATTCACTAAACTTTTACAAGCCCTTTATGAACCTTTGTTTCTCAACCTCTCCCCCTTCCAAAAAAACCTGCCCAAAACAAAACCCCAGAGTTTTTCTGTCCTGAAAATTAGTGAAGCAGAAAAGTGCTGGATGTTTCCTCCATCGCCATAACAGCATGAGGCATATGTTTCTGGAATGCACCAGAAAGAGAAAAACTGAAGCGTGATTTTGGTGCTAACAACAGAACATGGAAAAGTCCCCTTCTGGGGATGACAAGTCTCAGAATTGCATTGGCTATTCTGGCTCAATACTTCTGGGGATGTAGAAAAAAAAAGAAGGAATTTTGGGAACATGTTGTTGTGTGCCTTCAAGATGCTTTTTGCCTTATGGCCACCCTAAGCTGAACCTACTATCATAGGGTTTTCTTGGCACATTTCTTCAGATGGGGGGTGGGAGGGGGGGTTTGCCATTATTGACCTCTGGAGCTGGGAGAGTGTGACTTGTGCAAGGTCACCCAGTGGGATTCATGGCTGAGTTGGGATTCAAATCCTGGTCTCCTAGTGTCCTAGTTCAATGTTCAATCCACTATACCACACTGGCTTTCATACTTTGGGAACATGCCTTATACTGGTTCAATATCAAGATCTGGCATATTCTTTACCTGGCAGCTCCAATGATGCTGTTTAACCTAGCTTTTCTTAAAAAGGATTGTGTGTCCAGATCTAGCCCACATTAAACACTCTCCCACTTAGGGATCTATATTAAATTTTATTATTATTCTCCCCATCTGCTTGATTTTGTTTATTGGTATTGGTCTTGAATTGTCATTTTAAATTTGAGGGTGTGTGGGTTTTGGTATTATAGGACTCTTCCTCCTGAGCTCTTCCTCCTGAGCCTGTCTTATATTAAACTCTGATTCACTATACAGCTTGTTCTACATCCTGTCCTGCACTCTCTAAAATACCCGGCTCCCCTTCAGTGGTTTGGAGGGCACTGTCAAATCAAGGTGAAATTCAATTGCCAGTCTAGGCTGCTTCTCAGTGACGTAGATGGATAGCAAAATATGGATCCCTCTTGTTTTGGGGTCAGTCCTACTGATGTGGGAAAAATATGTCAAATGCTGCAATCTGCTGAGGAATGAGAGCTAGCAATGCATCTCACAAAGGTAGTAATTAGTATTCACAAATGAAAGATGAGCATCAACCAGTTTCACACCACAATCTACACACTACAGAGATTTTCACGTGTGAAACTGCCACAGGGAGAGAACCGCATTGTAACCATCACTGAAGGATCTTATGGCACTGCACCATAACTGGGCAGTAGGCAGCCAGCATCCAACTTGGGCTTCTGCAGCTTTTTAAGAATAGGATTTGACATGTGATAATCACAAGAATCTAGTAGAGAATTGTTCTTTGTAAAGCTATATGAAACACATTTACTTACAAATACTAAAGATTTCATAAGATCTCATGGTGAAGGGCACTGTAACACATGGTCTTCAAGCATTGAGGAAAGAGCAAAAATGGTAGACCTCAGGATAGAGGATGAACAAATTCAGACTAACTGCAGATTAACTGAAGCAGGAAGACAGAAGATATAGTTAAACTGAACACACAGGAATGACATGAACACTTGGTATGTCTAAACTCTGAGACAAACAAACTAGCAATTACTGAGTATAGGCATGATAAGGTTGATGCATCTCTAATAACAGAAGAAAAAATTCACACATATTGCTTTGTATACAGATTCATGCACTCAGCAGGCCTAGATTCTTTCCCCCCTTGCATCTATACTGCAAAAATAATTCCGTTTACACTGCTTTAATTGCCATGGCTCATTGTTATAGAATCCTGGGATTCGTGGTTTGTTGTGGCACCAGAACTTTCTGACAGAGAAGGTGAAATATTTCACAAAACGACAAATTCCAGAAATCTATGTCATGGAGCTATGGCAGTCAAAGTGGTATCAAACTGTGTTATTTCTGCAATGCAGATGCAGCTTCTATCATGCTAAATCTAACACAGCCATTAACCTTTATCAGTATCGCATGATTTTCAGTATCATGTTTTCCTCTCTTCCCTTCCCTTTTATATTGTGGCAGTAGACTCGAGCACAGACATCCAAACTCTAATTTACCTTTTGCTGATTCACTACCCCACTAATGATGCGATAGATTTTCTCATTGGTTGTCTATTATTGTTGTTATTATTGTTGTTACTATTATTAGGGATTGTGATTATTTTTTTCCCTAAAGGAAAATAAAAAAGCATCAGCCTTGTCACAGTGGAAAGGTCATATTTTCACAAGTTCAGCAGGGATAGTTTCCATGTTTCCAGCTTTCAGTCACTGGCATTTGTCTTTTTGTATCCCAGAGCAATGGCATAATTCTAATATTGACCTTAACTCGAGCCCTTTGTTTCTCACCCTAACAGGGAAAAGCATTAAAAATGCGTGTTTACTTAATTTGTCCTGGCATGCAGTGTAATTACAAGCAGTTTGTTTTCTCTCTTGTAAAATATGGGCAAGAGAGGGAATAAAGTAATGTGGAAAATTAACATTGTGATGTACTGTATAGAGGAATAACACTAAAAACACTTAGCAGTGTTAGCACTGGAGGTTGTGTGCAAGAGCAATAAAGCATTAAATGCTTCTTTCTCAAGTATATTTGTGTGATTTTCAGCTGCAGTAAAATTAATCAGCTCTGCCTCTGCGTATAAAAGGGGAAAGAAGAGAGAGAGAGAAAAAAGGAATCAAAAACGGTTTCTGCAAGATTCAAGGTTACATTCACCATTTGTTGAATCTGATAGCAGAGCTAAATGAAACTGATGAGCACAAGCTCTCCATTAAAACATTATCAATCATCATCTTCATCATCATGAAAAACAACAACAACAAACCTGGAGTGTATTTACACTACACAGTTATAGCACTATTATTCTGTTTTTACTGCTATGGTTCTGTGGAATCCTGGGATTTATAGTTTAGAGTGAGGTATTTAGCATTCTCAACCTGAGAGCTCCTCTAGTGCCCCACCAACTACAAATGCAATGGTTTTTGTTTTGACTACAACTTCTAATATCCACCAGCTAATATAGCCACTGAATACAGCCTGTGACTTTTCTGGGCTCCTTTTGTCTTGGCTTTTATGCTAAGCTCTACTTTATGATTATTATGTCTACTTTTTGGACAAGCTGGGATCCTATAAAGATCATATGCAAGTGGTCCTCAGACTCCATTTACGATTCTAGCATCACATGGTCATAAAATATATCCTTCAAATGCAGTTTTCTTCATTCTGACTTGGAATCTGAATCCAGGACTAAGTGCTGAAAATACAGACTCTTTTTTTAAAACGCCAGCACAGTGTTGTAGTTAGGGTCTTGGGCTAGGACCTGGGAAACAGAGGCTGCAGTGTTCATTGAAACATAAACTTCAATAGGTCAGCTTGGGCCAATTACTTTTTGCACACCCTGATCAAACTACCTTTACAACTACCCTCACAGGGTAGTTGTGAGGATAAAGTGGGAAACAGCAGAATCATGTATAGCTTGAGAAAAATCAGGATATGAATATAATCAATCAGTCAGTCAGTCAACCAATCAATCAATCACTCAATATGGAATTTCCATATATTTGGGTTAGAACAATCCTCATTCTATTGCAAATCATGTTCAGTGGCAGGATGTGTAATTTGTATGTGTAAATTTTTGCTGAAGGTTGTATTCAGAGAAACTGTTTACGCAGGTATGTTCTCACAGATGTCCCATTGGGCTCAGTAGGATTTCTCTGCATTAACTTGGGCATAAATGGTAAGTTGATTATGAACACAAGCATAAGATCATGATGAGATCCTCTATTTCCTCTGTTTTATTCTGGAATCTTAAAAGGTGAAATTAAAAGACATTTACTAGGGACCCATTTACACTACAAAATTATGGTGAAATATTCCCAAACAGAATCCAACCATACATGGAGACAGAAATTCCAGAGGTACAAGTGGGATTCAGGAAAGGAAGAGGCACCAGGGACTACATTGGAAACATACGATGGCTAATGGAGCACACCAAAGAATTCCAGAAAAAAATCAGCATGTGTTTTATTGACTACAGCAAAAACATTTGACTGTATAGATCATGAAAAGCTATGGAACACACTTAAAGTCACGGGAGTGCTATCACATTAGATAGTTGTGATGATAAATCTCTACCAAGGACATGGGGCCACTGTCAGAAATGAATTTGGAGAAACAGAGTGGTTCCCAATAGGCAAAGTCATCAGGCAAGGCTGCATTCTATCACCCTACTTGTTCAACTTACAGTATATGCCAAAAACATGAAAAGAAAGGCAGAGCTAGAAAGAGAAGAAGGACTGAAGATAGGAGGAAGGGATATCAACAACCTAAGGTAAATGGATGGTACCATAATAATGGCGGAAGACATCACAGATTTGGAAAGGTCATTAAGGAGGGTTAAAGTGGAAAGTGCAAAGGAAAGATTAATCTTGAACATAAAGAAAACAAAAATTATGACCACAGAAGAAGTATATAAATTCATTCTAGACAACAAGGAAATAGAAATACTTTTAAAAAAATCCCTGTGGATTTTAATACTTAAAAAAAATCCCTAAATATAGACCACAATGGTGACTGTAGTCAAAAATTAAAAAGATTAGGAATGGGAAGGGCAGTTATGAAAGAACTAGATTTATTAAAATAATTTTTATTCAATGCTTAATTAAAACACATATAAACATAAGCATTATACATATGAAAGAAGAAATGCTTCTATGGACCTTATCACATTGGAGGCAAAGTGCCCAAATCCTATGGATAAATGGGGTTTAGATCCCAGGAATATCTCGCAAAAGTGGGATTGTTTTCAGACATGTTGGGCTAATTGAGCATTAATGAGACATTAACCTGTGCAGAAAGTTCAGAAAGTTGCAAAATCACATCACTTTTTACTTTCGGGAAAATCCCGAAAGTAAAAAGCAGCATGAGTTTGCAGCTTTCTGCATGGATTTATGATGCACTAATGCTCAATTAGCCTGACACTTGTCTGAAAACAATCCTGCTTTTGTGGGACATTCCTGGATTTAAACAGATCCCTGGATCTGTTTATCCAAGGAATTTGGGCACTTCCTTCCCATGTTATAAGGTCTTACGGTATGAATGAACTAGAAATTATTCTGAAGAGTAAAGATAGGCAACTGAGCACAAAAGTTAGAATTGTCCATGCTAGTATATTCCCCATCAAGATGTATTGGTGCGAGAAATGGACAGTAAAGGAAGCAGACAGAAGACAAATCATCTCATTTGATGTGGTGCTGGAGAAGAGTGCTTAGGATATCATGGACAGTCAAAAGGACAAACAGAGGTCTTGGAACAGATCTTTGAACACATCACTCCAGAGATCTCTGTAGAAGACAAGATGATTAAATTTAGGATCATGTACTTTGGCCATATAATGAGGAGGCATAGATCACTGGAAAAGGCAATGATGGTAGGAAAGGTAGAAAGTAGAAGAAGGAATGGAAGACCACATGCCAGATGTATGGACTCAATTGAGGGCACAAAGGCATGGGAATGCAGGAATTAAGTAGAGAAGTGGAAGATAGAGGTTCTTGGAGGTGTCTTGTCCACAGGGTTGCCATGAGTCGAAATTGACTTGAAGGCAGATAACAACCAATTCCACTTTAACTATGGAATCCTGGGAATGGCAGAAGGACTGTGTGTGTATGTCTGACTTTAATTCTGAAACCTGAATGGACTTCAGATTACATACCATTCAGGTGAAAATGAAACCAGATGCAGCAACATGAACTGAAAGTGTTCTGTCAGTAACGAATGGAGGGCTAAGGTGCTGGGCCAAAGGCTTCATTGTGAAACAGATGACCAGAGAGATACTAATGAAACATCAATAACAATACAGATATTGAAATACAGGCATTATTAAAATTATTTAAAACTCTGCACTTTTTGTATCTTTTGCATTTTTTTAAAAAAAATCAAATCTCTGTGATGAAGAAATTAGTCATACATTTTATGAGAATGCTGGCTTTTGACTTGAATGAAGACCATCTAGGTACATTACTGGGTAGATGAAGGGAATGTTTGTGGATATAGCATATCTTGATTTCAGTAATGGCTTTGACAAGATACCCCATGATGTTCTTGCAAAAAAGCTAGTAAAATGTGGGCTAGACAATGCAACTGTTGGATGGATTTGTAATTGGCTGACTGGCCACATCCAAAGGATGCTCAACAATGGCCTTTTCATCCTGGAGAGAAGTGACCAATGGGGTACCACAGAGTTCTGTCCTGGGCCTAGTATTACAATCGGCCCTCAGTATCCATGGATTTGCCATCCATGGATTCAACCATCTGTGGATGGCAAGCCTGCATTGTCCCCAATGGTGGCATGTGCCACCATTAGGGACATGCAGGCAGTGTGTTCACCTGGCTGCACCACCATTACAGACAACAGGACTTGTTGTTTCTAATGGCGGTATGGCCACATCCACGGGCAACAACTGGGGACAATGAGGGCTGTCCCTAATGGCGGTGCATGATTGAAGTTCCTTGTCCCTAATGGGGTCATAGCTGCATGCATGCACCACCACTGGGGACAATGGAAATCAAGCATCAATGAATTTTGATATTCACCCAAGCGGGTGGGGTGTGTGTGAAGTGTCTGAAACAGATCCCCTGCAGATACTGAGGGTTGACTATATCTTTATCAATAACTTGGAAGACAGAATAGAAGCATGCTTATCAAATTTGCCCATGACACCAAATTAGGAGTGGCTAATACCCCCGAGGAGAGGATCAAAAATCAAAGTGACCTTAATAGATTAGAAAACTGGGCCAAAACTAACAAAATGAATTACAACATGTGCAGTTATCTTACAAGAAATGTAAGGTACTGCACTTAGGGAAAAAAAGAATAAAAAAATGAAATGCATAGATAAAGGATGGGGAACACCTGGCTTAATAAGGCTGCATGTGAAAAGGATCTAGGAGTCCTAGTAGACACAAGTTGAACATGAGTCAACAGTGTGATGCAGCAGCCAAAAATATCAATATGATTTTTGGTTGCATCAATAGACATATGGGCCTGAAACAGATGGGCAGGAAGAGGCAGCGTTGCGGCACCATTAGGGTTCGGGAGTGCACAGCATTTGCACGCTCTCGAACCCTAACACATGATGGTGCTGGTGCCATTACGTAACTCCGTTTACATGGCATACGTAATGGCACAGGCACAACTGCAGAGCTTCCGGACGGAGCTGCGCAGTTGTAGTGAAGCAAAGGTGCGTAATGGCACCTTTTTGCCTTGTTGTGCTGCAACTGTGCAACAAAAAAGGAGCATGGTTTACCTGCTCCTTTTTTTATGGTGCACTGCGCTGCAGCAGCATCTAGCTGCTGCAGCGCAGTTGCACCACAAAAAGAGGTGGCACCAGACTGTCCTTTTTGGGTGGTCTGTACTGCCCCATAGTATCTGGATCAAGGGAAGTAATAGTGCCACTCTATTCTTCTTTGGTTGGTTGTTCTTCACTGTTTTTCACATGCCATGTGGGTCTCCCTTGTTTTGTTTTGGGTTTGTGTGCATGGTTTTTGATGGTGCATTTTATATCACCACCCATTAACTATTTGACCAAAATGTCAAGTCTGACATTTGCTGTTAAAGGTTTGCCATTAGTGCTTTGTTTCTAATTATTTCCTTTATATATATCTATATCTATCTATCTATCTATATAAAATCTAGCTTCTTTTCCCTGTGTAGGGAGATTTTTTGCAATTGTCATGCGGACTTTATTTTTGCAATAGTGAAATGGAATGGAAGGAGTATGAATGGTGATCAGCAGCCTTTAAGAAGAAATTTCCCTCTTGTTCTGTCTTTCCTTTTCTGTCTCTCTCCAGGCTAGAGGTAGGAAAGACATTAGATTAACCTCTCTTGACAGGTCAGGCTCAGCAAATATTCTTAAAAATAACTCTTACAGTAATTTATGACCTTTAGGGAGCATAATCAATAGTGCTAAGACGAGAGGCAGCCAGACTGTGCTTCCAGATAGGAGAAAGTTTCTTGTCTTTGTAATGTTTGCATTCTGTCTGGCAGTCAGCCTCATTGCATACAAGCAGTGATATCATAGCCCTGCTACTCAATCAGATTTGGAGACATACATTTTTATTGTCAATTTACTGTCTCCTCCATTATTTCATACAGTATCTGATTCCAGAAGGAACCTAGTGTGCAAATGTGATTGCAAAGCAAGGAAAGAAGCCACACAGACCAATTTCTGCTGTGTTTCTCGTCTCTACTTTGAATCACCCGATACGGAAGCATTCTTTCTGGGAGAAAACAGTGCTGAGAAAGACAAGTATCTTGTCCTTTAGACACAAGATAATAAACTTGGGAGAAAAATAATTATCCCAAATAACAGGCTGCACAACTACAAAATACCTGGAAAAGACAACCCTTTCCTAATTTGCTGGTAAAGGAGGCTTTGCTTAGGTTGGGAATGCCCAGAATCTCCCAGGCATCATCATTCACAGTCTCCCTGGCATCATCATTCAGAGTCATGTTGGCTGAGGCATTCTGGGTGCTGTAATAATAATAACAATAATGTAAGAAAAAAAGTAACCTTGATCACCTCTGACCTACAGCTGCCAAATTTCCAAATCTCTATTTTCTGTAAATGGCAGTGTATAGTAATCTTGTTTCAAATAATAATAATAATAATAATAATAATAATAATAATAATAATACTTTTATTTATATCCTGCCTCTCTGTCAATGACAATTGAGGTGGCTTACAAGTTAAAAATTACATATAATCCCATGTCCCAATGTTCCACCTTCCCCTAAAACATCAATTAAACAATTAATTATTTAAAATATACAATTAAAATAAGACATCAGCAAATAGGCTATAGCGAGTTTAGAGGAGTGGTAAGTTCAGATTGGTGACTGGGTTTTCTATTTGGGAAATGCCTGCTGGAAAAGATCCATCTTGACAGCCTTTTTGAAGCTGTTTAAGATGGCAATATGATGGATCTCCTCCAGCAGGATGTTCCACAACCTGGGAGCAGTTGACAAAAAGGTCCTCTGGGTGGTTGCAGTTAGCCTAGTTCTTATATGCTGCAATAAATTCCTCCCAGAGGACCTGCATGCATGGGGTGCATTATATGGAAGGAGGCGGTCTTGAAGAAAGTTGGTCCCAAGCCATTTAGGGCTTTAAAGGTCATGACCAAGACCTTGTACTGTGTCCGGATACAAATGGGCAGCCAGTGGAGCAATTTTAAGATAGGTGTTATGTGATTGCTTCTGGTTTTTCCAGGAACCAACCTGGCTGCCATGTTCTGAACGAATTGAAGTTTCAGAACTAAGCACAAGGGTAGCCCACGTAGAGTGCATTTCAGAAATCGAATTGTGAGGCTACCAGTGCATGTACGGTTTCAAGTTACTCCGCTTCCAGGAAAGGACACAGCTGGCATATCAGCTGAAGCTGATAGCAAGCGCTCCCGACCGTTGCATTTACCTGATTTGTCATCTGGAGCGATGAGTCTAGGAGCACCCCCAGACTGCTAACACAATCCTTTGAGGAGAGTGTGACCCCATCTAGGACTGGTGGTTGTATCACAATACCTAGATTAGGGGTCCCTACTGTGAGTACCTTGATTTTGTCTGGATTCAGTTTTAGTCTGTTTTTCCTCATCCAGTCCATTACCACTTCAAAGCCCCATATGAGTATTTTAAAAAAGGAAAGAAATATAGCCCCACATTCTCCTTGGGCCTTCTTTCTTTATATCTTTGGCACTGCAACCCACAATTTCCTAAGGAGCAACAAGAGCTTGGATAATTTAATTTTTCAGACCACAGTTCTCAGGATTTCCCAGCTGCCATAGTCACTATAGGCTATAAAGGCTATAAAGAACCCCTGTAAGGTAATAAAGCCCTGTCCTTTGGAGGTCTACTCCCTTCTACTTCTGTCACTCCAGAAGTAGAAGGGCTTTTTTGGGTATGTCCACAGCAAAAAGGAGGAGGAGGAAACGGTAGGGCCACTGCATGCAGCAGATGGCAAAATGCTAACAGGGGACAGAGAAAAGACAGAATTATGCAACACCTTCTTTGCTTCAGTCTTCTCAGAAAAGGCAAAGGGTGTTCAAGCTGAGGATAATGGAGCAGAGGACAGAATAGGGGAATTCAGCACAGAATAAGTAAAGAGATAGTACAGAAATACTTGGTTAATCTAACGGAACATAAGTCTCCAGGACCAGATGAACTACATCCAAGGGTATTAAAAGAACTGGCAAATGTAATATCAGAACCACTGGCAATAATCTTTGAAAAATCCTGGAGAACAGAAGTCCCACCAGAGGGCAAACATTGTCCCCATCTTCAAGAAGGGAAAAAAGAGGATCCCAACAATTATTGTCCAGTTAGTCTGACATCAATACCAGGAAAGATACTAGAGCAGATCATTAAACAGAGAGTCTGTGAACATCTAGAAGGCAATTCCATTATCACAAAAAGTCAACATGGGTTTCAGAGAAACAAGTCATGCCAGACAAATCTGATCTCTTTTTTAAAATAAAATTCCCAGCTTGGTAGATGAAGGGAATGTTGTGGATATAGTATATCTTGATTTCAGTAAGGCCTTTGACAAGTTTCCCATGACATTCTTGCAAACAAGCTTGTAGAATGTGGGCTAGACAAGGTAACCGTTACATGGATTTGTAACTGGTTGACTGACCAAACCCAAAGGGTGCTCAACAATGGCTCCTTTTCATCCTGGAGAGATGTGACAATTGGGGTGCCACAGGGTTCTGTCCTGGGCCCAGTGCTATTCAACATCTTCATCAATGACTTGGATGACAGAATTAGGAGCATACTTATCAAATTTGCAGATGACACCAAATTAGGAGGAATAGCTAATACCCCAGAGAGCAGGATGAAAATTCAAAATGACCTGAATAGAAAGCTGGGCTAAAACTAACAACAGGAAATTCAACACAGAGAAATGTAAGGTATTGCACTTAGGGCAGAAAAATGAAATGTACAGATATGGGGGATACCTGGCTGAATGAGACTACATGTGAAAGGGATCTAGGAGTCCAAGTAGACCACAACTTGAACATGTGTCAACAGTGTCATGCGGCAGCTAAAAAGCCAATGCAATTTTAGTCTGCATCAATAGAAGTATAGTGTCTAGATCAAGGGAAGTAATAGTGCAACTCTATTCTGCTTTGGTCAGGCCCCACTTGGAATACTGTGTCCAGTTCTGGGCACCACCATTCAAAAAGGACGTGGAGAAACTGGAGCATGTCCAAAGGCAGGTGACTAAAATGGTGAAGGGTTTTGAAACCATACCCTATGAAGAACAACTTAGGGAGCCGGGGATGTTTAGCCTAGAGAAGAGAAGGTTTGTTTACATACCTGAAGGGATGTCATATTGAGGATGGAGCAAGCTTGTTTTCTGCTGCTCCAGAGACTAGAACAATGCAAGCTACAGGAAAAGAAATTGCACCTCAGCATTAGGAGGAACTTCCTGATAGTAAGGGCTGTTCGACAGTGGAACACACTTCCTTGGAGTGTAGTGGAGTCTCCTTCCTCGGAGGTCTTTAAACAGAGGCTGGATGGCCATCTGTCAGGCATGCTTTGATTGGGAGTTCCTGCATGGCAGGGGTTTGGACTGGATGGCCCTTGTGGTCTCTTCCAACTCTATGATTCTATTCTATTAAAATATAAATATACCTGAATGAATGAACAAAAGCACAAATACTATATACACAATCTTGTCCCCCCCCTCCCCCCACATCACTGAGAAGCACTGATGCACAGTAACTGTTCATTGTAATTTCTGGCACTGGTTTCTTTTTCTCAGTGCTCTTTGTGTGAATTGATGCTTTATGTCTACTTGACACTGTGAAGGACTAGAAGAGACAAAATACCCCCCTTCCCAAGTTGGTGCTTCTTTCAGTGCTTATTGTTGCTTGAGTCTTATAATTTGGCAAATGAGGTTTGTTACAGTTCAGCTGTTCCTTACAGTTCAATACATTGCAGCTGCCTTTATAAGGAAAAATAATAAAATTTTAAAAAGTAAATTCAATTTGTAATTTTTTTTTGATAGATACACCAAACATTATAATATTATGCCAAACCAAGATGTTCATGGAATATTTTATGTTCCTAAAGTAACCAAGTGGCGTTTAATCCTGAAGAGTGCTAATACTGCATTTTTCCAGAAAATTTCCATTTCCCAGGGGAAAAAGGGGGAAGGAAACTGGCTTCAAAACTTCCCAGAATTTTACATCTTCAGCAGTACACCATCTGTGCAATGAGTTCTCCAAAGAGGAAGGCAAATAATGTCAATTAATACCAAATGATGTCAAAAAACACTATGAATTTTTCTCTAAGAGAGCCAGCATGGTGTAATGGTGTCAGCCTTGGACTAGGACTCTCGAGAAGAAGGTTTGAATCCCAGCTTGGCCATGTAAACCCACTGGGTGACCTTGGGCAAATCACACTCTCTTAGCCTCAGAGGATGGGAATGACAAGCCTCCTCTGAACAAAACATGCCAAGAAAATTCCAAGATAAGGTCATCTTAAGGTTGCCATAAGTTTGAAATGACTTGAAGGCACACAGCAACAAGACCTTTTTATTCTCCCAGTCAGATTAGCTTCAGCGATTTAGGTCATTTTCCTATTTATTTTTATTTGGTTTTGCATGCTGTACTGATTTATTTTTCTTAATTTTACAAAAGAAATATTTCCCACCATTATCTTATTGTTGTATTTTATATGTTTAATTATATGTTAAATATACAGTGACTAGTTTAAAAGTACAATAAATAAATAAATATAAATAAATGAAAACAACATTAAAAATATTTACAAATGAACAATATATTTATCCATTGTTCATTTGGTGCTGAAAATAAAAGTCAGGATTGGATGAATTTCATAAACAAGTGCCACCCCAGCTGAAATGATGTAGGACTATGGAATCAATGTATTAGTCCTCTGCTTAACTGGTTTGAGACTGTATGTCCAAAGGACTCATGAAGGTTTTAAGCTTAGCCAAACAGATAATTTCCCTTTGCTTTACAGTGATGAGATTCTAAACAGATAATTGCTGATGGTTTGCTGCCTGAATTGTTTTTTTTAGATAATTCCTTGACATTACAACAGTCCAGCCAATTGTTTTAAGGGGCTTTGTGGTTTAAGGGGCTTTTTCCTTTTTCAGTACTGTGTACCTATCATGTATTCATTCATTCTGCTTCTTTTTGTTGAGCCTTGAGAAAGAAGGCCCAAGATATCAGTCCAAAAAAAGACATTTCTGAGATATCACAAAATATGTCGCTACTGTATATACTCATGTATAAGGAGTTTATCACATGGGAGGGAAGTGCCCAAATGCCCTAGATAAATGAGATTTAAATCCATGATGATCCCACAAGAGCAGGATTGTTTTCAGATGTCGTTGTGTGACTTTGGCATTAACCTGACATTAACCTGAGCAAAAAGAGGCAAAATCACACTGTTTTTTAACTGTGAGGGGAAAGCATTATGCCCTTGACTGGGCCCAGACCGACCACAATGGTTATCTCAATGGCGACCATACACACTGGGCCAAATCAGATGTGATAATGCATTGTTTTTCACTGAAATGACAAAGCATCAACCCTGCTGGCCCTCCCCCTCTTGGTCCCATCTCCTCTGCTTCCTTTTGGGCAGAAGATCCCTGTGAGCTTGAGCCAGCGAGAAAGTGGCTGCTGTATTTCTGAAAACAGGCCATCCACTTTCCCTTCAGTGCTCAGTCCAGGGATTCTGAGAAACACTGGGCTTCTGTCCAACTTTGATTAGTTTAGGGCAAAGTCAGGTTAAGTGCCATAAACTATGATATCTCCCCAGAAGTAGTCATACATCATGAAGACTGCCAACACTGGCTTCGGAATGAGTTCACAATTTCCCCTGGTGTAGACAAACCCTAAGTCTATCTTAACAGTTCTGACTGTTTGACTCCACTTATGAAGTCTTGGGATTAGTAGTTTGATGCTTAGAATTTGCTGCTGAAAAGCTGAGAATGTGAACTTCCCTTTACTATAGAACTAGGGCTATCCAGCAGATAATTCCTCACCAAACTGCAGGATTGCACAGGGTCAAACTGTATCCCTGAATGTGATATCTTATTTTTGTGACTGCACAATTTAAATGCACATTGAAAAGTTTTGTAGGGTGTGAAGATTTAGAAGAAGAAAGAAGTAGAACAGAATAAGAAACTGTTATTGTTTTTAAACTGGAATATTGGTTGCATAAACAGATTACATGGAATTGCCACATGTGAATGGTGCACCAAACTGATTTCCAGTCGATTTCGGTGAACTCAAATTTCCCAAACTGTATTGTAATTGAAAAATGGATCCATTATTTATGCAAGTGAGCATGATTTCAATGAACAGAAAAAAGTTTGACTTTGTTGCTTGTCCAATTATTTTATTTTTGCATGAAGAAGCATTTTCTGTATTTTGATATAAGTGCATAAACAATTATGGTTCATTATTGATGCTCATCAAATGAAGTAAACATTAAATTTGCATTGTAGAGTTGCTAAACTTTCTAGATTTCTTCCTCTGGTTTTCTACAATTGCACGTGCATGTCATACAATGCTTTATTCACTCACCATACAGGAACTTGAGAGATGTTATGTTTGCCAATAGGGACTCTATACTTTGTAAAATATTGAATGGGCTTTCATTTTAGTAACAGGGTGAAAAAACGTGTAATTGGAGTAGGCATACATTAATTAACTTTCATATTCTATGATCATAAATCTTCTTTCTTCTTCTACAGTATGTTGCCAGATTTCCTAAGATAAATTTTGTTCCCGTTTAACATTTAATAAAGTAAACTGGATGCTTCCTAATTAAACTTTCTTATAACTTCTTTCCATCTAACAAAACAGTATAATTTATTTAGTACCAAGATTCATCAGTTAATTTAATGTTATTCATATTGGCAGTGAGACTATATTTTATTTTAAAGACCCAACACAAATATATACCTCCCCCCCCAGAGAGAGAGAGAGAGAGAGAGAGAGAGAGAGAGAGAGAGATTCTGCATATATGTAATACTAAGTGAAATCTCCTGGCTCAACACTCCAAGTGCACCTTAACAGTGATAACATCCAAACACAAACACCAAAGGTAGAGCTAGAACAGAGGTCTGTGACAGAGGCTAGCATCCAGACAAGCAAAGATAATTCCACACAGGACTCAGTGGGTTAGGAGATCAGCAGACAGGTTTGTGGTGCCGGAAGCAAGGGTCTGCATGGTTGTTGCTGAGGAGCCTGAGAGTTTCAGGAGATGCTGAAATATTCCAGGGAGTAGCAGGAAAAGTGGAATGCTGCCATGGATGATGAGCTTGGAGCCTTGGTGGAGGCCTGCAGGACAGAAAGTTGGTGGATGCAGGTGGATTTATAAAAAGAAGGAGTTGTCTGATGGTACAAAGCCAGGATTGTGGCTAAGGGGTACTCTCAGGAAAGGTTGAAAAATTTGACAGGATGTTTTCAGCAACAGCAAAGCCAGTGGCTGCTAAGAGAGGTTTGGTTGTGAAGCATTTTGATTTTGAAACAGTGTATCTCAGTGCCAATCTGGAGGATACTGTTTACATGGAACAAGCTCCTAGATATGACTGTGTACAAGCTGAGGAAGGCTTTGTATGGGTTAAAGCAGAATGCGAGGTGCTGGAACCAGTGCATATATGAAGAGCTTGGCCTAGAATTTAGGGCTCAGTAGGGCTGGGCGTCCAGATGCGCCAGCCCTACTTTTGCTGCACTTTCGCTTGCCCATCCAGATGGCAGGCACCATAGCTGCATGCGGGTGCTGGCCAGAAGGGGTGCGCTCAGGTAGACAGACCATGATGTGTGTCAATGGAGGAAAATTAACAAATTGGTACAAAAGATTGGCAAGAGTCCCATACACTGGATTATTCAAGTCTGGAATCAGAAGAGCTGTTTGAAAGGGCAGATTTGTACCATTCAATGGTAGGAAGTCTGTTGTTCATAGCCAACAACGTAAGACCTTATATCAGCTATGCTGTGTGTATGTTGAGCAGGAGAGCTTCCAAACCTAGGCTAGTTGACTGGACAGTGATGAAATGCATGGTACGGTATTTAAAAGTGCCAGGGACAGATGTTTGATGTTGAATGGAGGTTTGTCACAGCTCGAAGTCTTCATGGGCAGCTCATTTGCATTGGAGAGAGACGACAGGAAGTCAGTGACTGGTTTGACCATCAGATTTGCTGATAGTCTCATCATTTGGACAGAAAACAGAATTGCTTTGCGCTAAGTACAACAGAAGCAGAGTTTGCTGCATTGTCAGAAATAGTGAATGAGATCCAATGTGTTAGGCAGTTGCTGATGGATTTGAAAGAGGAATTCAACACTCCAACATTAATGCATGAAGATTCACAAGTATGCATTAGCATGGCTAAATCTGAAAATCTTAGGTGTAAAACCAAGTACATAGCTGTGAGATACCAGAACGTCCATGAGCTAGTTCAAAATGATGTTTTCAAAATGCAGCATGTTGGTTCAGAGGACAACATAACTGACATTCTCAGAAATGCATTACCTGTGGAGATGCATGAAAGGATGGCTAGCAGGTTGGGTATCAGCATGTAGGACTACACAAAACACATGGGGAAACATGGAAGTCGCACGATAGCACATATCATGACATTTTGGAGGGGCTTGTCCAGAGTACAGAGCATTCTGGGTAAAAAATGTCAGAGATGTGGCTACAGCCTGGAGCTGGGACAAGAGTGACAAGGTAACCTGAGTTCAGGTGGCAGACATGCTGACTCAACACTGGGAGAGTCTTGAGTCACAGGAAGGTGATGACAGAGGGGCAGGAGGTGAAACCAGCAGGCTTCAATTCTCAGAGTCATAGCTGTCAGGTGATAGGAAACTGGGAGATGTCCCAGGAGGGGGAAGGACTCAAAACCCCAAGAGGGGATGTGAGCTGAATGCTTAGTGTGATGATGGTTGTATACAGGAGTCTGGCGAAGCACTTTGATAGTCAATTATAAATATCAGTACCAAAGTTTAAAGTCCTCTTTGTGAGTACTTAGCAGTTCAGCAGTTCTTTATCCGGCCAATAGCTTCTGTGTGGGAGGATTTTTCCTGTGCAGCCTGCAAAGAGCTACACAGAAGAGACCTTCCAGTGGCATTCCTATTCCATGTGCATGTCTTCTGCATGTTGCATGTTTAATCCTGATTCTACATGCCCTAAGAGTCCTTTACCTGGTGTGGCTGCTTCCTATTCAGATGGGCTTAGGAGACATTTATTTAGTCTTAGGACATCATCACATGAGCCTTGCTCTTGTTGCAATTGCACTAGAAAAGGCAAATATTAGAAATTAGTAACTGAAATCAGGTCTTAAGATAGCTAAGACTGCAATCCTATGTATTGTAACCGAGGAATAGGTTCTACCATAATCAAAGTGGAAATATGTATAGTTATTCAGCACTACATACACACTGATCATTGGCTGTTAAGTCAATTCCATTGTTTTCCTCTGGATGAATACTTTTTGCCTGTTTTCCTGATTTATTTTCTTTGAACAATCTAATACACCTCATAGATAAGAATGAAATGACATTTACTTTCCAGATTGATGTAGAATGCTCAAGGTATGCCACTTTTCAAACTGGAAAATGAGCAATATACCAATATACCAACAGTTGCCATATGCAAAAGTGTTGCTGTTTAGTGGTCAGCCATCCTTGTCCTTCAGCAAGATACTCCATTCTATCCATACCTTGTTTCCTGTTTTTCTTTTTTCATGAATATTAAATATTCTTTAGCTACCAGGCATGCTCTGTTCTTATTAGGTTCTGGTTTTGTCCCATTCTTTCTTTTAAATTCCTTTCCTTTCAGGTTTGTGAAAAAGGGTTTTGTTAGAACTTGGAAAAATGTCTCATTTGAACTACAAATTGCAGAATCCCTTGGCCAGCATTGACGTTGCCCATGTCAATGGGAACTATTGGCGATTTTAACCCCCCCCCCAAAAGCAACGTCTCCAAGCCCCAGTTTTTAAACAGTTCTGCAAATCTTAGGGTTCACTTGAGTATGCCAGGTAACTTCCTCCTTTTTCTTGATAGTCCAGCATTGCCATGCATCTTTGTTAGCAGTCATGGCCACAGTTTGCTGTAGCATTTATATTTTAATTTTATCAGCATTAAGGGTGGAGCATGGTAAGATGCCTTGTACTGAATCATTGTAACATATTTCTCTTTACCTTCCTGATATTTTCTTCTGCAAAATAGTTGATTCAAGCTTTCCCTAGCTGAGTGCCAACCAAATATATTGGACTTCTTCTACCACCATCCCACTGGTCATGCCATTTAGGGATGATAGGTCTTGTAATCAAGTACAGATGGAAGGGGCCCAAAAAGTGAAGGCTAGTTTGTGCTATAGCCTTGTAATTACAAATGGATAAAAACACCCTTTCATACACATGCAAGCATAGCAGAAGGCAGATGTATTTTTAAACATATATTATTTAATGATCAGGGTGCAAATGGGTAGCATTGCTTCTAGATTATCTAGATTTGAAATACAAATGAAACAAAAATATATTCATTTTCTTTCACAAAGATTTTCTTTCACAGATGAAAAAGTAAATAACTGTAAATTAAAGGCTACAATACTTGTTAAAGCTGGCTGAGATCAAATGAAAGTAATAATATCAAATGCAACTCAGTAAGAAAACCCAAAATACATCCTGTGAATGTAAACAGATACAACTGATCAATCCTCTGTGGTGCCGCCTGGTCTTACTGAGGTTGTGGTTCTAGCAAGGTCAACTATGAGATCCAACGGCCTTGATCACAGTTTGTATCAAGTCACTTGCTTTCAGTGCAATATATCCAGAGTGTAGCCTCACCTGTATCCTTTGTGGCAGATGAAATGGTTGCACGGACAAAAGAACAAATATAAAAGTGACAGGAGACAAAATTTCTTTTAGGAAAGCAGATAACCTGGACAAACTTTGGCATAGCTTTTACTGGTTTATGATAAGCAGCATGAGGTTCTGAGATGCTGTCTGCCCCATCTCTTCTTTAACAGATAGGGCTAAGGGAGCAGGAGGACAACAAGGTAGCATTGCCATTGGGTTAAAGATGGCATGATATAATAATAATAATAATAATAATAATAATAATAATAATAATTTCTAGCCCGCCCCTCTGAGCAAGCAATCGGGGCAGGGTACAAGATAAAATTAAAATTATCCAAAGACCTATGTGCAGAATCAGCATGACAGCATTTTACATTCTTCTCTTTAATAAAAAGTTTGTTATTGTTAACTTTCCTCATGTCTATCTTGACCCAGGGTGATCCTGCTGCTAAGACAGCTCCAAGATGCCCTGTATTCCACTGTTCTGCCCAACTCCTACAAACTCATACTTGTGATCTCACTAATAAAGTCCATCCATCTAGAATGTGGCCTTCCTCTCTTTCTACTTCTCTCCATCTTTCCTAGCATTATTGTTTCCCCCCCCAATGATTCATGTCTTCTCATGATGCGTCTAAAGTATTGCAGCCTAAGTTTTGTCATCTTGGCTTCCAGGGAGAGTTCAGGCTTGATCTGCTCTAGGACCCAATTGTTTGTCTTCTCTAACCCCTTTGTCAATTGGGAACCATTCTGTTTCTCCATGTTCTGTTCTGAAGTAACCTCTTGTCTAACCATTTCTCATTAGGACTATCAGATGTGTTGGCACTCCCATATCTTTAAGGGTGTTCCATAGCCTTTCATCAAGCAGAAATGTAAGATACTGCACTTAAGTAGAAAAAATGAAATACACATATACTGTATAGGATGGGGGACATCTGGCTTAAGGAGACTACGTCAAAAGGTATCTAGAAGTCGTAGAAGACCACAAGTTTAACATTAGTCAGCAGTGTGATGCAGCAGCTAAAAAGGCCAATGTTATTTTAGGCTGCATCAATAGAAGTATAGTGTCTAAATCAAGGGAAGTAATACTGCCACTCTATTCTGACTTGGTCAGGCCTCATCTGGAATACTGCATCCACTTCTGGGCACCACAATTCAAAAAGGATGTTGACAAAGCCCACTTAAATGGGAGCATTTGATACCACGTCCCTTACAGGTTCTTTTTTAAAGAACCACAATGATCCAGATCTTTGGTAGTAAGAACGCAGTATGAGATTGATCCAGATCACACAGAATCAATTTATTTCAAAATAATAAAAATTTATTTCAAAATAAATTGATTCAACCCAAAAGAACTGGAAAAAATCAGAGTCTTTTTGACGTGGGTTAAATGGGACAAAAGCACCCCCCCCCTTTTGGAATTGCTTCGGTAATTCAAATTAAGTGGGAACCGTGCTCTTTTGAACCGGTTCGTACAGAATCATGATCCAGTTTAAAAGGTAGTGGGAATGAACCCCCAGTACTTGTTTTCCTGTGTTATCTTCCCTCCTCCATTATTATTGAATTGGTTGTTTCACTATCCGTTTCCTCCTCCCTCCCTCCTTCCCTTTTCCTCACTCATGTCCTTCTCTCTTTTAGTTTCTTATTTGTCATTGCTGGCTGCCTCATACTTTCCCCCTCACTGGGGGAGGAGTCTGGTGTCCTCCATCCTCCTTCCATGGCACTTGATCTCACCGGTGTAGTGGCAGTGCCTTCTTGCCTAATATCCTTCCTGGCTGTCCAGTGCTTGCCTTCCCTTTTTTGTCCTCCAGTGTGTCTGTGCACACAAATGTGCACAGAAATGTGCCTTTGTCTAATTGTGCTTCCCTAAGAACTGAGACTGACTCCAAAAACAACACATATAGCTTGTAGTTCAAACAAAAGCTTACTAATGACTTTAATTTATATATACATAAAAGCTATATCCTAATCTAGCTACTGAATAGTTCTGGTAAAAATAAATCTTTATCCCACCACCTTTCAAAGGAAGATTGAGATAGGAGGAAGATGGAAAACCAACAGTTCAGTAGAAAAATCTTGAGAGAGAATGTTTGTTAGTCCCAAAGGGGAGTGACTTAAATAACTTGGTTAGCTTGAATGAGGGGGGGGGGGCAGGGAGGGGGAGTTTGCATGCAGAAAATCCCTATCTATCTAAGGAGTGGGAAAGAGAATGGAAATTTTTTCCAACACATATGTAATGAGCTGAACTTTAAACCTATCCTTTTTGAAGAAACTGCAGTTGGAACTATGGAGCTCAATACCTCAAACAATCTTAGGTTGCCTTTGAAGGACAGGACTAAAGCTGGCATTGTTTTCTTTTCAACTTTATTGGAAATGTTTAACTGCCCTTGACATGAGGGTAGGCGGTAGCCACATGAATCCCATCACTGATGGTGCCCTGGTGCTGGGATCCTGCCACTCATTTCTAAGTGCTGGCTTATAGAATTTGGAGATTAGGGAAACAATGCAATATGTTATCCCCATCCCTGCCGATTATACAAAATATCCCTTGCTATACTGAGCAATTTGTTCTCAGGTACTTTTCTTGATCTTCATGAGAAGAAAGTTATCTCACGATCCTTCCTTTACCAATCTTTTGTTCCTGGATTCAAACATCCACAGTTTGAAAATAATAAAAAAATATATAAATTCCAAAAAGAAGACCTTGATTTTGCCATTTTATTTCACTATGCCATTACATTTAATGGGACTTGAACATCCATAGATTTTGATATCCCTGGGAGCTCCTGGAACCAACCCCAGCAGATACCAAGGCCCACTGTACTATTAACTGACAATTCATAGAATAGTAGAATCATAAAGCTGGAAGAGACCTCAAGGGCAATCAAGTCCAACTCCCTGCCATGCAGGAATACACAGTCAAAGCACTCCAGACAGATGGCTGACAGGAGCCCTGGTAGCGCAGTGGTTAAATGCTTCTACTGCAGCCACAACATTGTGAGTTTGATCCCAGAAGCCTCAAGGTTGACTCAGCCTCCCATCCTTTGTAGGTTGGTAAAAAGTGCCCAGCTTGCTGAGGACAATTGCCTTACAGATTGCAACCACTTAGAGAGTAGTGAATTCACTATGAAAATGTATAGAAATGTAAATGCTATTGCTATTGCTATCACTATGGCTGTGATGTCTGTTTAAAAACCTTCAATGCATCTGAGAAAGTAGACCAAGGCCTGATACAGACGGCCCAAAAAGGGCTGTCTGTAAGGCGCGATTAGGGTAGGGAGGGCGCAGCATCTACACCCTCCCTAACCCTAACGCATATGTTGTCATGGCGTGCACAGCATTTAGATAACGCTGTGCATGCCTGATGGTGTCGTGCCACAGAAGGGCACCAATGGTGCCCTTTCTGCAGTGCTAAAAAGAGCTCCAAAATGGAGCTCTTTTTTTGGCGTGGGTCTTTGGCATGGCCTTTAGACGGCTGCACCAAGTACCCTGAGGGGAAAGAGGCTGCGGTGGTGGCCTCTTTCTCCCCTTGGCAGTGCCGGGAAGAGCAGGGTGCAGCGGGCGCCCAGGGCGCCCGCTGCACCCTGCTTTCAGGCCACGGAGAAGTGGCAGTCCCAGGATCGGGCCTCTGGGGCTGCCAGTGAGGCCCCATCCTGGCGCGGCTGCAGACTGCCTCAAAAGGGCGATCTGTAAAGCCCCCAAGTATACTAAAGATTATGGTACAACTTTGTTTGCATAGTTAGTATCAAAGGTTGGCATACTGATGTTTGTTGTAAGGACAAAAAAGAGGAATGGCAAAATAGATATATGAATGTGGCTAAGTTTCTATACATGTTGATTATAGTGTAACTGTATACAAGTGTAATTACAGTGGATCTGCAACTGTGCAAATGAGAATATAGTGGGAGCCACAGCCTTGAGCTCACCTATTGTTCTACAGTTGATTAGCTCCCGACTAAAAAAATTAAAAGAATGCAGACTATGAGTGCACTTGCAAAACAATTGTTTGCCACAATTTATATGCTAGCATAGTGTCCCAACAGGAGTCTGGCCATTCAGCAACTATTTTCTTGACAGACCTACTAATAATAAATTTATAATAAATATTTAAGTGCAGTTTTGCTAATCAGAAACCTGCCTGCCAAATCTTGTTTGCTATAGGTCTGGAACGAAAAAAAATGGAAGGAGCAGGGAGAGAGAAAGGACAGCTAGGCATATATTCCAGATTTAAGTACATGGCATAATACCAATATTGTTTACTTTTTAAAATTCCTCAGCCAGGTGACAAGCTCTGAGTTTTTGATAGTGGTTATGTGTGTAAGTAATGTAAATTGGACATAAACATGTATCTTTGGTCATGACCACTATATTCCTGTTTGGGTTATCTGTCTATGTTTTGTCTATAAAATTATTAGAATTTTTTACTTTTGGAAAAGTCCTTCTTTTCCTTGCAGTCAGTGCGCCAAACTGTTTGTTGAGTCCCAATTTGTAATTATATATATGTGGCCTAAAACTGTGGATTGCTTCAAAGATCAAGTAAGCAGATTTGACCACTGTCTGACAGTGGAAGAAAATCCCCCTTTTCTATGAGTTGCACTCCTGTTTACAGATGTTCTTAATCTAGAAAAGGATTTCTAAATGGATGGAGAAAATATAACCATGCATAATACTGAATAAGGCCAGAGGTTTGGGCCATCCTGTATAAATATCACAGTGACACACTGTGTTTAGGGTAACTTTCTTTCACAAAGGTATTATTTGCTTCCTATCTATTCATAGGTCTCCTTGTTATGTCAGTAGCATAAATCTTCCTGTGATGCCAGAAGGTTGCCAAGTTTTGCTTAGTACTACAGGGGAACATTCTGGATGAAAATATATGAGACCTTTGTTTGCTAAACTACACAGTATTCACGAGCCTCAGACCCCTCTTACCTATATGGCATATTCTCCCACGTGTTTGCATCTATATTGTCTCACGATGGGAGTCCTTTCTGTTAGGCATTGAGGCTCAACTATGAAATGTACAGATGTGCACAAAAGGAAACCAGGAATCATGGGCATAATTGTCTGCAGCTGAAGGCTGTAACAGCAGACAGTGTTCAAGGTCAGACATGTGCTTGATTGCACGTAAGCCTGGGTAACATCAAAAGTCTTCCTGTCTGAAGGGACAACATTGTTGGTGGCACAAGGAAAAGAGTCACCAGAAGAGGATGGGTTTGTGACCGCATGGCATAAATCTATAAATAGCCTGCACACCGCAGTGTGGGTTGTTGGGTAGTCGGAGTGGATAGATGGTTGGAGAGTTTTGTTGGACGGGCGTGTATATATTTGTAAATATAGCAACTTTAAGAATAAACACCTCTGAGGAGAGAGATTTGGCTCCAGTCTGTTTCATCAGCAGCAGGCAGGAGGAATTCCTGATAAAGCCGAACAGCTCCGCCGGTAGTTCTGAAGGCATCGGAGATTGCTTTACCTGTGCATCTGCTTGTTTAACATCAACACTTTCCCCCAGTGGTGTCCCTGCACAGGGTGTCACCTGGTGTAGGAGGGCAGGGATTTTGGGAGTGGGGCTTCTGGGGCATATACTCCTTCCCCCATGCCACCCAGTCTGGGATGACACTGGGGGAAGTGTGCATGGAGGAGCATGGGAAGGTGCAGGGAGGGTGGAAGCATGCATGGGGGAATGTGGCAAGGCACAGTGAGAGTGGGAGTATGTGTGGGATGGTGTCCACTGTGCCCAGGGACAGCACAAGGGGAGAGTGCAGGGGGAGGGACAGATCAGGTGTCAACCTCCTTCTGGGGTGTCACCTGGTACAAGCCTTACCACAGCACCACCCTAGTAACACCACTGATCTACCCCCATGTTGGATGGTGACTCCCATGCTAGTGGGACTCTGCTCTTAGTCCCAATTTTAAGGAACCTATTCAATGTTCTGAATCTTTGAGGGGAATATGGATGAGCAAATAAGATGGATCTTTTGAAATTCAGACTAGAACTTTTGTTTCATTTCTCCAGCAACACAGAAGCCAATAGTGACCAGCAATCTTCATTACTTGTACTTTTAACTCTTCACGTAAGAAATGTTACATTGATTGATTTATGCTACTAACATAACAAGGAGACCTATGAATAGAGTGGAAGCAAATAATACCTTTGTGAAAGGAAGTTGCCCCAAATACAGTGTGTCACTGTGATATTTATATAGGATGATCCAACCTTCTGGCCTTATACAATATTATGAATGGGTATATTTTCTCCTCCATCCATTTAGAAATCTGTCTGTGGATTAAGAACATGTTTTTCACCCATTCCCCTAGAAACCATGATTGTGTTTATCTGATTCCTTACAGGGAAGGCTGAATATCCATTTAACAACCAAAAGCAAGGAGCAGGAGAGGCTCCTTGAATTTCTGATCTAACAGAATCTGCAGTTTCTGATTCTGTAGTTTAAGTCCAAAACACCCTGCAGAAATAATCCAGTTTGAGATTGCTTAACTGCCCTGGCTCAATGCTAAGGAATTCTGGGAACTGTGGTTTTATGAAATATTTAGCCTTCTCTGTTAGAGAGCTCTGGTGCCACAATAAACTACAGTTCCTCTGATTTCCTAGTAATGAGCCAGGGCAGTTAAGCAATCTCAAACTGGATTATTTCTGCAGGGTGTTTTGGACCTTAATTAGCATTGTTCTTAATCCAGGCCTAAGACCTAAGATCAGAGAAATACAACCATTATGTTTTTACCCTATCTTATGTACATCCCAGGGTTTAAAAATGTCATCAAGATAAGTGACACATAGACTAAGTCCTGATGTGGGAAAACAACTACCTCATCACTGTATATGACACTAAACACAGCTACTTTCAATCTAACATCCCTGCTCCAAGATGATGGGTGCTGCAGTCAACACACAAGGAGGGCAACAAGGCTGCAGAAGGATGCATAACTTGTCTGATAGCCATTATGAAGTCTATGATGTATGATGAAAGATAAGCCTTGGAGTCACTCTAAGGAGAGATTTTATGATCCATTTTGGCACCAACAGGAGGTTTTCCATCCAGGGCAAATAGCATTTTAGAGCTCAACTTCAAAAAGTTACAGGCTATGCTGGCTAGGGGATTATGGCAATTCTAGTTCCCAAAATTAACTTTCCCAAGTAGTTGTTTAGAGAAGAAAGTTTTCACTGGAGCTGTGCTGCTGGTGGTTAAATTAACTCTTACATGTGCTGCCATGGTCTTAGTTCGGATCATGTCTACACTTGCTCTTCACAATTGTTTTAAAAAGTTATGTTAAATGTAGTCACATATCTAAAATGGCATGTCATTTGGCCGTTTGGTCATGACAGTTGATAACTGGGTACCTTTAGAGCAGGTTGACGATAGGAGAGGGATAGAATAAAACTAAAAACAGAGCAGCACCAGTATGACATAGGGACAACATGTCAAGATTTTGATTTTTTTAAAAAACAAACAAACATGTACCTACAGATGAGGTTTTTATATTAGCCCCTCATGCCATTGACTTAAGAAAACTTTCATGTCTTTGAATGATTTGATGAGAAAAAGCATAGAGATGTTTTTGCACTCATGGCCTGCTTGAGGTCTTTTTATAGGCTTCTGGTTGACCACTGTAGCAACAGAATCTGCACTGGTGGGGTCTTTGGTTTGGCACAGCAGGAGTTTTCTTATCTTCTTATGTTCTTATGGCCATTCTTAATTTTTGTGCACACTCTCATAGTAACCCAGAGATACCAAAGCAATATGTAATCAGATCTATTTTTTAAAATGTAAATGAACCATTGGAACGGGAAAGAGGCTTGATTGAGATAAAATGATATTGGCATTGGGGATGGTGGGGTTAACCATTTCTCCTCTATGCATTTTTCCTTGTTTGAATTGCCTCTAAGAGCCATGATTTCCTCTGTGGGAGAAATCTTAGGTACCATGTTGAAATATTTAAAATCATCATTCTAGTGTCTTTGTCCTAATTTGATTCATGGTCCTCCCCATAGTTGTAGCCATCAGTTCTAAAACTTCTGAAGTCCACACTGCACAATCCAACTCTTAGCATCATGCCAGAAATGTCTTCTCTTTGGAAAGTCCCCTTTGTGTACCAGCTTTTGAAACACTAGAAAACCACAGCTTGGTAAATCTATTTCTTTTTTAAAGTTTGACCTCCCAGAGTCTGGTGGATTCTGGACAATGCTGGCTGGAGGATTCTGGGAGCTGTAGTCCAAAAAGTATTTTTTGACTTCTGGCCAAAACTAAATTTGGTTAACTGATGATTTGCCCCCAAAGCAAAAGGGCAATCTTTCTGAGTCCACTAGCCTGCATAAAAGCAGACACGTCCCTGAGTCCTATCTCACTTAAGCCCTAGAGCACATATGGCCCTCCACCAAAAAGTCTTTTTGCTCTGGTACAACACTCTATCTTTACAAAGAGATTACATAGTAATCACAAAATACACTCATAGAACATCTTGGCAAAACAAACATACTCTTTCCAGGCATGTAACATTGCAAAGTAGTTGAGGGACCCTCTGATAAAGGAATATATAGGCTGCATATTTTCTAGCTGACCACATCACATCATTTACCGAGTATATCTGGTTTTTGTCAAAGCTTAGAAAACAGCAGGGTAGAAGGTCATCACAATCTGCCATGAGCTATACGGAAATAAACGGGGAAAGTTAGATGTTGGGTACATTTCCTGGCCATTTTATTCAGTGAGGGAAGAATGGATCACTTTGCTAGGACCATGGATTTCATTCCCTTTCAAGCACAAAATCTTCCTCTGTGACCCTTAGATGACTGTTTAATCACTTATTGGTAATACATTAGTTTCCTACTTGTTGTATGAAGGAGGTAACACAATTCTATCTCTCAAGGTGTGCAGGATAGGTAGAGGGGGGATTAATACATTAAGGCTTGTTACATAAGTGAGATATCCTGGGCTGCTGAAATGACTGTTGATTCTATATTGCGGTTATAACAACATGATGCTTACATGAATCTGTACCTTAGCACAGTTCCAATTAATTTCCAGCCCTGCCTGTTTGTCAGAATCAAACAAGGACATTTTTGTTTATGACACAAAGAAAAGAACGGTGCCTTGCTTCCTCCCATTCCATATACAGACACCAACCAGTTGAATCTTCCTTCAACAGGCATGCTCCAGTATACCTGAAAGTTGGAACAGGGGGCAGGATGACTCCAGATTCCCCCTAGATCTAGACAGGAGAGCTGAGACCTCCTGATGATTGGGATACCAAGAACCACATGTGTAGCTTACTAAGGAACTGCCATCAAAAGTGTCTTAGAGGCTGTACAGACCAGCGATAAACGCCAGCATCAAGGCAGAGTAGTGACTGCATGCCATGCACCCTGACTCTGCCCCCATGCTGGCATGATGCTTTGTGCCCTACTGCATGCTGTGCCAAAGGAGCACTGAAAGGCTGTGGCGCCAGTGGCTATGCCACCCTTTCCACAGAACAAAAAGGAGCTGCTTTGTGCAGCTCCTTTTTGTGTGGCAGAGAGGCCAGATAGAAGGAGTAGAGTGCAGTTGCGGCAGCCCAGATCCGGCTAGGAAAGGGGTGGGACTTCACCCCTTAATTTATAGCTATCTTTACTTTTGTTTAATAGAGTTTCCTATATTTTCCCATTTCTTTCTTATATTATTTTTGTGCTTTAAACAATTTTATAATACTTCATTTATTATTTTGCCATTGTCTTCATGCTAGTCACACTGTAAGTTGTTTTAGTTAGCATTATTATATTAAGATTTATTGTATTCTGTGTTCTTACTCTTTTATCAAACTATACATGAAAGTACATGCAATTCACAACTTGACTGGAGCCTCTATCTTCAAAACAGTTTTGGGGTTTCTACCTAAAGTGAGAGGTCAAGAAGATGATAAAGGGCGGGGGACTATTTAGCACAAGGCTATCTATCCCCTTCAAGACCTTACTGTTGCATCCCAGCATTTGCTATTGGGAATAACTACTTCATTCTGTTAAATTGTAGCATGACTCACTCACTTTTGCATCTTTCCTTCTTTGAATTGCATGACCAAGGAAGAGGACACATGGTCAAGCTTCATAAATGAAGGAGGAAACATAAAGTGCCTCATCAGTTTCAAGGAATGAATTTTGCTCTTGTTCCAATGTGGTTCCTGAGAGGACACCTAGGGCCGACTTTAGATTTGCAAGAGTGAACACTTGCAGAGAGCCCTGTGGAGGACTGCATCTTACATTACAGGCTCCCCATAGTAGTGATCATTGATGGCAGTGGTGCTTATTTGGAGGGTACAGTAGTGCTCATATCAGTACCAGGAGACCTCACTAGAGGTCTGGCAGCCACCATTGAAATGTTCCACAATCGGGGCACTTTGGAAACAGAATTTTTCCAATTCTCCACTGTCCCCATGGAGATGGCAGATGCTTACCTGGCCCTGAAGTATGTATCTCCAGCCACCATACCTAGCCAGGCTCATCTGCTTCTTCTCCCCCACTCCTCCTTGGAAGGTGCACCCAGAGAAGTTACTTTTTTTCTCATTGCTGCCCTCAGACATGGGTGAAACCTAGGTGGGTTTGGGGGCAGGGAAGGGAGGGAGAGGAGGCAACTTGGGCTGGTGAATGTGGTGGAGATAGACCAGGTCTTCCTGGGTCAGAGGAAGCAGTTTGGTGTAGACTGAAATGATGGTCTATAAAATAATTTTATTAACAGTCATTTCAGTGTCGTCTTCTCTATGGGGGGTGCCACCTGGTGTGGTCCATATTTATTGTAATCCTGTAGTGATGCAACTGCTTGTATGCCCAGGTTTTTAGTGTGGGGCAGGAGTGCATTTTTACAGTTAAGGCTAGTTGTGTCAATTATGCCTGTTCCTGAATATGTCTATTGTGACACATGCTTCAGAATTATCCTGTTTTGATTACTATCATGCACTTTGCAAAGGTCTGCCTTTGGAAACTTCAGCAGAAACATCAGAAACTGTCTGGGAAGCTTCAGCATGTCTAAAATGCTGGTGTTAGAGTGATGACTGGCACTGGTTCGAGTGAACATATAATTCTCTTGTTGAAAGAGCTTTACAAACTACTGGTTTGTTTCTAGGCAAAATTCAAAATTATGACCTGTAAAGCAGAATACATCTTAGGTCCAGGTAAACTGGAAAAAAAAACTCCCTATAGACCCTTTCCAAGTTCATCAGGAGGTCTTTCTCCCAGTACTGTCACCTTCACAGGTACATTTGGTGAAGTCATTGGAAAGAACTTCCTCAGTGGCTACTTCCAAGCTGTGGATCTCTTTCCCATAGGAGACTAGGCCCCTTCTCTGCTCTCCTTCCACCAGCTGATAAAAACCTTTTTATTTACATAGATATCTAGTGACTAAGTAGCTATGCAGAAACGTGTGTGTGTACCTCTCTTTTATCATTATTATCATGTTTTTAATTTATTTTATACAGCACAACCTCTCTATGCCCAGGTGTTACATTCCTGGACATTCCACAATTAGAAAAGATCATGGATAATGGTGAATACTATATTTGCAATGGAAGTTGACCACAGAGTCATGAGAGAGGACCTCTGGATACCTAGAGAGAGACCTCCCCCCCCCCCCCAGACACAGGTAAGTGAAACTGGGTTGCCAAACCCATGGATATGGAGGTTGTTTTGTATTCTTTTTAAACTGATGTTTTCATATGGTTATTTTAAAACATTTTATTATATTTTTAATTCATATTTCTTGTTTTAATCCATATCATGAGCTATCTTGGGTCCCAGTCAAGAGAAATGCAAGATAAAAATTAATTAATTAATTAATTAATTAATAAAGAAGAGTAGACCCATTGACTCAATGGAATTTACCAGAAATAAACAGAAGTGTTTGGTGGTTCTTATGCACATTAACCATTCAGCTTACATTACTTCTGACACATGCATGCATATACTCCCAACACACCCACATAAGAATTACTTAGAATAATCCTGCCTTTGCAAAAGTAACAACTGAAGCAGACATCAGATGCAGTCTAACCATATTAAGGAAAATTAAGCAAGTCCCTAGTGAAGCATCAAATTAAATGTCATCAGGCAATATCCATCATGCATTTATCCCAGCCATGTGTCTCCCCCTGTTTCTGGAAAATCTACTGCTTCAGAAAGAATGCAGAAAATAAGAGGCTTGAAGAGAACAAAACACCTTGAATACTGGTACTTAACAGCTGTGAAAGTTATATTAAAACCAACAAGCTCTTCTGTTTAGAATGCTTTAAAAGAGAGCATGTACTATAAGTAGCTATAAGCTGAAGAGGAAAATCATTGGGTAGGGTTTTCCTGAGTATCTCTCAAGAGCCCTGCCTGCCACTGATACCTGTAATTATGGAGTGCTTTTTGCAACTAGGATTTCAGGTATCGTTGGAAGTACCCCAAACTATGAATAGATGTGTAGCTTGATTCCTCCCACCTGCCATGCACTGTTATTATTTCATACTAGCTATTATTTTATTACAGTACTTTGGTGAATGTGTGGGTAAGGCTACTAAATAAATAAACCATATCACAGTCATGGAATGTCATTTAATGCTTGATCAGGAATGAGGCAGCAAATTGTAAATTATTTAATCTGTTATTATCAATTTTTTACTACCAGGGAAGCAGAAAGGTGCTTGTGGGATTTTCCTTCTCATGAGTCTGTATAACATGGTTGAATTTAGATACTAGTATCTCTGAAGACACCAGATCCTGAATGTTCTTGAAAGTTGAGCAGCATTTGGCCTGGTTAGTACTTGGAAGGGGGACCACCAAGGAATTCCAGGTGCTGCAGGCTCTATTTTAAAGGAACATTGGCAAACCTCTTCTGAATAGTCTTTGCCGAAGGAAAACCCATGAAATTCATGGAGTTGCCATATATCAACCGACAACCTGAAGACACATACCATGCATAAGCATGTCTTAGGTGTGCGTATGTGTTTTCTGCTCCTCTGCAGGCAGCAACTGATCTTGGGTTCACCTGAAATCCCTTCCTTTACATTTTCCCCATCCCTGCCTTGGCAAAAGGTCTGGACAGAAAAGGGCAATAACTTGGGTCTAATGAAAAACAAACAAAAGAGCAAACAAGCAACCTCTGACACAGGAATCTTGTAGTATGTAGTGATGGTTATGTACTAGTCACTCCTCTTAGCTTAGCCTGTCTCACGGGATTGTTGCAAGAAACTTAAAACAGGATATCCCCCTGAGAACCCTTTAAGGAGGCTTGGGAGTTTATCACATTGGTGTTAATTTTGGCATTAAAGAGAGATTAAAACAAAAATTGTGAGTAATTGTGGGAATGATTATCACATGCAATTGCACAAATAAACTGATATGGGAAATACACTGTCACTGAAATCCTGAAAGTAAAAAGATGTGTGCTAATGCTTCATTGTGACCACTTTAATGGTGGGTTTTGTGCCATGTAATTACATTATTTTTCTGGGATGTTCATGGGATAAACTCCCAATCCCCTTCATGTGACAAACTCCTTGGAAAGCTTTCTCCTTTTGAACAGTAACACCTAGTGACCTAGTAACATCTGGTGGGAAGTTCTGAGAGCTGTAGTCCCAAAAGCAACTTGTTCATGTTATACCTCTCATATACATTGGGATAAAAATGTGATAGAAGTGGGGGGGGGGGGTTATTCCCCATGTAGCAATATAAAAACACATTTGGAGACTAATCTGTGGCAAATGATTGTTCAGAGAAAACCTTTGTTTTAGATGGTCATGAGTGCCCATTCTTAGTCTGTGAATATATACTGTTGACTATAAGAAAAAGAATTCCTATTATGATTCCTCTCAAGAACGCATCCCCCTCAGTTCCTAATGTGGGCCCAATTATGCTGTTATGGATTGAGTTGTAACTCACAGTGTTCTATCATTTCATGTTTCTGGCATCATTAGGCGGAGAGGCTAACCGAGCAATTCATTTCTGCCGTAAACCTAATAAATACATTTTTGATGAAAAACTTACTGGGCATGCACAATAACATGTTTTTAAGATGAAATAACCCTGCTTCTTTTGAATTCCTTTTCCTAGCCAAAGCATAACAGGGGTTACTGCACACAGTATAGACTAATTGCCTACATAATTTCATTTTATGAAACAAAGGGCTTTAAAAATTATAGGGTTATATAAAAGCATCTGAAGCCACTAAGTCAGTTTTGGTTTTTCTTCTCACACAAAAGAAACAGTGGTTTATACATGGTGTGAACTGTAATGAAAAATAAAAAAATAAAATAAAAATGAACTGGGGGATGGGGAAGAAGAAAGAAATATTTTACAGTGTTCCAACTGGATACTAAACTTGTATTTCTAAGTTGTACTTCTCTCTTCTGATGTATTTCTAAACTGATATTTATTTGTAAATCCTCCCTCCCTTCACAAAACATTTATTTTTTAGGTGGCAGATAAGGAATGATGAATAAATAAGTAAATTGTTGTTGTGTGCCATCAAGTCATTTCTGACTTAGTTATGGCTACCCTAAGGTGAATCTATCATGAGGTTTTCATGGCATGATTTGTTCAAAGGGGGGTTGCCATTGCCTTCCACAGTGGATGCGAGACTGTGACTTGTCCAACATCACCCAGGACTCTTTCAGACATGGGAAATTGGAAGTATAATCCAAGGGCAATCCAAATGCAATCCTGGGGTTTCACGTTATTGCGAATTAATTCTTCTCACGCAAATTCGGTCAAAAGGGAAGTCACTCCAAATGCAATCATGGGTTTAACGTTATTGCGAATTTAAGCTTCTCACGCGATTTCGGGCAAGGGGAGGTTATTTTTGGGTAATGGGAAGTAATTCCGAATGCCTTCTGAATGGAGCAGGGGTTCAGGTAAATTCGCTAAACAAGCGAATTTACATGAATCCGCATTGGCTCCATTCGGAATTGGGAGAAATTCCTCCCGTTTGAAAGAGTCCCCAGTGGGTCTCATGGCTGAGCTGGGATTTGAATCCTGGTCTCCAGAGTCTTAGTGCAACACTCAAACCACTACACCATGATGACTTTTCAAACAAATAAATAAACATTCTCATAAGCAGACTGATTTTTTGTGACAGCTTATTATCAGAATGATCTGCTAACTCAGGTTGCCAGAGTGAAAACTGGAAATGGCTACTATACCTTTAATGAGTATGTAAAAATGGGAATTTCAGCAGGTGTTGCTTGTCACACAACCAAGTAACAAGCAACACTGGCTAAAATTATGTTTCTAAACAAGTGTTTAAAGCACAGAAAGTCTCTCCACTTTTCATTCTGGCCACCCCCCCCCATCTACCAGGCACCTTTCAGTTCCTTACATTATCTTGTTCAGCCCCTCTAGTTGGGTTCTTTTGACTAGTTGAGAACAGAGTCGGAGACCCCTAGGTTGGAAAGTAAGACAAGCAAGAGACAGTGGTCCATGGTGTTGAAGGCTGCAGAAAAATCTAGAAGAATGAGAATAGAGTAGAGGCCATTTGCCTTGGCCTGCAAGAGATCATTTGAGATCTTGGTTAGGGCTGTCTCTGTAGAATGTCATGGGCGAAAACCAGACTGAAAAGGGTCCAGGATAGCATTGGCTTCGAGAAACTCAAGACAACAAGAATGAATGACCCTTTCCAGAACCTTCGAAATAAAAGGAAGAAGAGAGATTGGATGATAGCTAGACAAAGAAGAGGTTGTTGAGAGAGGGTTTCTTCAGAATTGGGGAAATGAGAGCATGTTTGAAGTCCGAAGGGAAGGAACCCGAAGAGAGAGATAGATTAAAGATATGGAGGAGCAAGGGCAGAAAAGAAGGGGTTATAGAGATTAGAAGATGGGAGGGGATAGGATCAAGAGAACAAGTTGTAGGTTTGGAAGAATTTAGGAGCGTAGAGAGTTCATTCAGAGAAACAAGCGGAAACACAGAGAGTTTATTAGTAGAAGGTACCAGGAGATTAGTGGTAGGGGGCAGATCAGGAGGAACAATTTCAGATTGAATAGTAGTGACTTTTGTGAGGAAGTAGTTAGCAAAGTCAGTTGGGGAAAATGATGAGAAGACAGGGGAAGAGGAAGGTTTTAGCAGTGTATTGAAGCAGGAGAAAAAATGCTGCAGGTGCCTCTCATTGGTGCAGATCAATGATTTATAGTAATTCTGTTTTGCCATAGACAAGGCACGTGAGAAGAATAAAAGAACAAATTTATAATGAATAAAATCAGCCCAGTCCCTGGACTTTTTCAAAAGGCTTTCGGCTGCTCGAGAGCAGGACCAGAGAAACCTAACTATGGGAGAGAGCCAGGGCTGAGGCCTAGACATAGACGAGGATGTGCGTATGGATACAGGGCCAAAGATGTCAAGAGTTGAAGGAAGAGTGTAATTAAATAAAGACATTGCTGAATCAGCAGAGTCCCCAAGATTTAGAGAAGAGAGAGAGGAATCCAAGGTCTGACTGAGATGATCAGAATTAACACACTGAAGATTATGAAAAGTGCGTTGAACAACAAGACGAGGAGGTGGGATACAAATAAGGAGGAGGTGGGATATAAGAATATATAAGAGTAAAAGAAATTAGATGATGATCTGACATTGGAGAGTCAGATGCCAAGTAGTCAGAAATGACACACTTAGTAGCAAGAACTACCGGTAGGTCAAGACAGTGACCAGAAGAGTGGGTTAAAGAGTGACCAGGAGAATGGGTTGAACATGCTTATCCTATGTTTATAAAGTGTGGACATCATATGTCTGTACAGGTTTTTTTTTAAATTTTGGACATTGATGATTTTGGGTGTTGCATTTAAAAAGTAGCCTTAAGCTCTGAACATAGCATAATATACATTAAACAGGTGTGTAGTTCTACACTAATGGGTGTCACATAATGAGACAGAGGTGTCTGGGCCTCTCCATTTCTTGTTCCAAGAACAGGCACCAGAAACAGAAGTCAATGGATATATGTAAACCATTTGCCAGCTGAGTAATGCATTTCCACAGCACAGCACTAAAGGACAAGGACCACAAAGGCCAAGACTTTGGCTTCAAGATCTCAGTTAGTTCACTGTGACTTTCCAGATAGGACTGAAATAGATTTATTGCACATTTGTCCGGCACGTTTGGAGTCTTCTTAATTAAAAGCACAGTCCTTCCTTGATAGCATCATAGAGCTGGGACAAAGCAAAATGATATTATCCACTCTGAGCTCTTATCCAGCCTGTCTGGTACACACGGTGGATTAAGCAGAGGCTGTGTGTGTTGAGAGGGGTCGGGGAAAGAGGATTTTGCACAACAGTGGTACAGAAGATGGTCTGTGATCTTAACTGATTAAATCTTATCAGCTTGAGAAATTGGGGCATTCTCTCTCTCCCCCCTGTAAAATGTGCCACATCAAAAGAGTTAAGGTTTTCCCATAATATTTATGTTAAACTGCAAAGTTTAAATACACACACACTTAAGAATCAAACCCACTGACTGTGCATTCACATTACTAAGTTGGGAGAAGTAACAGCTTAGTGGCAAAACATGTCACACATGGATATAGTTCTAAAATCAGAATTGGCATATACTGGTAAACAATCGAGAGCTGACCCACACCAGCCCTGAGATCCTGGAGAAAATGTGTTAATTAGAGTGGATAGCACAGATCTGCCTGTAAGCATCAGGCAGCCTCAAACTTTTGTATTGCTGTTTTAAGATTTTTTAAAAAAGATTGTATCTAGCATCCTGTTAGTTTCATATGCATGCCCAGGTCTAACTTATGCCTGCTTATGCATTTGATGGAGTGTTGTGGAAGCTCATATTCTCTACCTCCCTTGCAGAAATTCCAATCCCCAAACCTTACTATTTTCATACTGCCTCCCCTTGATATGGCTATGCAGTCACTGGTGGAGAATAAAGGATGGCTGAAAAATATTTAGCTATTGACTGTAGGCAGATGCACAATGCTAAAAGCATCCTCTGGGATTTCTCATGGTTCTCATTGCCAGATGCTTCTCAATTGTCTCTTGCTCCCCACTTGTCACTACATGGCCATGTTGTGAAGGCAAAGCACAACAAGAAGTTGAATTGGAAGGGAGGAGGAGACATATTGTAGTTCTACCATGTGGAACTTTATGACACATCTCCCAGTGCAGGATCTCATCCTAATTGTTTTAATTTTTAGAGTAATTTTAAATGCTTAGAAGGCATTGTTATGCTTACAAACTCTGTGAGGTGAGTTAGATTATCAGATAGCGATTTCAGTAAAGAGAGGATCCATTTCTGGGGACATAGGTAACATTTCACAGATCAAAACCAGGATACCAATGGCTAAGCAATATCAATATAATATGCTATTAATGACGAAGAACACACAAACTACAAAAGGGTGCAGCAGTTTGCTTTTGCTTGAGCTTACTGGGAAGGATAAGATTCCACCTCCTGTTCTCCTTTGTTCCTCTGAGATAATTGAGTGCAAACTACTCTTGCACTTTGAACAGTAAGATGAGGACAAAGGCGGAAAAGGGAGGAGAACAGAGAAACTGAAACATTTTAAAAACCATTGAAATAGTAGGACAATAGAGGATTAATTGGGATTGTGACTGCCAAATCAAGAAAGTTGGACAATATGAGATACCCATTGTATGGTGCAGTATTGGAGAACCTTTGGCTTTTGGGAGTTCAATACCCAAAATTCTTTTCTGTAAGTTGAGGTCTAAGACTTCAGCCCTATACAGACCAGCACTTTGTGCTGGCCTGTGAGGGGAGTTAGGGTACAGCGTCTGCATGCTGGATGCCCTAACCCCGCCCCAAGGCACCATTTTGGTGCACATTGGCCCACACACTGCACATGATGCAGCACTGAAGGAACATCATAAAACTGTGTCACCACGGCTATGGCGCCCTTTGGAGGGTGCTTTTTGCAGCTCCTTTTTGCACTCTCCAGAGGCTGGATCAGGACCATGGCGTGGGGTTGCCACGGCCCCAGTCTGGCCAGTAAAGGGGCAGTCTGTATAGCCCCTTCCAGGGGGTGGAATGTTCCCCATATCCTGTTATACTAATATTTATAAAATATACATACCCCTGTTGTGTTTATGATTCAAAAGCCTATTTTTAAAACTGAAGCCATTGGCAATTTATCATGGGTAGACCAAAATCTCTTGAAGGCACCAGATCAGGACCAGGCCTGGTTTGTACCTGGATGGGGGAACCACCAAGGAATTCCAGGTACTGCAGACTATATAAGAAAGCAATGACAAACCACCACAGAATATTCCTGGCCTAAGAAAATTCTGTGAAGTACATGGAGTCACCATAAATAAAACAGACAACCTGAGGGCACACAAACACACAGCCTATATCCAAACCCTGATGGTGAGCCCACTGCCCCAATTGGACATGGGCTATGCTGCTACACACACATATATATTAAAGTATGTTCTGTCATACATTTGTTAGGGCTGCACTGCATGCCGGTTAATCTGTTTACTTATGCAATGGTGGAAATGTGACCTGGCTATTGTGGTGATTAACAGAGTCAAATATCCTCACATTAACTAGTGAGCTGGGCAATCAGGCTGGATTATTGTTACATTCAATTTAAATTACAGCGGCATGACAGGTCCTGAGGTATTTAGTAACGGATTTCACAGCCCAGATATGCTTCATGTGTAATGAATAAACTCTGGAGAGCAACAAAAAGGAAGAGAGAGAGAGAGATTGGGTGGTGGTGGTGGGGATAAAAAAAGGTATTTTATGATTATTGTGAAAAATTTATGGAGTGAAGCTCACAACAAATTGTATAAAGTGAACTGGCTCCAACCAGCCCAGTAACAAAGAAATGCATTTTAATCCTGCTGGTTCTGAATTATTATGATTGACTTCTCTCATGTTTACTTATTAGCACTGAAGTCTTTGCAAAGCAGAACTGTGACCCACATGGAGATCTTATTAAATGAAAATATCCCCAATAGTCTAAAAGGGGGGATAGAGAAATGTTTTGTGTTACATCTAGAGACCTATTGAGAGTCGGTCAGTTTGTTCTGTTATCAGGAGCAGAGGCAAAACTGGAATAGTATTCAGAACTCACAGCAAGGTTGCTTTGTGACTGTGTTGCACATTGAACACTGAGATAACATATAATTTAAATATTTAGCCACAGGTATGATGATGTGTAGAGCTAATCCACTAGATCCACAGTACGAGTTCTATAATCATATATGATTTTCTCATGTGAATGTTTGTATGCTTTCTGAATCAGCATACATGGGACATGATCCCTAACATAACATGATAATCCACTTTGATTTGAAATCATACTAAGGCTGCAATCCTACATACATCTATGAGGTATTTCCACTAAATTTCCAAAAGGAACTTACTTTTTGAGTTCACAAAATTTTGCTAATTATGTCTCGGTCTTTGATTCGACACATCCCTCCCTCGCCCCCCAAAAAAGAAAGAAAAAAGTGAAACTTGCTGCATTGATAGTGAAAAGCAAAACAAATAGGCTACCACTTTGTCAAATCTTTGAGCCTCTGTTTTAGTTAACTGTCAACACACACAGCTACCTCAGATTGAAAAGGACCATTAGTTTCTCACAGAAACATAAGAAGATGGTCATGCTGGATCACACTATTTAGCCCCAAAATCTGTTCTCACAGTGACCAAACAGCAATTACTCATGGGAAGCCCTGCTAGCAACTGGTTTTCTTGTAACTTTTATTCAGGAATATGATGGCTAGTAGACTTCAATAGCTTTGTACGTGTGTGTATGAGCCTTCAAGTCACCTGATGTCTTATTGTCACACCATGATTTTTTTATTCTATAGGATTTTCTTAGATGAGGAATGCTCAGTGGTGCTCTCACACCAGGTGTCACCCAGTGCAGGGTGGGTGGGGGCAGGACTTGTGGAGGCAGGACTTCTGGGGTGGGACTTCTGGTGGGGTGTCCGACTGTGTGGGCCGCACAGGAGCACATGCAGTGCAGAGAAGTAAAACATGGTTTGTCGGGTCCAAGGAGTCCCAAGCTCTTTCTGCAGGCATCTAGTGAGATCAGTGCTCTCCCTCTGACAATTTTATTATACTGACATAGTAGTTTCGGTCCTTGGGTCTTATGCAGAGAGAAAGGGATATTAAACAAACAAAAACAAACAAATGAAATTTGCTGATAAAATTGGTCAGCAAACCACTAAATGTAGAGGAAAAAAATGGTGCTGGTTATGTTACTGACCATCCCATAGACTACTGCTTCTTAAGCTATTTGATTTGGGAAACTGACAGTGTCCCCCCCAACCTCCAATATATCAGGGACCGATACCATATTGACTACAATTGTTTCTTAAATCGGCAGTGGTAGTCACATTTTTTAGCTGTACACTAATCTCCCTAGTCCCAAAGGTGCTTCAAGATCTCTTTTCATACATAGGCTATGGCAGTGCTACTGAAAGAGGCAGACAGAAACTTTTTGTTCAGCAAATGGAATGAGATTCTCTGTTTTAGAAATTTTGAGTTAGATGCCTAAAGAAGTATACACACATACACACACACAATAAAGAAGCTGTCTGTTGAGCACTATGAGACATATCTCTGGTCTTTCCTGCAGATTCTACCGAGTATTCACTTTTCCCCTGATGTGTACCAAGACACTAGTTAGGAAGTGCCAAAACACAAGCACATCTCAAGTGTCTGTCTTTACAATTCAATAACATGATTTTTATTGCTTTTCTGAAATGTAGCTATGGATTCATAAAGTTACCAAATGTAGACTACGATGTAGGACTTTGGTCCATGTTTCCTTTATGTTTTATAAAGGAATCACTATATTACATGCTGCTAAACCTTTTGTTCTTAATGTGGCGATTGTGATTATTGTTGTTGTTGTTGTTGTTGTTATTCCAAGGTGGTCTACAAAAGTTAAAACAAATACACTGAACCAATGAGTTTCTTACAAAAGTTAAAAAATATAATTAAACAAACAATTAAAATTAAAATTAAAAACAGCAAAAAGAAGAACTATTAAAATGAACAACAAATATAAACAACACAACATATAAATGTCCCTTTCCCCCTGTTAAAACAAAAAGCCCTTTGCTTGCTTATAAAAGGATAGCAAGGGTATCAGGTCTAACCCCTCTAGAGAGTTTATCACACTGGGGCTAATTTTGTCATTAAAGTGAGATTAAAGTGCATTTAAAGCATCCCACAAAGTGAAAATGGCAAGTAATTGTGCAAATGATTATCAGACACAATTGTACAAATAAAGTGATATCAGAAATGCATTGTCACTGAAATCCCAAAAATAAAAAGATGTGGGTGGATGCTTCTTTGTGACCACTTTAACGGCAGGTTTTGTGTGACATTGTATGAAATCATTTCACATAATTATGAGATTTTTTTGGGATATTCACCCGATAAACTCCAGATCTCTTTCGTGTGATAAACTAGTAGGAAGAGAGTTCAGTGCCTGAAAGCAGCTACCAAGAAGGCCCTTTCCCATGCTCCACTTATGAGGGTGGAGGAACAGAAAGAAGGACCTTTCCAGAATATCTCAAAACATGGGCAGGTTCATATAGGGAAAAATGGTCTTTAGATAACATGGACATGAGCTGTATAGAGCTTTGTAGGTCATAATCTGCACCTTGAATTGTGATTGGAAATGAACTGGCAACCAGGGGAGCTGGAGATGTATGCTTCCCATAGGCAGCCCCAGTCACGATCTGGCTTAGTGCTTTTATCAGTGCTAGGTCAACATTTCTTTCCTTAAGAATGCCTGATATGAATGGATGCTTAGAGGTCGTTTTTTCCCCTTCTCTATTTCTGTATTCTTTATACTTTTCTAACTGTCTAGATCAGTAGTCTCCAAACTTTTCAAGCTACCATCCTCTTTCCTCTTGGGTGATGATCCAAGAACTGCCCCAATGTGTATTTCTTGATATTAGGCCTGCTGTTCTACTGCAAATTCAAAAACCAACCTTGGTCCCAAATTTGAAAGCAGGGTCCTTTTTGCCAATGCTTCTCCCACCACCACATGGTCTAACACCTTGCTCCAGTCAATCTGTCCCCAAATGGTGCCACTCTAAGCCATAGAAGTGATGTTCTTCACACGAGCCTTGCAAGAGTTTCCCAACCACCACCACTAGTGAAAGATGTGGCTAAGGGAGTGAGCTTTATGTGTGGGCAGGTGAAAAGCAGGAGACACTGTCACATGCAATAATCAGTAAGGCTGTGTTGTGGTTTTAAGGGATCCTGAAAAGAGTTTCTTGCAACTTTCATCCCCACCATGATCTAAAGGCTGCTGGTTGCCCTTGTCTTTTTTGCACATCAATAGTTTGACTGAAGGTCCCTTGACCACCCCCTTTCCCCCTCAATGCCCCCTTTCTTCCTCACTGCCCCCATGGATCTTCAGAATCACTACTCTAGAGGAACTGTTGCAACTAGTGTGAGATGGTAAGTGGTAGTGATGGGATAGCAGTCTTTCCACTACATCATGAATAGTCCAGCTCTCAGACTCTGTGGTTTGTGCAGATGCCAGATAATGATAACAGCAAGACATTTTCCTCTCTCACCCTTAGTCAGTTTCTGTCATCTCCATCTCCAAGAAGGAAGTGAGATGATATAGACAAAATAGTTTGGTATTCTCCTTCCAATCAATAGCTTCCAAAGGCTGTCTAAGCTGCCACCTGACTAGAAAGTCACTGCTGCATGGGAAGACCGGACAAGATGCCAAATGGCACCTACTTTTTGAAGATCATAATGATTTTAGCTGGATAATGGATCCATAGGACCCTCATTCTCCTCTTTTAAAAACTAGCAAAAAAAATAAATACATCTTTTGTATTTTCCTTCTCTTCAAACTTATCTTTAGGGCTTTTCTGCCTCCTCCTGACATAAAATGATATGGCTCCACTCAAGGTGGGAGGCAAAGCTGGGCTAGAAAAATCAAGGAACTTACCTGTCTTGTAATTTTCCAACTGAGGTCTTACCTTATCAAATTGTCAAATTAGCAGCTGTGCCCTCCCCATATAAGTATTATAAGTATTATAGCTGTGCAGTGTGCTCCATGCCACGTTTAGAAAGGTTTAGAAAATATGGGGGGAAATTTTATTTGCTTAACAGGACAGTATAAAATATGCTACCAACTCATCTTTTGCAATCGTACAATTCCTTTAACAAAGATGCTGGCATGCAGTGTTCCTTTTTTATAAAAAAGTCCTCCCTAATAAAGGGCAGAGATCTTATAAAACAGAGATATGTAAACAGAACACAACTGTGCACTTATTCAGAATGGCTGAGGGAGACAGTGACTCAGTCAATTCATCTCCTCGAAGCAGAGATTGCATAAAGATACACAGCTAAGAGAAATGATGAAAGCCACTTTTCAATGAAAACATAACCTTTCCCTTGCTAGCCACAAATCCCCACCCCTCTTGACATAAATCAGTATCAATTGCATGCATTTAAAGGGCAGCACCACAACTGGGAACCTGGTGTTTCCCCCCCTTGCGTTGTAAAAAAGGATGTGGCAACACAAGAGGTGGGTGGAGGGAGCTTCAATTTTATGGTAGGCATAGAATGATGAGGATTTTGTCAGCCTGGGAGCCACTTGCCTGGGTTTAAACTACTCGCCATTAAAAAAAAATAAAGTGAGGGGAGTATGTATGATGCAGATGAGCATCTCTTGTGGCTTTCTCTGTGTGTGAATGCCGAGTCAGACGCTGTGGGCATCATATGCTCAAAGGCATTTTGTTTCACCATAAGGCTTGGCAACAGCAGAGTTTGCAAATGTTGTACAGTATTTGCAAAGAGCTTGGAGTTGCTGCAAACATTTGAGAAGGTGACATTTAAATGGCCTCTTGTCTTAGCAAGGGTATTTCTTATCATGAATATAGTAAAACTTGTTCTTGGGATGTCAGCAGTATGGGATGACTGTTGGCTGGAGCCTGACTTTGAGGTCCGCCTTGGTTTTGGATGAGATCCAATCTATTCTATGGGAGGGGCAGAGGGGGAATACACATAGAGTCCCTTAATTAATCCGGATGTTTTGCTCATTATACCTTGAACTTCCACAGAGGACAGAAAGAAACTAGCTTGCTCAGAGTAAAATGAGTGTGATGTCAAGAATAAGCAAAGGAAAGAGAAATGAATCACATTGAACAGAATTATCCTAAAAGGGAAAAATAACACCCCATCCCAAACAATGATGTAGCCCCTGAGGCTCACAAATGTCATTTTTTGGCTTTGAGCTTATTTTCTAACCTTATGTAGGACAAAAAAAATAGGTGGTTTCGGGAGAAATACTTTTCTTTGATATTTTTATGGACACACTTTGAAAACTCAGGGGCTCTACAGTCTGCCCCTAAGGGGTGGTGGGAGGCCACCCCTTTTCTGTTCATATCGGGGCCACAGGAAACTCATGCTGCAGCCCCAATTTGGCCTCTGGAGTACACAAAAAGGAGCTGCAAAAATCGGTTCCTTTTTGCACCCTCCAAAGGACGTCATAGCTGTGACATCGCAGCTGTATGGTGCCCCTTTGGCGCTGCATCATCTGGATGCAGTGCTGGAGGAATGCCTTGATGCCACGCGCCTCTGGAATAGCTTACGGCATCATGACACCCTGGAGGCAGAGGCACCCTGCATCCTGACTCCGCCCACAGGCCGGTCTTTCGGGCCGGTCTGTATAGGACCTCAGATGTTAGAAAAACACAGGCCATGGTGGTCTTGATATATATCTGTGTTTTTTGCAAATCTACAAAAATAACTGTGCTCTCCATTGCAGGGCAAACTACTTGACTATGATAAAACTAGATTTAATTTGTGTTTCTATACTTAAGGAAAGTATAGAAACCACCTATTTTTTGTCCTACATAAGGTTAGAAAATAAGCTCAAAGCCAAAAAATGACATTTGTGAGCCTCAGGGGCTACATCATTGTGCTTTCAGAATGCTTTTAGTCTACCAATGGTTTTCCCCACAATTCACAAGGAATCCCTCCCCCCCATCCCAAAATCAGCTAAAACTTCTTAGAGAGCAAGAAAAACAATTCTGGTTGAAGTCAGGATTATATTTGCACCCAATAGTTGTGCCATCCCCATCTAAGCAATATTTTTAAATTACATATCCTGCATGCTATCTGGGGAATTCTGAGATTTGTAGTCCAAAAAGTAACATTTGCAAATTCTGGTAAGAACACCAATAAAGTCAAATATTATCTTTAAAGCATATTTGTTTTTGTTAACTGTGTTCAAGTTGATTGCAATTTATGGCAACCCTATGAGAGGCCTCAAAGTCACCATGTATTCAACAGCTCTGATCAAGTGTTGCAAATCCAGGGTAGTGACTTCTTTGATTGAATTCATCTCCCTGTAATGCAGGAGAGGAGGGCTGAGAGTGCTTGTGTATGTCGGTCCTGCAGGCTTGCTGAAAAGCAAGCTGGTAATAAAGCACAGCTGCCAACAGGGAGGGTGTCTCCTACTTAAGCACCTGTGGGATGCCATCCCTTTGCCAAAACTTATTGAAGTCTCTTGGTGTGACTGTGTGCTGGCTTTGTGTTTTTGGAACTCTGGTTTGCCTTGACCTTGGAATGATTTGGACTTTTGCTGCTTTCTCCTTGCCCTGACCTCGGACTGGACTGACTTCTGTGATTTCCCCAACCCTGACCTCAGCTCTGGCTTTTGGTTTATTCTTATGATCAACGTTTAGGTTTGTGGAACTGCCTTATCAGCTTTTGTTGGTGTGTGCTGGCCGCAGTCCGGGACACTTCCAGATGATCAAGACCATTGATATTCTAATGTTCCTGGCTGCAACCACCCGCCCCTAAAAAATAAATTAACAATAATTTAAAACCATCAAAGACTTAAAAACATAATGCATCCTCATAACATTGTTCTTGAACAGGTACCAGAGCAAGGATCAAGCCCAATTTTCCGATCCAATTTTGGAGCCGGGAACTAGGAGGCTTCAGGAAAGGCCTGCTGGAAGAGATGCTTCTTTAGAGCTTTTTAAAAGCAGTCAAGAGATGTTATAAGATGCATTTCATCTGGCAGGCCATTCCAAAGCTTGGGAGCGGTAGCAGAGAAAGTCCTCTGGGAGGTCTGCGTCAGCCTAGTTTTCACAGGCTGCAGCAGGTTCCTCCCAGAGGATTGAAGCATGTGTCCCTGAGAGGTGGTCCCTGAGATAAGATGGGTCCAAGCCATGTAGGGCTTTAAAGGTTAAAACCAACACCTTGTACTGCGCCCGGAAACTAATCAGCAGCCAGTGGAGAGCCTTGAGCACAGGTGTTATGTGCTGTCTCCTAGGTGTTCCAGTAACAAGCCTGGCTGCCATATTTTGAACCAGTTGAAGTTTCCAGGTTAAGCACAAGGGTAGCCCCATGTAGAGCGCGTTATAGAAGTCCAGGCATGAGGTTACCAGAGCATGTACCACAGATTCCAGGTCCTTCATGTCCAGGAAAGGGTGCAGCTGGCATATCAACCAAAGCTGATAACAGGCACTCCTTACCGTCGCATTCACCTGACAGGTCATGTGAAGTGAGGAGTCCAGAAGTACCCCTAGACTGCGAACAGAGTCCTTGGAGGAGAGTGTGACTCCATCTAGGACTGGAGACTGTATTCCCAAGCCTGGTTTCGGGCCTGTAACTGTCTGTTTTGTCTGGATTCAGTTTCAATCTGCTAGGTCTTACTTTTGGGGGAGGCCTTATATTTAGCAATTCAGCAAAACCTTTACTTTGCCTTATTTTCGGGGAAACAGGGTATATTCCCTGTGTTAAAATGTTAGCCAAGTACTGTCCTATAACCATTAAATTACCTTTGGTTTTCTATAGTTTGATGGCTCTTATTAAACACATACACACCCTGATTAACTAGGGTTTTGTTCATATGGAATAAGGTGACCAACCATATGTTCTGATTTTAAAAGATTAGTTGGTATCCCAGTGAATTCATCTAGGACATTGAATTGTCTGAGATTTTCCTGCAGAGAAGCTCTAGCAACACAAAATGTGCTTGTAAGGTAAAAACTCTCTGAAGCCACTCAGGCATTGGGGGGGAAAAGGAGGAGGATTAAGGAGGAATCAGCCTCTGTGGGGAGGATCGGGAAAGGCCAGCGATTCCTCTGATGTGGCTCAGATTAATGAATGAATTGTTATGAATGACTGATATAATGGCATCAGCAGAAGAAGTAGGAACTACCAGCAGTAAGGGATACTATAAGGAGGTTAACAAGGCCATAAGATTTCTTTAGTTCTTTAGAGATTTCAGTGGAGTGTGCCTACATTACACAGTTATATCAGTTTGAAGCTGCTTTAATAGGCATAGCTCAGTCCTACAGAATCCCATGATTTGTCGTTCAGTGAGGTATACCGTGTTTCCCTGAAAATAAGACAGTGTCTTATATTATTTTTTGCTCCCAAAGATGCTCTAGGTCTTATTTTCAGGGGATGTCTTATTTTTTCATGAAGAAGAATTCACATTTATTGTTGAACAAAAAAAAATATTTATTATATATTGTATATATCTTTATATAAAAAACTTTTCTCGGTCTTACTTTTGGGGGAGGCCTTATATTGAGCAATTCAGCAAAAACTCTACTAGGTCTTATTTTTCTGAGGATGTCTTATTTTCAGGGAAACAGGGTAGTTGGCCTTCCTTATCCATGGATTTTTTAATCCACAGATTTAAGCATCCATGGCTTGAAAATATTCAAAAAAAGTATAAATTCCAAATAGCAAACCTTGATTTTCCATTTTATATAAGGGACACCATTTTCCTATGCAATTGTATTCAATGGGATTTGAGCATCCATGGATCTTGTTATCCACGGAGGGTCCTGAAACCAAACCCCAGTGGATAACAAGGATATATTGTACTTATTTTTTTTTTTTTTGCATGTCTTTTTTGCAAAAAAGCTCTCATCTATGCCCTGGCACAACAGTACTAGAGTTCAGTAGCACAGAATGATGATTATATTTAATAATTTTATACTCTCTCTCCCTCTCTCACATTTTTAAAATGTTGTTATTGTTGTTATTGTGATATTGTTTTATGCAAAGGCCATTGGAAAAAGCAATAAATTTGACTGACTGAGCACAGAATTCCAAGTACTCCATCAAACTGCGAATCTGAGTATTTCATAGGCTGGAGGTATGACAATTATAGTAGTAAGAATCTGTTATAGCTGCATGGTGTACATTCATCCTGAGACTCTATGAGAAATGGCAGTTCTTAAAAAGGTTCATTTTTGGACTATAACTGGAATTGCAAGAAATATGTTTCCAAGCTCTCTGTTAAACTATCAAAGTTTATTATTTAGTTTGGCCTCTACAGTATTTGTGATAAGAGTGGGGACAGGAGGTAGGAGGAAGGAAGGAGGGAGGGAGTGCAGGAAATCCTCTTTGTCTCGAGAAGTGCTTCAGCGAGATCTCTTGTGTGTTGTAACATAAAACTGCCTGGGTGGCTAGAATGACCATATGCCAGCAAATGTGAGCATAGTTGCCTGTCTAAATGTAAATCCCTCGCTTTATCAGGATAAAAGAATATCTGTTTAATATGGAATGAAGGCAACTTGGCAGGAGATGCACTCCTTCAGGTAAGCCAGAACAAGCGAGAAGAACATTGATTAAAATGTGCCCCCTATTCTCCACCTGTCATGTCTGCCTCCTGTGGCACAAAAGTCCCCTGCTTGTTTATTTACCTGTAGAGCTGTTACAATATTTTGCTTTCTGGAGAGATTTGGATGCCACCACCTGCCATACCTTTTGGCATTTCTTCCCCAACAAAGCTCTCTTCAGAGGCTTTAGTGCTTGCGAGCTCATTGTTCTCTTCTACAACATGGGGTGGGGGTGGGAGGCAGAAAAGAAGATGAATCAAGAAGCACGGGGTCCCAAACAGAAATTATTATTGATTTAATCACATAATCAGCAGCAAACACTTCAGGCTAAGATAGCAAATCCATAACAGCCTGCCCACATAACCACCCTTACAAATTTACCAGCAAACCACGACGCACACTTAGCAAACAAGGAGAGCAAGGGTCACCTTCACTTGGCGGCAAAATATTGACATCCCTAAAGCTTAAATATGTTTTGAGTTAAGTGTTATCAATCAGTGATAAGAGCAGAATGTCTGTTAAACATAACTACATTGGCAGGAGGATTATAGAATGCTTTCTTGCCATAATCTAGAAGCATCTTTCAGACAAAACTCTGCTTGAAATCAATTGTGCACAAGGAGCTGCCTGCTGAGACCTATTCAGTGTCATACAAAAGAAGAGAGAGCCTCCCTGTGATCTTTAACCATAACCGGTTATCTAATGAGACCAGGGCTTTAATTTCTTTTCACATCAAACGTAGAATCAATGCTCTGGCTTCAGCAATGTGTGTAAACAGGCCGTGAAGCCATCTCTTAAGATGGAAGCCAATTTAGCTTTCCAAGCCCACCCTGGCAAACTTATATCAATGAATCCCCCTTTTAGTTCCAGGTAGCTGCACCCATCAGGTTGTTCCTGGCTTCTTCTGAGAGGATGGCAGGGCTAACTTGTATGCTGGGGAATATTTTCCCAGCATCCTATTATGGAGTTAATCCACACTTCACATCAGTGCCCCTTTAATAAACAGTTCACAAAAGGCCAGTAGGCATTTCAGCTAAATGCTTCATGGGGTTGGAAAGTGTCTGGCCATACGATCTAGTATGATCAACCCCCTTCACCGTATAATCCCCTCAGGTTCACTTATCATATTCTTATTGTAATGTGAGTAGGATAACGCACAGAACATTTGGGATCAGGAATCCTGATAAAAGAGAATGCTATTCACATAGGGCTTGGCTGATGTGGGGATAAATTATCACTTTAAGTACAATACACTGTATCTATGTCAGCCTTTAAAAATGGAGTAGAAATTGTATGAGTTAGTATACACAAATGGGTGGAGCATACTGCACTTACATTACTCAGAATACAATGGACAACAAATATTGCACATAAGGCCAAAATCCTGCTGAGAGCTGGTGTAGTATAACACTATATCAGTACGGTTCTATTGGACTTGCAAGGGAACTGGGGTATCCAAATTGATGGGGTGAGTGGAGTTGTGATTTTATGTTTTTCTGGAAGCACTGTGAATTGTTGTTCTTTACCCAAGCCACTAAAAGGTCTACCCACTTGCCTTAAGAAATATGAACAATAACCAGATATCATCAGAAAACAAGCCATATGCATAGGTATAATAGCCCACAGTGACTTGTTAATGATTTTAATACAAATGCCTTAAACATATTTGATCCTGACAAGCAGAAGAAAAACCTATTTTTCCTCAAAATTCTGAACCTGTGGTTCATGGACCTTTATGGGATCCATGGGTGGGTTTCAGGGGTCCATAAAATGGATGCCAAACATTTAATTGTTTTGTGCACTTTCTTTCTTGAAACTTTGACAATTGTGCTGAAGTGCATTTTTCTCAGGAATTGGTCCATAACTTTCATCAGATTCTCAAAGGAATCTTGGACCCAAATTTGGTTAAGAATTACTTAATGAACTGCCTGCAGACTTAGTTTGCATGCATTTGCTACACCATGATTTGAACTGGAAACCACGTAAAACTTGAATTAGGGAAAGAAATATAGGATAGCAAATCCATCTTTACCCATCTGAGTAAAACAGCAGAAGGAACGCCTCTAGTAATAAAAACAGTGGCAGCTGTTGACTCTGATGTTGTGGGGCTATAAAACTGCTCCATTTTTAGTCTGAAATTTGCAAAAGCTGTCCCCCAAATGGGTTCAGCATCATCTTTGAAGTCTGGACTAAAACCCAGTGCAGATTCTCCACTCTGCTAACACTGATTTGAGTCATGTTCCATATCCAGCTGGGAATATTCACAAGAAATTCCAGCCTCCGGCCACTAGAGAAACTGTCTCATGGTTGCTGAGGGGCATGTGCCTGCTGTGCCAAGGTTGAGAAGCTGAGCTGGAAATGCATAAGCAAGAGAAGCTGATTTTGTCCAGATTGAGATGTTCAGGAGCAGCTGTAGAGCTTTTTCAGCAGCGTGTTCCTTCTTCCTTCGCCCCTGAGCTGGGTAGCCTGGCCTTTGCCCACTTTATGGTGACTAAGGGCCATGCACCTACTGTACCAATGAGGGAACTATTGGAGAAGCTGAGCAGAAAACACATAAAAATAGGAAAGCTGATTTTTGCTATGTCTCAGGTTGGAGAAAGATGTAACGGGGGAGATGCTTTGCATTGCTTTTACAGGGAGCAGTGAGTCCTCAACTGTGCATGCATACATTCATAGCCTTTTCACATTTGCTGTACTTGCAGACTGACCTTTTTGCACCATTTTATTGTCCTACCCACAATTTGAGAACCACTGACAGGGAAAAACTTGATTTTTCATTAGAGGAGTCTCACATCAAGTCAGTAGTTCAGCCAAGGTTCTCACCAGAGGAGATAGAGGGATGAAGGATGCTGGAGACCTGATACTGTTGTAGAATACATTGGGCAAAGCATGTTCACTCTCATCATCCCAAGCTAGCGTAGCCAACAGTGAGGACTGCTAGGTGTTATAGTCCAATACATCTGGAGGGCTGCACTTAGTCTACCCTCCTAATGTCTAACCTAGAATAATTTTCATCTCATACTTTGGCCCCACATGTGACATTATGTAACATGTGACATTATGTAGAGCCCTGTGCGCAGTGGTTAATTGCTTGTACTGCAGCCACTTGCTCAAAACCATAAGGTGGCGAATTCAATACCAGTAAAAGGGCTCAAGCTCGACTCAGGCTTGCATCCTTCCAAGGTCGCTAAAATGAGTACCCAGATTGTTGGGGGCAAGTAGCTTACAGTTGTAAACCACTTAGACACTGCTTAGGTGGTATGAAGTGGTATATAAATGAAGCTGTTTGCTTGACTGCTGTAATACACTTTGATTCCCCACTGGAAAAGGTGGAATAGAAATAAATCCTACAAAAACAACAACAAAAAACCCACACATAATATTTTATTATGAAGTTTTAATTGGCCACTAGGTAAGAAGAGAATGATCACTTCTGGGTCTTTGTGGTTCAAACTGGGGTATTGTTTATCTTGATGAGGAAAGGAAGCAGGGACATAGCTGCTTGCTGAAGCAAACTTTTTCCTATCTTGTGTGACTTTTAACTAACTACAAGGTTGCATGAGTTAAGGATTTCTAATATCAAGACCACTGATCATTTAAGGAAACCCTTTAGGGATTCATAGTAAAACTACAGAATAAGAATCAAGAATCCTTCATGGAATAAAGAGGATCTAAACTGTTAAAATCTGAGTATAAGCTTGCCTCAGTAATAGAAAAGCTAGTGTTATTCTGTATAATTTAAAGTGTCCTATTCTCTTCCACACCCCAAACTGATAAGCTCTTTAGCTCATCTTTTATTCTCTATCTGATTTGCCTCTAAACTTCTGAAAAAGAAAATCTGATGGCATTAAAAAGCTCAAGGAGAAATTAAAACACAAGAAAGTAAATTAAGGTGGGAGTTACATATGGATACCATGAGCTGTAGGCTACATTTCAGAGGAAGGAACTGGCAAAACTACCTCTGAGTATTCCTTGCCTAAGAAAACCCTATGAAATTAATGGGGTCAGCATAAGTTGGAGGCACACACACACATGTACATGCATGTTCTCAAAGCTGTAGATTCGTAAATTCAAAGCATTAGCCCTGAAACTCAGAATGAATTTCAACACCCCCAAAAGTCTGAGGGCAGATGATTCTTCATTCAAGGTGAAAGAGAAAAAGAGAAGCAGAAACCTGTTATGAAAACAGTTTTCTGAGTACAGACAATATTGGATATGGATATTAGATTATAAGAATAACCCTCCCTTATATCAAAAATGGAGTGTTTCTCTATATTTGGTTTAATTAAAAATCTTTTTCTATTGATCCTGTAATTAACGGAAACAACCATAAAGGCAATTACAAAAGAATATAGACATAAATCAGATAGATACTGTATAAACAAATTAACTTAATTTAGCATGCCTGGAGAAATCATTATGCATGGGTATTTGGGACTTTTAAATGGAATAGGAGACTTTATAAAACAATAAGTGTCTTAATCATCTGTCCAGGCCCTCTTAGTGATATTTCTCTGCAATGTCAATGGAGCAATTGGGACTGGCACCAGTAAAGAATTTTTGTAGAGTGAAGTCTATAGAACACAACTACAAGCACCTACTGTTCATCCTCTTGTAAAATGTTCATAGTTTATTTAGTTTGTCCATTTATATATTTATTCAGAGTTTTCATACCCGCTCTTCTTCCACAGCAGCTTACAAATGGTTAAATATACAGTTTCCTGCCTTCATGCTTACAATCTAAAAAAGACATGAAATAAAAGGAAAAGGGAATGACAGTAGGGAAGGGGATCATGTCCAGTTGTTCTTATCTCCCTCTGAGGCCAAAGCAGCAGCTGAAATGAGGAATCATGTTAACAGCAGTGGCAAGCTAATTTGCATTCTGAAAAGTAGAATTTCATTGCATAATTGCCATTGAAAAAAGAATATGAAAAGTTGACAACAGTCTCCCCATGCCATAGTTTGAGTTGGGGCAGGTGATATAAGTCATGATGGCTCATTGCTTTTAGTCCTTAAGGGACTGAGGTGGTGAAAGTACTGTTGCTAGAATTGCCCTTTGCTTCATTAAATCTATACCTTTTCATGATAATGACTGGAACTGCTGTAGTTATCTAGTGGCTCTCCAGAATTGTGTCACTACACTTGGTAAAGCTGAATGATACATATAGACTAAGGGACATAAGGGAACCGGTACCTAGGACACAGATTGGCTGTGTCTGCATAAGAATGTACCTACTCCTGAGTTGTTCAGATCAGTAGCATCACTAGGGATGGCCTCACCCCGGTGCAATAACGCAGGGTGTCAACCCCCACCATTGACCTCCTCCTCTACCACACCATACATAATCCTTAGTAATGTTTTTTGTACTAATGTTAGTCATAAATCTTACTTTCCATATATCACTGAATGTACTGGCAATATTTGTGACATAAACAACTAGCAAAATTAAAACCATACCTCTAAATTACAATATCATACACACAGCCATGTCATATGCACAATCATACGCACAGCCATGTTCATAGTTTCATGTGGTTAAAATGAAAATTTGATAATATGTGATTTTTTTAAAAAAAGATTTTTTAATTTAGCATTTCTTTTTTTTTAAAAAAAACCCTGTGACCTCTCCTTTCTCCTCCCACTGAGCCGCACCCCACTCACACCATCTCTTCATTGTTTTAAAGGGATGCAGGTGGACACCACAACCTATTTCTGTCTAAAAGCAGATGTTTGGAGAGCACTGGTGCCACTGTCCCCTTAGAGTGTCACTTGGTGTGATCTGAATTTCCTGCACAACCTGGTTCATGACGACTGTATTCCATTGTTAAAGGTATGTATGTATGTATGTATGTATGTATTTCAAGGATTTGTATCCTGCCTTTCACTCGCAATGAGAGGTACCTGGTAGCAAAAAGTAGGAAGGCCCTACTTTTCTATCCCATAATCAATTACAGATTCTGTTCAGCTGTCTGCAACTCTTTCTTGCGATGTCTATACTTTCAACACCATTGTGTTCATGAAAAACATATTTGTGGACAACTCCACAGTATTTCATTCCTCTGTGCTGTGAAGTTGAATTCAACCATATTGCACTGAACCAGATTATGTGACTACAAAGTCCATATTCTACTATCTCTCTTTTTGCTCATGGAAAAGCCTTGTATACTTCTTACAGGCACTTTATCACCTTTCATATTTGATTTCCGGTAGGCACTTTCACCGTTTCTGCTATGTATGTGGCTGCAATCGATAAGCACAAAGAGAGGATCAGAGAGACTTTGGTACAGAGTAATTGGCAGGAGCCCCTTCACACAACAGAATTATAGCAGTGTTATCCCAGGTTAATGGTCATGGTTCTGCCCTATGAAATCTTAGAAATGGAAGTTTAGGAATAGACATTTAAAGTCTCAGCTATAGCACTCTCTTGCCTCACAAAATTGTCTGCCCCAGGATTCCATGGAATACAACCACAGCAATTAAAATGGAACCGTGGCACTATAATTCTGTAGTGCGAATGGGTCCAGGAAGTTGGGCTACAGAGGTTAGTGTGAAATAGTAAGCCTGGGAGGGTTCACTGGGAAACTTTTCACTCCTTTGGAAACTCTCCATAGTTTCCTAGAACACTGGTCTCATAGGCAATGATGGCTAGTGGCTTCCATGTCAGTGGGACAGTGAATATGCTCCAGGTTTTACTACCAACTTGAAATAAATCCAAGGAGCTGAACTATATCAGGAAAATAGGTTGGCAGCCACTACTACTTACAATAGATGTTTTTCCCCTCACCTTTTCCATATGTATACACACACACACACACACACACACACACATCCAACAGGGGACATGTGAGCACAGCAAAAATGAGTCTTGTGAGTGAACAATTTTCAATGTATCTAGATTTCAGTGTATCAAATTTCTCTAGAATGAAGGAAATTTTCACTGAAAGGGAGCAGAATTCTTATTTGTGTGTGCAATACCTTCATTTTGCCCCCTGTAGCTACACCTGTGTTCCTTCATCTTTTCTGCAGACTAGTCACACATAATTATCCACCACAAGTTTCACATTCCTATACCTACACAGCAAGCGTTTCCCATAAATTCTCTAGATACTTATATAGATTCAAATAAGTACAATGCAGTTCTAATAAATACAATGTAAGGCTCCAACAGACCTTTAGAAGTACCTTCTACTTGCTTTCCAAAGAACTGATGAAGAAGCATGTTTTTTTTTTATCAATATATCATTACAGACTTTAGCACATCCTTTAATTTCTTAACATGTAAAATGGGCTGAGAGAAAATTAGAATCTATTGTTGCTTAGCATGAAGGGGTCAGTATTTAATTTTTGATCTATACTTGGCTTATGGATTTTAGGAAGCCATATTAAAATGTATTAAAACTGATCTGTATTCCTTTCTTTTAAATGGCTGATGAGACCACTGGGACTGTCATTATCAATTTTATCAGCAATGCTCCAACAGTCTTCACACAACAACTCTTGACAGTGCATAAATAAAGAGAAATGAATACAATTAGGAGGTTTACAAGTAACACTACTAAAGTGAAGGAGTGCAATTTTTGCAAGTCTTTCTTTGATTTTGAATACTGCAGCTGTGGCTTTGTATGCTTATCACTGTTTATTTGTAAACTGGCCACCATACTTTTTTTTTGTTACTGATTATTTTTATTGGATTGCATCTGTCATGCAACTTCCTGCACTAGAGTACCTTCCTGTAATGCACCCATGAGTGTAGTATCTGAAACCATGATCCCACTTGTAATACCTACATCTTCACTCCACCTAAACTTGGAGCACAAGAAAGCCAGAGAAATCAGGCCCTAAAGAAAATGGTAGAACCTCCTGTACACACTAGAGTTTCAGCCTAATGAGAAGTAGCTTACCGCCTGACTTGAATACAGTTGGCCCTTCACATTTGTGACTTTGACTTTGGCAGATCTAGTGTGTAGAGGAGGCTCTACCATTTTCTTTAGGGTCTTATCTGTTGATTTGATTAATATGTTGTCTCTAGGCATTTCTGGGTCCTCAAGTGTGTCTCTATGGCCATCTTCTGCCAGAAGTTGCACTGGAGGACATGGAGATTCCTAGACAGAATATTTTTCTAGGCATTCATAAGTCTTCCTGCACAATTCTATGGTTAGCTTCTGGTAGATATTGATCATAGGTGTCTTCAAATCATTATGCACACTGCCAACAATATGAATCTTTTTTAAAAACTCGGGGGGGGGGGAGATTATTGGTATCAATTATCCTAGGTTAAGTGGATTTTGGCACCCCCCCCCCCAAAAAACCCAAACAAATCTGAATTGAGTGCATTTGGGATGCATGTGAACAACAATGATTCAACCTGGATTCATCCTGGATGATTTTCCCCATCGGAATAATCCCTGAGATGAAATTGGCACTTTTGTCACTGAGAGTAAATTCACTGTCCTGAACAAATAATAACTGGCTTGCATGAAAATATATTTCCAACAAATATATTGATATTTGCTGGTTTTTCTTTTTTTTAATTGAAAATTTTTAATTTAAACAATACAACCAAATTAAAAATACATAAAATAAAACAAAAGGTAACAATAACAATGAGAAATCTTGGGCAAAACATTTGTGACTGAAAAGAAAGATAGAATTTTCATAATTTAGAATCTATTCCACTGATAAAATTTAAGAGAAGATATCAATTCAGGGGCTAGTTTGTGACCTAGGAGGATGAATTCTATCTTAATTATTATTGACATACTCAGTAACCCAAAACTGTAAAATGTTGAGCCATTTGTATATTATTCAGCATTTTAAACTGCAGTACATTTTGCCTTGCCACTATAATAAACTGGGACAAATGAATAACCAATGACATTTTTTGGCAATCCATACCAAGAGAGAGAAATGATGCATTCTAGTTGTCAATAGGGTGGTCTTATATGTGTGTGTGTGTAGGAATTCTCAGTGGAATCAGAAAACACAAGACATGTCAAGTTAAGGTGAAACAACCAGATTATGTTTTACAAAAATATTTGAGGATTTCATCTGAGTTAACCTGTTTATATCTATTTTATCAATATATGTGGATAGATAATCTTATAGCCAATAAAACATAAATGCACTAAATTAACAGAGTGGTGGTCCGATTATTGAATCACTGATTATCTATATCACTCCTTTATGCAAATTGGCTTTCCTTTCCCCCATATCTTCCCTTATAAGTGTAATCCTACAAAAATACTAACTTTGGTCATCTGAACTTCTGGTGTCCATGTTTTGGTTGGCCTTTTCCAAATTATTTTGTATAAATGCATCTTTTCAATTTATGTGGTAAGTCAATGAAAACATTGGGACTGAATGTGGCAATATGGGACAAGAGAAAGAAAAATAAAGAGTGATCTGAGATGTGTCATGAAACTGCCAGGAAGAATATGAAGGTATTTTCCCCTTAAATTCTTTTATTTTGGATTTAAAAAGATGATTGTGCTGGAAATATCTGTTGAACTAAGTTAATTTCTTTTGTAAAGATGTGCCTCACCCTGAAATTGTCAGTGATATGATAAAGCTAATTAAGACATGCATGGTGTTAACAGTTTCATTAGAGGAGATAATATTGCAGAAGAAAAATAAGAAATCATTATGATGAATGCCTCAACATTACATTACATGTTAATGAAGTGTAAATGATCTAATTATTTTTGAAAGAATACAGATTCGATTAAACTGTCGGAATTAAATTGGAAAGGACAGCCTATTGTACTTTTTATGTACAGACAAGTTAACGTTAATTAGGCACAATCTACAGGAACAAATGAGGCACAGCCCTCAGTGAACAATCATGTATCCATTGCTCAAGGCAGGTTTCATAAAGAAATATATTAGGGAAAAAATTGTAAGTCAATTAAATACAGTGCTTTAGCAGTGGGAGGGAAAATGAGCATGATCTTGGTTCCCTCCCCCAACATTTTGAGCACTATGCAATCAGGACGATAGTTATGCTCCATCACTAATTTCATAAATACTAATTTTGCTGATGAGGCATTGTGATTCTTATGCCTTAAATGACTTTCCAGGAGGCATTTAATGACTTCTAAACAGATGATATTTCCAGCACTTAATAATAATAATACATTTATTTATACCCCGCTCTTCAGCCAAAGCTATCAGAGCGGCTTACAATTTGTTAATTAGACAATTAACTCCCCTCAAGATGGTGGTTGAAGGGAGGGCTCTTCTTGCTTTCAGCAGGAGGTGGCCTGCCTTTCTCTCCCCTCAAGATGGTGGTTGAAGGGAGGGCTCTTCTTGCTTTCAGCAGGAGGTGGCCTGCCTCTCTCTCCCCTCAAGATGGTGGTTGAAGGGAGGGCTCTTCTTGCTTTCAGCAGGAGGTGGCCTGCCTCTCTCTCCCCTCAAGATGGTGGTTGAAGGGAGGGCTCTTCTTGCTTTCAGCAGGAGGTGGCCTGCCTTTCTCTCCCCTCAAGATGGTGGTTGAAGGGAGGGCTCTTCTTGCTTTCAGCAGGAGGTGGCCTGCCTCTCTCTCCCCTCAAGATGGTGGTTGAAGGGAGGGCTCTTCTTGCTTTCAGCAGGAGGTGGCCTGCCTTTCTCTCCCCTCAAGATGGTGGTTGAAGGGAGGGCTCTTCTTGCTTTCAGCAGGAGGTGGCCTGCCTCTCTCTCCCCTCAAGATGGTGGTTGAAGGGAGGGCTCTTCTTGCTTTCAGCAGGAGGTGGCCTGCCTCTCTCTCCCCTCAAGATGGTGGTTGAAGGGAGGGCTCTTCTTGCTTTCAGCAGGAGGTGGCCTGCCTTTCTCTCCCCTCAAGATGGTGGTTGAAGGGAGGGCTCTTCTTGCTTTCAGCAGGAGGTGGCCTGCCTCTCTCTCCCCTCAAGATGGTGGTTGAAGGGAGCACTTAAACTCTGTTCCAAATTAAGGTAAGAAAGTTAAGAAGAAGAAGAAAAAAATTGTACTGGTGATTAGTTGGCTATGACCATTGATTTCTGAAGGAGGATAATGCTAATTCTCCAAAGCTCCATGAAGCTATGAGTAACATGAAAGTCCCAAAATACTGAAGTATAGAATGGCCCAACAGATGATTTACTGGAAAATCAAGAGCCATCATATTAATAAGGATATTACAGAGGAAGCCTTCTATCCATCATCTTTTAGGCTTAAAGAGAATAGATAAACATAGTCATCTCCTTCAAAACAAGACTTAAAGGGTCTGGGATCATCAGTAGCCTGTACATTTTTATTTCTCACAGAACACATAGAAAGAGGAAAAGGTGGTGATGTATGAGCTAGTCTTTTAACCACAAAGCCATTTGTTTCCCATCAAAATCTATTAAAACTCACAAGCCCTTCTTGGTACACACTTGTTCTTTATTGTCTGCTATTCATTAAACATCCACATTTTATACACCAGAGTGTTAGCTTTATAGAGATTGTTTGTAGGGATTGTTGGGATTATTTAAATGGCCTCTTAAAGGGCCTTTCAAAAATAGAGATGGGTGTCAGCAAAATCACTTTCCCATGTCTGCTATTGTAGTCCAGGGTGGAGGAGTGAGAATCGGTTGATTTCATCATGGCTGCTGGCTGAGGTTTTTCTTCCAAGGAATCCCCCCCGCCCCCCCAGCTCCAGGTAGGGCAGAACCAGCAGGATAGGGAGCCAATGGGGTGTGCGCTGCTTGCTCACACCCCATTAGTTGGCTTGGTCTGAGCAAAAGGAAGACTGCTGTTTTGGCAGTCTTCATTCAGGTTAGGCAGAGCAGCATAAATTGCTGCATGTTTGGCTGACCTGAGTCAGTTCCTCCTAGGCTACTTCCCACTCTCCCTCCTTGGTTTTGGTTTGCTTTCTCCTCTTGTTGCCTTTTGTCACAACTGTGGGGGTGGAGCATGGGATTGGGATCCAGGATGGTTGGCAGTACCCTAGAAAGAGTACGGATGAGGTGTCCCATTATGGGACCAGGAGTTTGGGGGAAATGGTCCTGGCAGAGGCTGAAGCATTTGTGTCACCCCTACTCAAGGGGAGGCAGGGGTTCTTGCTTGGGAGGACATCTGGCTGGGTGAGACCCAATTGCTCCACTTCCATTATCTACTGGAGACTGGAAGTTTGGTCTCATAGGGCCATAGGTTGACTGGCTGATGCCTGGATCCCATCCCATCCATGTGCTAACTAAGTGCAGTTTTAATCAATAAATAGTTGTGGCCATCCCCCCCCACCCCCCGATTCTGTGTTTGGGTGTTTATTTGGCAGAGCAGACCCACCCCTGAACAGGCAATAACATATTAAACTAGATAAAATTGAATATATAAGGCAACACAGAATAATTTACAACTTGACCAGATAGGATGAAAGGATACAGCTTTGTCTGACGCCTTTGCTAATTGGGAACCATTCTGTTTCTCCATGTTCTGTTATGACAGTAGCCTCTGTACTGAGTACAGATTCCTAATCAGGACTATCGGATGTGTTGGCACTCCCATGTCTTTAAGGGTATTCCATTGCCTTTCATGATCTGTGCAGTCAAAGGTTTTGTTATAATCTATTAAGCACATGCTGATTTTCTTTTGGAATTCCCTGATGCTCTGCATTAGCCATTGTGTTTGTAATGTGGTCCCTAGTGCCTCTTCATTTCCTGAACCCTGCTTGAACCTCTGGGACTTCTTTCTCCATGTATGGTTGGAGTCTATGTTGCAAAATTTTGAGCATGGTTTTACTTGCATGGGAGATCTGTTGGGCATTGTTTTATTTTCCATGTCTGTTGATATATGTTGATTAGCACTAGAATTTACTCTGTCAATGTGGATTGCAACAGTTCAATTGAAATATCATCTGTTCCTGATTATTTTTAGCTTCATATAGCTCTTTATTCCATGTGTCCTTCATTTTGTCATCTCTTTTGCAGAATTTTTCTGTGTATTGCATCCATTTTTTAATTCCTTCCTTGTCTTGAATTATGTTATTTATATTGTCATTGAGCGTCCCAGTCCTTGGCTTGAATTTTCCTTTGATTTCCCGGATCTTGTGAAATAGATCTCTTGTTCTTCCCTTGTTGTTGTCTTCTATTTCTCTGCTTTGGCCATTGTAGTAAGTTTCGTTATCTTTCCACACAAGCCATTGTACTGTTGCATTCATAATTCTTATTTAGTTCCAATCTCCCTTTTGTTTTTCTTCTCTTGTCGTCTTTATTGCTTGTAATGTTTTTTCTGTCATCCATAGTTTTTTCTTTATTGAAAGTGTCTGCCTGCATTGTTCTTTTATTATGTCCCTGGCTCCAGACCATAGTTCCTCTGGTTCTCGGTTTATTATGCTCAGTAGTGCGAATCTGTTTCTTATGTTATCAGTAAATTGTGTTGAGATATTATTTAGATCATATTTTGGTATAATCACCTGTTTTGTTTTCTTCTTGAGTCTTACTCTTATTTTTGATATGAGTAATTCATGATCTGTGCCACATTTGGTTCGTGTTTTAGTCTTGACCACCAGTATAGAGTTGTGCCATCTTTTACTTCCAATTATATAATGTATTTGATCTTTGTGTTGACCATCTAGTGATATCCATGTGTATAGCCTTCTTTCTGGTTGTATGAAAGATGTGTTTGCAATGAACAGGTTATTTGCTTCACAAAAATCTATCACCTGTTTTGTTTCTTTTGCTTAATCTAAATCTGCTTACTGTTTTTGATTCTTCTTTGTTTCCAACTTTTGTGTTAAAATCTCCAATGATCAGCTTGACATCCTGTGTTGGTGTGCTGTCAATTTCTTCCTGTACTCCTTAATAGAATTTATCAATTGCTTCCCATTCTGCCTCTGTGGTTGGTGTATATACTTGAACTATGGTGATATTCATAGTTTTACCATGGAACCTTACTGAAATAATTCGGTCTGATTTTGGATTGTATCCTTTGACTGCTTTTGCCACATCTTTCCTTAGTATGAAAGTCACTCTATTTCTTCTTGTCTTTTCATTCCCAGAGTGGAACACTGTATGGTTGTTTGATTCAAAGTGGCCCATCCCTGTCCATTTTAACTCACTCACCCCCAGTACTGCTATGTTCATGTATAGTTCATGTTCATGTTCATATGTACTATGTTCATGCATAATGGATATCACTGACAGGAGAGTGAATTGAGACACTATAGCTAACTTTGGTTGGCACTGCACACAAGAAGGGTTGGTGGCCCTCCTTGTGTAACCCCATCACCTAGTAAACCCTATGATGAGACACCACAAGTGAGACACAGGCAGGATCATAGCATTAACAGAAAGGGAAGGAGGAAGATATCATATTTGAAAGATTAGCCAAAGGCATAAGAAAGATGCCAAGACAAATAACAGACACACTTAGGAAGACAAATGGCATCCAAAGGAGCATTACACATAAAATAAGGACGTGGAATGTGAGAAGCATGACCCAAGGGAAGCTGGACATAGTAAAAATAGAAATGAAACACTTTGGGATTAGTGAGGTTTTATATAAATGAACTGTAGGTTCTTTTGCTTCTTTAAGTCTGCTGCTGAGATTAAATATGCCATCACTCTCATGGCCTTTTAGGTGAAGTATGTTAAAGGGTGTTTCAGTTCTCAATATATTGCATTTTACTTGATGGTCCAATTTAGCTTTCAGTTATAGATGCATTTCCAATTAGAGGTCTTATGGTGGGCACCACACCAATAGCTTATAGGGCATTATATTTCTGACAGGTTAAAATCATGATGGACCACTTATTGGAGGACATGCCAACAGTTTATGTACTTATGCTATTATACATATTGGCCTGTCATTCTGTTGGCTTACTAGTATATGGTCTTATTAGTCAATCATTTTTATTGGCACATTAACACAAAGTATAATGAGGTTAATTGATTCAATGGAGAGCAGCTTAAACAGGTTATGCAATTTAGTGCCTAGATCTTATTAAGTTTGCTATCTTGCTAATATATCAAAAATAAAATCATTATAGTAAACCCAACAGTTATTTGTTGGATTAACAAGATAACAAAGTTGGAAAACATTGCAAAAATAAATATGTCTGATTAAACATGTTTTCACAATTATGTTAATGAGGAAGAGATAACATTTTAAAGATAGATATGCATTCTGTTTCTCTTGCATAATACTAAGACTCAGGATTTCTCTACTGCAAATTTTAAAACTGAAATTTCCCTTTTCCCATAGGGTATCATTATCTGCAAAATGGAAAAAATAATAGGAAGCATTTAATATTTTCAATCAACTATTAGTGCTAGATCCACTTACAATAATACATTTAGCTATTTTGTTTTCCTCTTTGCATGGTACAAAAACAGTATTAGGCATTTCCTCCTACTGCATGTTTAGATTTCTTTTAAAAGTCATAACCAAATGCCTACAGTAGATCACACATCCCTAACCAACTACAAAACCAGGGAAGTAGAGAATACTTGCACTTTTTCTCATCCATAACCAAAATGGATGACTTGACACTGCCATATGTCATCAAGAATTTGGTTTCATCTTTTTTTTTAAAAAAAATAAAATCTTAGGGTCTTTTTCTGGAAGAGTTTGTTTTTATAAAACAACATGATTTTGTGCAAAAATATTTTTACTGTGCAAAACATTGGCTTTTTTCTTCACAAAAATAAGTTATTTTGCTCAAATAATATTTTTGTCCTGAAGTGCAAAATATATACTGTAATTGAAAATGTGCAAAACCTCCCAGAATCTCATCATTGGGGATAAAAGTTTTGAAATTATTTCTTGCATGAAATAAATTAAGATCAGTAGCCTTGCATCATATGCAACAACAACCCAGTAACCTTCATTCCCCTCAGTGATCAATGGGAACAGACTTTCTCTCCAGCTCTCCAGACCAGCCCAAACATGGGAAAGTTATAATACTCAAAATCCAAGTTGATGAATGGGATCAACTTGTCTCTATCCTTGCCATGATCTTCTTTCTGGGGAACAGGGCATGTGATGATACTCCAGTGACCCTAGATCACCTAGCCAGTACATAGGGCATAGTATGCTGCCTTTCAGTTCTCTGTTTAGCCATACAGATATTCCCTCTTTTCATCCCAACCTCTTTCATTTCCCCTATTTGCCAAAAAAATCAATTGTGTTTTCCTGACCTCCTGGCTCCAATAGGCACATTTAGGAGCTGTACTAAGAAATGTATACAGAGTATACATCTTAGCATCTTTATGGAATGCTGGAAAAAGGATCCAGATTTAAGGCAACCACTTGAAATAATGTCAAACCATTTTATAGATTTTTTAGGTTTTTGTCAAATATCCAGAAAATCTATTTCTAATCCATTTCTACATTACAATCTTTTTCAATCGGGAAGTTTCTAATATTGAATTTAGATCTAGGCACCATTAATAATCAGAGTTCAGTTTAGTAGAATTCCTTATCATCATCATCATCATCATCATCATCATCAAACAACAAACAAGATTGGGATTAAAACTAAAAAGGAGGGCACCAGAGACGAGGGAAGGGGGAAAATGGAGTTTTGAGAATCTATACAGTTTCAGTATTTATTTTATTTCATTTTTGAGTGCAGTTTGTGATCATGGCAATCCACTGAAGAAAAAACAAAGAAAATATTTTTTAAAAAAAGAAAAAAGAAAAGAAAAATGCCTTCTTGGGAACTTTTTAATTAGCCTCATAATGCACTAATATGCATTATCCCAATTTCTTTCCTGCCATTTCAGTCCTTATCCTGCCTCCCTAAATATTTTTGCTTTTACAGTTCTTAGGGCAAGGTGATTGCTAACTACGTTATAGATAAAACAAATGATTAAAAGTTATAGATAAAACAAAAGAAGTTGCTCTTCTAAAAGAGAGCTGACATCTGGTGCCCCTCAGGGTGCCTTACTGTCTCCCATGCTGTTTAACATTTACATGAAGCCGCTGGGTGAGATCATCCAGAGACATGGGGCAGGGTGTTATCAGCTGCCCAAACTTGTTTCTCTATGTCTCAGACTGCTTCAGTGACCAAGGAGGGCATCTCACCTCTGAATGACTGCCTGAGGTCAGTAATAGAATGGATGAGGGAAAATAGACTCAAGGTGAATACAAACAAAATGGAGGTACTTGTAAATGGAGGTAATCCCAACCCAGGTATGGAGATAAGTCTACCAGTCCTGGATGGGGTCACACTTCCCCTAAAGGACTGTTTCCACAGCTTGGGAGTGCTCCTGGACTCATCGTTTCAACTGTCACCTCAGATTGATGCAATGGCCAGGAGTGCCTGTTATCAGTTTTGACTGATATGCCAGCTGCAACCTTACCTGGGGTCACGGGACCTGGAAACGATTATTCATGTACTGGTAACCTCTTGTCTCGATTTCTGCAATGCGCTCTACATGGGGCAACCCTTGTGCCACATTTGAAAGCTTCAGTTAGTGCAAAATATAGCAGCCAGATTGGTAGCAGGTTCGATTGAATTATACTTATTTTAAAATTGCTACATTGACTGCCTATGAGCTTCCAGGCACAGTACAAGGTGTTGGTTATTACCTATAAAGCCCTATGTGGCTCGGGTCCAGTCTACTTGAAGAAATGCCTTCTCCCATATAATCCTTCCCACACACTTAGGTCCTCTGGGAAGAATCAATTGCAGTTGAGAAAAACCAGACTGATGATGACTTCCCAGAGGACCTTTGCTGCTGCTCCCAAAATTTGGAATGAGCTGCCAGAGGAGACTCATCAAATTACCTCCCTTGAAGCTTTTAAAAAGGCAATAAAAACAGTCCTCTTCAGGCAGGCCTTCCCAGACTAACATAGAACAAATCTGCTCATCTTACTAAGCCTCTTCACTATCACCACCTGTGAATTGTTTTAATTGTTGTTTTGCATTTATATGGTTTTATTCACATGATTTTATATTTAAGGGAGGGAGGGGAAGGGCTGGGTTTTTGGGGTTTTTTATTTTTCTTGTTATTTTTTCTTTGCATTGTATCAGCCTCTGCTGTTACCCACCTCGATCCTCAAAAAGGGAGAGGTGGGATACAAACAAATATTTTATTATTATTATTTATTATATACTATATATTATTTATTATATCATACTGTACTGAATAATTTATTCTGACATTGCATTTGGATTTTCTTTTTTTCTTAAAACAAAAACAAAATTCATACGGGCAAATGTGTGTGTGCAACACACATTTAGAGCATTTAGGACATGGCCCTTGGATCCCTAAACAAAATCCCTGAAGCTCCTAGGTGTCATGGCCAGTCACAAGAAGGACTTGGAGGATGACGAGGAGGACTTGGCCCCTCAGGTACAGGGGGAACTTAGAAACCCTACAAAGCCTCCCGATCATCCAAACTTTTAAAGAAAATTAGGGCTGATTTTCTTTTTCTTTTTCTTTTTTTTGGCCTGAAAACTAGCCAAAAGCAGAGAGAGCAGTTTGATCTCTTCAGTATCCCAGAGCATCCTAATCCCTCAACCCTCATCCAGTTTGTCCTCAAACTGATCAAAATGGCAGTCAAAAGTGATGTTACATCACTTCTAGTGCACTGATTATCTCTGCTGTGGTGAACAGTGATGGCCCTCACCTCCTCTGTAGTTGTCCAACTGTGTTTAAATGCATTTGTCCAGGAAAGTGACCAAATGGCTGATAAAGCCAGCTCAGTTCCTAAACAAACAAACCCCTGACTGGTAGAGCCAGAGCTAAGTAACAAAGTCTTTGAATCTAAGTGCAGTATCAGAAGAGTTATTACCAAAAGAGTTGTCAAGAAGTCCGAGGTCCAGGGTATCAGATAGGCAAGTTGATAATCCAGTCCAAGGTCAAGCGTTCCAGATAATCACAATGAGTCAGTAGTCCAAGAAGGTCAGATAATCACTGGCAACTAGACATACATGCTCCAGCTGCCTAAAAGGGCAGGCAGCAGGCATTCAGATGTGTCTGATTAGCAGCTCATTTCTGATAAAGCCTCTGCGACCTTCAAAGGCCCTCGTTTCCAGCTCAATCCGGAGAGGCCCCAGACTCTGCTATAGCAGAGTTAGGGCCTGCCTCAAGCTCCCCAATTGCAGGCTCAGGTCCCAGAGGCTCTGGCTCATCCTATGAGTCATTCTCCAGGCTGGGCATGACAGCATTTTACATTTTTCTCTGTTGTTGTTAACTGCCCTCATGTCAATCTCGACTCATGGTGATCCTGCTGATGAAAAAGTTCCAAAACACCCTGCCTTCCACTTCTCTCCCCAACTCCTACAAACTCATACTTGTGATCTCTTTTGTAGAGATCATCCATTTAGCATGTGCCCTTCCTCTCTTTCTACTTCCTTTCACCTTTCCTAGAATTATTGTTTTTCCAGTGACTCATGCCTTCTCATGATGTGCCCAAAGTAAGCCAGCCTAAGTTTTGTCATCTTGGTTTCCAGGGAGAGTTCAGGCTTGATCTGCTCTAGGGCCTAATTGTTTGTCTTTTTGGCTGTTCATGGAATCCTCAGCACTCTTTTCCACCGTGCCATTTCAAATGAATTGATTTTTTTCCTATTTTATTTCTTAACTGTCCATACATACATGGTAATGGGGGATACAATGGCTTGTATGATTCTAACTTTTGTGTTTAGTTGTATATCTTTACATTTAATGATCTTTTCTAGTTCTTTCATAGCTGCCTGCCCTATTCTTAATCTTCTTCTGATTTCCTGGCTGCAATCCCCATTTCTATCAATGATCCCAGATATGAGAACTCGTTTACTGTTTCTATTTTCTCATTGTCTAGTTTGAACTTGTGTGAGTTCTCCAAGGTCATTATTTTTGTTTTCTTTATGTTCAACAGTAAGCCTGCCTTTGCACTTTCTTCTTTGATCTTTAGCAGTAGTTCCAGGTGTGTGAGGTTTTGTGCTAGTATTATGGTGTCATCAGCATATCTCAGATTGTTGATATTCCTTCTTGCTATTTTCACTCCCCCTCCTTCTGTGTCCAAGTCTACTTTTTTTACAATATGTTCTGCATATAAGTTGAACAGGTAGGGTAATAATAAATAGTACTTCCATTTAAAATACACCTGCCGGGAAAGCTACATTGAATTGACTTGAACATAATTATTTGGTAGTATCTCCCTACATTAAATATAGAAATGGTATTCTAATCCTTCTCTGATTGTTGCTTTTGTCTTGACTCTGGAGAAACCTGGCCATTTAAATATGTATATTCTTTTTATGATTATGGACAGAACGTGTATTATTCAGGTTTGGAGATTTTTTATACCTATGTTAAAGCTAAATCACAATTTAAATCCAGTATTTTTTAATGATTGGGTGTGTATGTTTTTTTTTTTTTTAATCTACTGGTATGAACACTATTAATGGACTGGTTTCTGCTAAATAGTTGGTAAAGAAATTTCATCAATGTAAAGCAAATTTTCTCTGAACTGCATCACTTTTCATACTGTGATTTGATAACTATGATGCTAGTAGGTTAATCATATTGATAAAGTATCCAACCGGACTGTGTTTAACAACTGCTTACACTGTGGAAAGGTAACCTGATTGACTGGGAACCTTTTCACCTTTTGTGGCAAGGGAATAGCGGCTGGCTTGGCTCTTTGCTTTAACATAGACTGGCAAATAACCCAAGGGCAGTATTACCACTGAAGAAGGATTGATCTGAATTAAGAAGAAGGGACGTGCAGGGAGAATCCCACATGCCGTGTGAATTCAGATTGTGCAATCTGAGCAAATCGTTTCTTTTACACATGATTAAATGTCTTCCCTTGAGAGTATCGAAATCCCACCTGCACTTGACTCCAGTCCTTGTTTCTTCTCAGATTGCAAGATTTTTAAATCTCATATGGGAATTTATGAATGTTTTGGCATGTACTGTTCCTAGTAGATACATTTTTAAACACATTTTGTAATGCATACAATTTACACATTCCCCTGCATTATTCACATTTTTCCCAACTATATAGATTTTTCATTGTGTGAACTTATTTGTGAGCGATTTTGGGGGGTGGGGTGGGGTGGGGGGGGGAGAATCTAATGCTCATGGCTTGCTCCTGATAAGTGGAAATCAAAAGATATGCCCACAGTTTTGTTAATAGCCTTGCAGGCAAGAAATATAGAACGCTTATTTATAAATACAGTTAATGTGAATTACTTTCTTGTCTCTAGGAAACATATTCAGGGATAGCTGTATTGGTCATGCAACAAAATAAAACAAAATCCAAATTTCACAAAAGAGCTACTGCTCTCTACTTTTTATAGCATCATTGTCTTTTCCAGTGATTCATACCATCTCATAATGTAACTAATGTACAATAGCCTCTATTTAGTCATTCTGGCTTCCAGGGAGAGTTCACGTTTGATCTGTTCCAGAACCCATTTGTACTGCTACATCTGGAAAAAAACTTTTAGATATTGTATAGGTATAGATATAGATAGCTCATGTACCCACGCTGTACCTTTTATGTTTGTGGTTCGTGAACTTTCTACGTTCAACCGTCTCTAGATGTTGTTGGACATCCAACATGGTGTAGTGGTTTGAGCATTTGACTATGACTCTGGAGACCAGGGTATGAATTCCAGCTTGGCCATGGAACCCTTGGGCAAGTCACATTCTTTCAGCCTCAGAGGATGGCAATAGTAAACCCCCTCTGAAGAAATGTGTCAAGAAAACCTCATGATAGCTGTGCCTTAGGGTTGCCATAATCTGGAAATCACTTCAAAACACACAGCAATGATAATAAATAGGTAAGACTCAGCCAATTGTAGTCTGAAAGATTTTTTTTTTACTTTTGTTGGAAGTAGAAACCTAATGAGTTATGTCTCAGTCCTTACTTCCTTCTTGCTTAGTATCCCCTTTTCTTTATCTTATTTCTTATACTACAAGGCACCATGTATGGATTCCATAAAAATATTGCTTTAAAAGTCCGGGCCAGGGCTTTGTAATTGGAGTCAGAGTTGGAAGCAATTTTGAGTAGAGTCAGAGTCAGTAGAAATGCACGAACTCTGACTCTAGCCTTAAAAGTAAAAACTTAAATTATTGCTGATAAATATGCATTTGACATTTATGAAGGAATGAGAGTTGAAGAATCATTCGGTATCAAAACAGAGGCTCTGTAGTTGAAGTCAGATGTTTGGTGTATTGACTTCACAGCCCTGGTGAGAATGTATAGCTCTGGTAAAAGTTTTGGTGACAAACAATTGTTTGAGAAGAGAAGGATATAGGCCAACTGATTGAATCAATCCCTTTGCTCTGATTGTTTATCACAGACTGATGAGCAATCTTGTGGCATGGCCACTGTTCTGGCTTCCAGATGAGTCTTTTACTGCTGGTGATATGTGTCCGCTACCTGTATCCCTATTGGGTTCCAGCCCACTGCAGCATAACCGCTAAGGGCTCATTCTCATTAAACAATTATAGCACTGTGGTTCTATTTTAACTGCTAGGATTTCGTGCTATGGAATCCCAAGAAACCCAGTTTTTCATAGGATGCAGTCATGACAGTAAAGGCGAATGATAGTGCTATAATTTTGTAGTATGAAAGGGCTCTCAGTTGCAAAAGAAAAGAATACTGTATGGTCACATCAATTGTATTGTCAATGTCTTGAGTGAAGGCTGCTGAAATTCAATTGAAATTACTGGCATATGGTAGTAGTGTTAATATAGCATAGCTATGCAGGACTACAACACATACTTTAAAAAAAAATAAGTTGTCCGTAGCAGCTTGTAGATGACAAATAGTGCTTGATAGACTCTTTTATATTATTTAACTCCAGTAGAGCAAATTGGAACCATATTTTTAATGGAGAGTATGAGATATATAAAAGAGGGCTACTGTGTTGTGAAGAATGTTGCCCATTACAAAGATTTTATTTTTGTTGCTGTGGGAGAGGCGGATGCAATTCATCCTGAGAGGGCTTTCATAATGACTATTTTACAGACAGTGTGTTTATTTAATTAGGGGACCTGATGACGTGCCTTTTTCGGTGTGTGTGTCTTCAACTGCAACTTTCAATTGAAAATGTTGGCTTAAAATACATAAATAAAACTAGTTTCATGCTCTGGTTCCCTGAAAGCAGACACTTCCTGAGTACTTGTAAAACACCCAACCCATTTTAAGTGAAAATATTTCTTGGTGGCTCTTTTATCAGCAATGTCACTAGAATAAAATAATTTTCTGCAACTAGAGTTGGCTAAAATACAAGCCTCATGACAGAAGCCAATAACTCAATGTATGATATTGATGGTCACACATGCCGCTTTCCATTTTGAAAAGCAGTACCATTCTGTGAGGTTCACAAGCAGCCCATCTATCATCCCAAGTACATTAGGGAACCCTGCTATGTCACTGAATCTCTTTTTGATGTGCTATCATGGTGGCTAGCTAAATGACAAACAACTGTGTTTAGTGTACTGCCTGATCAAAGCAGCTGTTCCTGGGTTGAAAAAACTTGTGACACCTGATGCTCCCACATGGCTCCATCTTCTCAATCCCAATTCAGTTCCAGTCTATTGTCCAAAAGCCACCAAGCTGCAAGACTGAAGACTGCATGGCTAAACAACCATGAGAAGATTCACACTTAATATGGACATGAGCTGGCATGCACACCATATGTTAATTGAAAGTATGGCCTTGAGATGGACCCATCAAAGCATGTGATAATCCATTTTAATAGAATCAGTAAACATCTTCTCCTTTTTTTTTTTTTTAAAAAAAGAGGTGATGAAATGTCTCTTCTTTCTCTTTTTTTCCTTCCTCTTCTTCCTGCTTTCTCTTCTTCTTCATTACAATCATTAGTATAACAATAGCATAACATGAGTCAACAGTGTGATGAGGCAACTAAAAAGGCGAATTTTAGGTTACATCAATAGAAGTATAGTGTCTAGATCAAGGGATATTGCCACTCTATTATCCAGGCCCCACCTGGAATACTGTGTCCAGTTCTGGGCACTACAATTCAAAAAGGATGTTGAGAAACTGGAGTGTGTCCAAAGGAGGGCGACTAAAATGGTGAAGGGTCTGGAAACTATGCCTTATGAGGAGCGCCTTAGGGAGCTGAGAATGTTTAGCCTAGAGAAGAGAAAGTTAAGAGGTGATATGATAGCCCTGTTTAAATACTTGAAGGGATGTCACATTGAGGAGGGAGCAAGCTTGTTTTCTGCTGCTCTAGAGAACAGGACCCAGAATAATGGATGCAAGCTCCAGGAAAAGATATTCCACCTCAACATTAGGAGGAACTTCCTGACAGTAAGGGCTGTTCAACAGTGGAACACACTCCCTCGGAGTGTGGTGGAGTCTCCTTCCTTAGAGGTCTTTAAGCAGAGGCTGGATGGCCATCTGTTGGGGATACTTTGAGAGTTCCTGCATGGCAGGGGGTTGGACTGGATGGCCCTTGTGGTCTCTACCAACTCTATGATTGTATGATTTCATATGATAAAGTACAGTCAGCCCTCTGTATCTACAGATTCTGCTTCTATGCATTCAACCCTCCATGACTTGAAAATATTCAATATATCGCAAAAGCAAACCTTCATTTTGCCATTTTACTACTCCATTGTATATAATGACACTTGAGTATCCATAGATTTTGGTGTTCATTGAGGGTTATGGAATAGACCTCAATGTATGCCTAAAGCCCATTGTTTATCTTAGTGGAAATGGTACTTTATTTATCAAACAACCTAAGTAAAATATCTTTAGTGTAGAAATTTACAAAGAGCTTTCATAATCACCATAATATTTCACCTAATCTTTGAGCTTATTAAGTACTGATTTTCACTAGTAATGGAAATGTGCTCTCTTTCTCTCTATATATATTCAATTCATAAATATATCGCACATTAGCAAAAGTGTGCATATATTCTTTGAATTGCCATTGTTGGGAAGAAATTGCACTTTTGGCTTATTTCTCCCCTCTTCCATTTTTTAAAAAATTATATGCAAATAAATGTGTATCCAGTGCAAAGGGGCACTTGGAAAGGGCGAAAGAAAGAGAGAGAACAGAAACTGAAAAGCAAGTTTCTCTTGGAAATTCTAGGGATCATAACTTAGGAGAATGAAAGAGATGTAGTTATCTACTATTATCTGGGCAGCACTATAGAAACATAAGAAGCTGTATGATGCTGAGTCAAAGTATTGGTTTATGTAGCACTGTATTGTCAACTAACTAGCAGCAGCTGCCCAGGGTGTCCTTTCTAGACTTACCCAGAAATCCTTGTTATTCCCTGATGATTTCCCATCCAAGTACCATCCAAGTATTATCTTCTTTAGTTTCCAAAATCAGATGAAATTGGCTGTGTTCAGGGTGACATTACAGTATTTCTTGGTGGTATACTCCTACTATAAAGACTTGACATCTCCACAATATATCAAGAATGTGACATTAAATCCCCAGGGGAGGACATAGTGCCTAAAGCACTTTTAACTGTAAACACAGTTAGTATACACACACAATACACTGTTATGTATGTTGATGAGAAAGATCATGGCTGGAATCCTGTTGGGGATTTACATCTTTTTAAGTGAACTTATTGTGAATTAGAACTGGGCAGTTCTATAACATCTGTATTTAGTAGAGGGATGCTATTAATGTTATTGTGTAGTAGAGCTAGCAAAGTAACCATTGTGCAATGGGACTGATACACAATGGGGCCAATGCACAATGGAATGCTCATTCCAGTAGTCCCAATGTACATGGGGTAGTATTGCTGGTGTCCCATTATGCATCTTCTCAACACACTGATCGGGTTTCATAGCACTTCTGCTGTGTAGCTAAGCATGTGTAAAGTTACATAATGTAGATGATGATACAGGATTCTAGCACATGTTACTAAGCTCTCTCCCCCCCTCCCATCCCAGAGAGGTGATGCTCAGTTGAGTTTGGTGAAGTTTCTCTGAAATGCTAGCTTTGAGGCCTGAACACTAGCCATCAGACATGATGATCGAAATGTCATATACAACATATTTTCAAGATTCAAGAATGAATCCATGAGATCTGAAAGCACAGTTTTCAAAACATACCAAAATTTTGGCCAATGTTTTCAGGATCGCAAGTGTGTTTCAGATATCTAGCATACTTAGTGATGCTATGAATAAAAGGGACATGAAAGTTCCCTTAAAACGATGCCTTAAACTGCAGTGTATGTTCTGCAGCTGGGCCAATGCTAGGAGACATTTTGGACTGCAATTCCTCCAATCCAATCACCCATGCTAACTGAGCATAATGGGAGCTGAAGTCGAAATCCTCTGGACTGCCAAAAATTCTTCATATCTGCTCTAGAATCTAACAATGTGTAAAGTCTTTGGCTCAGATTGAGGCATTATAGCCAAGGTGCCCAAGGAGTTTGCCAGTGTTACAGGTAAAGATGGTTTCCATTGACACCCCATTCACAGTGTCCTACTCGGAGGAAAAATCCCCTCAAAATGAGGTATGAGGGACTATGAAATGGTGGAAGAGGAAGAGGAAGCAGTGATGAAGGGATAGTTGAAGGGCAGGAGTGACAATAATAACACAATCTCATGTGTAAGGGAATGGGACACCTTGTACTCTTCATGTCTGGCCCCATACTTAAATGTAATTTCTTTATGTATAAAAATGAAACACTGCTATTCCAAAATAGCACTTAATTTGTTATCTTGCTTTCAGGCTTTTCATGCCTGCTGTCTATGTTGTTAATATACCCATGTAGTCACAGGTCTCTGTGAAAGTTTCTCAGGTGCTGTATGATTATAACAGTATTCTGACTGACAAATCAGCTTGAGTGATAATATTATGATAGCTGAAGCACTGTACAATATGATAATGACAGCTTGCAAAAGATTTCAAAGTAGCACACTCTGAATGCTAGTTTTCCACTGGAGAGTGCAGTAGAGAAGAAAAAGGATGTTACTATGATTAAAGTGCCATAAAGTATCAAATTGGCTTAAAATCAGCACTTATCAACAAAGTAATAGCTGCAAAACTTAAGTGACAAAAAGTGTCATATTAGGTAGTTACCAGTTGTCTTATAGAATTTGTTTTACTTTCATTGCATATGCATCTTATAGGATTTTCCCAAACGAGGTACTTTGCTAAGGGTTACAAGGCTGATAGGGCAACCTTGAAAATATGTGAATGTGTCAGCAGTCTTATAACTGTGTAAATGGAATATCTCCACCTTGCCTGCCATGTGTGAAATACAGTTACCCAAAGAAAGGTAGGTAGGTGGGTGGGTGGGGGGCATCAAGTATATCAACATTACTTTAAATGCTGGGGAAACCAGCTTTGCAAGAGGTTGGGTAACCTTTAGGATCATTGAGACCTGTGTATGCTGATAATAACTGACAAGTTTTATTCAGAAAAATGCAGAATGCAATTACACGTGTGTGTGCGCGCGTGCACTCACACTCATACAATAGCAATTCAGACAGACACAGCATTCAGAGCTAACCAAAATGAAAATATGTTAACTTTTAGTCATGATTGCAGTATTACTTGGATAGTGCACATGCCCTTGAGTTGTTGCTCCTTTCTCATGGGAACTTCACCCAGTGTTTCAAAAGGTCATTGGAACATCTTAGGAACATATTGGCTATGGAATATGAAAATATGGGGAGTCCAAATACAGCATGGGGTGTACAGGGTGAACTGACAACATATTTTGTTATTCACACCACAGGATGACATACAACTGGACTGGGCAATACAAAAACAAAACAAAACAAAACTACTATTATGTATTTTTATAGAAAAATATTTTTGTACTTTTCCCCTAGAAGTGAATGGCTGCATGTTACTCCACTGACAGATGATAAGATCTACAAATTAACAACATATCTGAGGTGAAGGCAAGACCTAGTCCCTAGCGAGAGACAGCACAGTGTAGTGATTTGAATGTTGGACTGTATTAAGTCACACCCTCTCAGCATCAAAAGAAGTCAATGACAAAATGCCTCTGAAGAAATCTTGCCAAGAAAACCCTGTATTAGGTTCACCTTAAGGTATCTGTGAGTAGGAAATGACTTCCTCAGTCAGCTCAAGGCAGGAGCCTTTCATATTACAGCCCTGGATGTAGAAAAATTGCTTTTTTGGACCATAACCTAGAATCCTGGTGGTTGTTTTTGCTGGAGATATTCTAAAAGCTGTAGTCTAAGAGTAACCAATCTCTGATTCAGAAGCATGTTGCACCTGAATGTGTCTATTCTATATAGCCCATAATGGCTAATAGACAATCATAGCCTAATCCTCCATGAATCTGTCTAATCTCCATTCCCATTTAATGGCTTTGCACCATTTGTACTGAGTTCAGAAGCTTCAATTAATCCAAAATGCTGCAGCCAGGTTGATCACTGGTGTACCTAGATCTGAGCATATCACACCAGTATTAAGATCTCTTCACTGGCTGCCAATCAGCTTCTGGGCGCAATACAAAGTATTGGTTATTACCTTTAAAGCCCACCCTACATGGCTTGGGCCCAAGTTACTTGACCGCCCCGCAGTCTTCGAATGTCTGAAAAAGAACTATTAGAGTGTCCAAAAATTAGGCAGAGCTCGACCTTTGATAGAATGTTCACTGCTGCTGCTGCCTCCAGACTGTAGAATGGCCTCTCGGAAGAGATCCGTCTTATCGACAGTCTAGATGCCTTTAAGAAGGCACTTAAGACAGATCTCTTCTGGCGGGCTTATCCATTTGATCCATCATAATTGATTCTAGAGAATATTCCCCTCCTTTGGATGATTAGAATATTGGACCAGCACTGGCAATTCTGGATTCTGGATTCTGTTTACTCACTGATAGATTGATGTTTTAGGATTGTTTTAGGATTGTTATACATATATTGTACTGTTGATTTTATCTGTTGTGCTCCCGCCTCAATCCATGGGGAGAGGTGGGAAATCTAAATAAAGATATTAATTATTATTATTATTAATTATTATTTATTGTAATACTCCTATCCAGCAATGTGTGCTAGGACACAGAGCATTCATCTGCCAAACAATGGTGACTTCTGAGGCTGGTATTGTGGATAGGTAGGCCATTCTGCCATGTTTTCAGTCTCACATTGTATGCATGTGGTGTACATGGTTTAAAACTCTAAACAAGGAGTAAGAAGATTTTACAGGGATTCTGGGAAAACTGTGGGATGGGCAATCCTCAGTGAAAAACTGTAGGATGGGCCTTCTGATACTCAAGATGAATGACTTCCCTGAAGTAAAGCACGCCTGCTTGCAAAACTTGTTTTGTGTGTGTGTGGCTTCAAATTGGCAACCTCACGGATTGTATAGGATTTTCTTAGCGAAGGTATACTCAGAGGTGGTTTGCCACTGACTTCCTCTGAAACATAGCCTATAGTACAAAATGTTGTTGCAAATGCAGATATTGAAAAAACTTAAGCCCATATTTATGCTCAGCCATTCACCAAAGGGATTGCCATTGCCTTCATTAAATTATATGCCTAGATTTTTATGGCCCTCTTTTTACTGCACAACATGTGATTCACTGATAAAGCACTACCATGTGCTTGACAAAACACTGTTTGGCAGTTCCAGGAATAGAGATGTATTTCTTTTGTAAGCTGCTTTGAATTCAAGCACTGGAGAAAGAGAGGGTATAAATGAAATAACAGCAACAACATTGCAGCATGGTTTACAGAGACTCTGTTGGGCTGCTTTATGTGCAAGTTGGGCTGCATTCTGTTCAGTAGGTCACCAGATGTGTAGACCTGGCTTGTCTATGGTTTCCCAAATCTCAGAGCCTGGAATCTCTTCTCCAATCTTCAGAGCAAGAAGGCTGAATCTCAGGATTAAATCATTCCCTTGAAAATTACATATATAAAACACAGATGAGAAAAATGTAGCCCTTCCCCCTTGCACAGTATAGAGTTTTGAAAAGCTCAATTTCCAATCATAGCAACATTTTCTCATTTGTTAGACTTTCTTTTCTTAATTTGAATTATACTCTTCAAGAAACTGTGGTTGATATTTAATGTCTGATAGTGGCACCACAATAGCCTAGCCCTGTGACATCAACAAAGAGTAATCCCTCGGACTCAGGTCTTTGCTCTGAAATCTCTATAACTTTAGAATGCTTCTGGCCTGTCAACTCTACTTGTCAACATTATAAAATGTATATAAGGATATATTGTAACCTGCTGTAACTCCGTCTATTCCCTCCCTGGGAAGTGGCACATCAACTCCTGCAGAGGTGCCACGCCAAAATATCACATGTTGTGTGCTTTTAAGTTGTTTCTAATTTATGACAGCCCTAGGGTCACCCTATCGTGAGATTTTTTTTGGCAAGATTTGTTCAGAGGGAGTTTGCCTTTGACCTCATCTGAGGTTGAGACAGTGTGACCTACCAAGGTCACCCAGTAGGTTTCCTGGCTGAGCAGGGATTCTAACCACTACACTATGCTGGTTCCTAAAAAATATTTACATAAAAACATTCACATAAAGCAATGCATTTGCTGCAGTGCTTAACAATAAACAAAAGTTCTTTTGACCATCACCTGCAGTAGGGCCACCACAAGCTCTCAGTGTTGCACTCCCAGCACTTGGATAGACTAACAAGCTTTAAGTTATCTCTTATGGAGATGCATTGGTGACTATAGGGTAAGCTTGTTCAGCATCTCTCCTGGGTCTTTCTCCCTGACCCCTTCTGTGGGCAAGACCACAACACCTGGGAGCAGGAGGGACAATGGGTTGTTCCTCCTATTTCTGCCTTGGCCTTCTTCCAAGGCTGTCTTCTTCCCTGTAGATAAGTTCAGTGTCCCTTCCACAAGCTGTCTGCTTCCACTTCCTAGCACCTTCCTCCCCATGGCTAGAGTGCTGTGTTTTATAGTTGGGGTGCCCCACCTTCTTGTGTGTTGAGCTTCTACTCCCTTATCACATGGGAGGAATTTCTCCCAATTTCTAATGGGGCCAATTCGAACTCATGTAAATTCGCTAGTTTAGCGAATTTACTTGAGTTCTAGTTGTGTTTGGAATGCGTCCGGAGTGACTTCCCATTACCAGAAAATAACCCCCCATTGCCCGAAATTGTGTGAGATAAGTTATTACCCAATTACGTGAAACCCTATGATTGCATTCAGAATTACTTCCCATTGCCCGAAATTGCATGAGATAAGTTATCACTCAATAACGTGAAACCCCGTGATTGCGTTCGGATTGCCTTTGGAGTATATCCCCAAATTGCCTCATGTTATAAGGTCCTTTGGTGCTTGCTAATTGCTGTTCTGTGCAGCTTCTCTTGAAAGCTCTCCAGTAGGTCAGCCCTGCAGCCCTGAAATTGGATGTTTCCTCAATTTGGGAGAAAAAGCAATGGAGGGAGAAGGTAACATGACAATCTCCCATACCAACTCCCACTTGCCTTAAATCCTCAACATATGAATAGATGGGAATGAGCCTAAATAACTCTGAGGCTGCAACCATATACTCAATTCTATCAATTGGTAATGTACACCATGGAACTCACCTAGGCTTTGTTTTGAGTACAAAGGAAAAGCCTTCAAAGTATTCTGGTCTGGTAGGGGCAGTCCCAATTAATCTGCTGCCATCCCACTTTTTGTGCTTTTAAAATGTGTTAGCATCTCTTCCTTCCTCCCACTTTCCCCATTTGTCTTCATCTTACTTCAGTTGCTGCTAACTGAATCCAAAGTGCAGAAGTAGTTTGTTCTCTATTAATTCAGTAGGGGGCAGAGGAGGAAGAAGAATCTTTTCCTTCCCACTAGGGCCAGGCAAAAGCAAACTTCTGCAGCCTCTCTTAGCTTGGTGTTTTTCCTCATTAAGAACTTTTGCCACCTTGACCATCCTCTGATGTTGCTTGGACACATGTGTCTCAGTTGTCATCTATAAAATGCTGGAAAGTGATCAAGTAAAGGATTGTGTTGTTAGTCTTTTATTTTTCAGGAGTGTTAGTCTGTGTCAGTATAAAAAGAAAAGGAGAAGAAAACAAGGAACTAGCAGCACCCTTAAGGTTGATGCATCTAGCTTAGCTTTGAGTGGTCTAGTTTCAGCCATCTCTTCAGATGTACTGATGGAGTCTAATATTAAAGCAACAGGTGTTTAAATGCAGTTACGTACATAGTAGTTGGAATAGAATGTGAAGGACAGTTTCATTTTTCAGCCAAGTTTTTGAAGGTTTAAATCCATAAACAGATTTGTTTGAACAGAAATGGCACCAGCCATAAATTCTTTGAATCTAGTAAATGCCAGTATTTGATGGGCATCCAATGTTATTTACATGAAATCATGCATTCATACCCTTTATCACACCAAAAGAGTGTTAACTTATAGTTACAGGTTGTCTTTCCTGGATCATCCATCCGATGTTTTGCATAGTCTCCCTTGATGCACAAGTAGCTAAATTATGGGAAATGTCCTTGAATAGGAAGGATATCTATAGCTGTCAATGGATAATTGCTACATTCTACAAAAGTATAGTTTGATATCCCCAAAAGCTTAAAAATGACATTTTGTAAACTCATTAAAAACCAACATCCCCAAATTGCTACTGTGAAGATCACAATGTGGAAAAAAAAGACAAGAACTACCAAGTTCAGAGAAGAAAAATTAACCCTGGGAAAATCTGGAAAAGCCAAAGATTATACGAGACATTTATCCTCAAGCTGATTTTTTTGTACAATCCTGTGTTGTGCTCAAAACAAAAATCTGAGAATACTTCTTAAAGCAGAAAACAAAGCTCTGCTCCAGCCATACATCTGTGAGTTTTGAAACAAAGGTTTGTTTGTGTGCCTCAATCACTCTTTGCCCATGAAAGCAGACACTTACTTGAAAAAACTTTTCAGGGAAACACTCTAAACCAACATCCTGGTATAAATTTGCAAAATGCAATACAGGCCTGATTGTCTTTGGAGTGGATGCAGGCCGCATACGAATAGCTCTTTCTGAAACGTAATGTTCTTTGCATGGCTCAGTGGCTAATGTACAATAAATCAACAAAAGAGTGCTTCAATAAAGCTATTGGGCAGCAGTAAGGCCACTGTTATTTTATCTTTTTACAGTATTTAATTGGAAGGAGGGTTTCTTTCCCCTGAAACTTTAGCCAGCCTTCAAATTACTAGAGTCTGTATAAGAAGAGATTGATAAGATGAATTTTTTTCCAGGATTTTTTCCTTACAAGTGAGCAAGTTTTTGCAGAGGGAGAATAAAGTTACAAGTGTCTAAGCATTCTGCTGAGGGAGAATGAAATTAGATGCTGAATGGAGCGGATAGGAAAGGCTGGGAAAATGCAAAGTTGGCAATCATACCAGGTCAGTGTAGAGCTCCCACTGTCCTTCTTACTGCACCAGGTGTCCGCTGCATTCAAATGATACTATTATTCATAGACTGAAGCAGAGTATTAAAACTCCCCCCCCCCAAATAATTTGCAACTGAATAAAGATATAATCCTGGAAATATAACTCTCCATTAAGGGTCCCTATTAGCAAGACAAGAGCTCCATTGTAAAAGAGTTATGTATATTTATCAAGTTAAAACACACACACACACACACACACACACACAGAAAGAATCTTCTCTTAGTGTTGACATGTTAATAGAAAACTTTTATAGCCTGAGTCTCAGAACTAGTTATGCATAAAATGTAAAGTGTCTATTATTCCTTGCTAAACTGTTTCACATTTGACAGTGAATTGCTTATACATAATGAAAAAGTGATTGGTTATATGGTTTGTACTAGCTAACAGGTACCGTAATACAAAACCTCATATTTATAGGGTGTGTATGTATGTGTGAGAGAGATGGCCTTTAATGGGCTTCTTTTCCTCTTGTGCAATAGAGCTGATTTTGTTTGCACACAAAAGATGATATATAATAAAGAAAATGACTTATGACTAAAAATTCAGTTATCTAAGATTTTTTAAAAAATTCTTTGGCTATGTAATATGTATAATATAAAATCCTTCTCCTCTGTGTGTTTTTAGGATGCTTCACCTCACTAAATTCATTATTTGATGTGTGGAATATTTCCTGGCCATTTAAGTGAGTTATTCAATTTATAAATTTATAATTAGTGGATTGCATGTGAGAATGGGTTTACCAAATCAGGCATTGCAGACCGAACTCTTCTTGACTTCAGAAATAGTAAATTCTATAAAATCAGTTCATACATTCAACTTCAATAATCTGGTATTGACTAATGGCATGATGAATGAGCAAGGTCATATGTGAACCAGCTCTCACTCGCCATAATGTGGATCTGTAAGCAATCTGGGTAATGCAGCCAAAAAAATAAAATAAATAAAAATTAAAAAAATTAAAAAAAATTAAAAAAGAACCATGATAAGATCAGTAATCAGGTTTTATTGAAGAGAAAAGTATCAGATACAAGATTCAAATTCCATTCCATTCTTGAACACATCAAAGGTTTTGTAGCATGGACGTGAATTCTTTTCCTTCTTTCTCCTTATATCCTGATACAGTTGTGACAAATATATACTACAGCAAATTATATATAGGCAATTACAGTGATACTCCAGAGGAGATGAAAAATGTACAAGATGGTGGGAAATCTGAAAGTCATGAAAATAAATTCTTTCTAAACCCCATCTGAACTTTGAACTTTTGCTGGGCAGGTTCATATGTGGCAGGGCATTGTATATTCCACAATTTTATGAGCTATGAATCACACACTAGCTGGGGATATTCAGCCAACAAGATACTTCCTCAAGTTTTGGGAAGATTCATGTGTTCTGAAGATACTAGGAATAAGTACAGGGGACTGATGAAAACTACAAGTGCGTGTGCTTTATGAATGGAAAGCAGTGATGAAGCTGAGTGAGACATCCCTCCCCCAAATGCATGCTTACAAAAGATTCTACTGTACAGGGCAATTCCCAAATGATAATTTTGTTTTTTGTTTTTAACCTTCTTTTTTCCCACTTAAAAAAAAATCTTCAAAACATTAAAACTAGAACTCTACAGCCTGATTGCTCATTTAGAGGGGCAGGTTATTAAAAAAAATTACTATTATTATTATTATTACAGTTAAACATTGGCTAGTTAGATTTAAAAAAATCAAGCAGAAATTCAGATCCCATGTTATTGCTGTTTGGCTCTTGTCACTACTATAATACTAGAAGAACTGTGGAAATTACACATGAGCCCCAATGCTGTCTTTGGCCCTGTCTGCATGGACCAAATAACACATTGTCCCCCCCCCCCCGGCCGCCATTCCCATGACAGTCAGAGACAGGGCCAATCCTCAGTTCTTGTGAAAAATATCTGGATGATGTCCAGTGAATGCAAAGTATACTATCCTTAGAACAGATTTTAAAAAATCTTCTAGGAGAATCCAGAGCACTTTGGAGCAATGCTGTGTAGCTGTTTATAACAAGTTCCACTCTGTTGGCTATGGATGCACAAGAAGGCACTCCCCATGAGGTCAGAACAAGGCACCCAGCCATGTCATTTTTGCTTGGTGCCTCATTCCTAACCTTAGAAGGAGCGACTCATGTCAGAAGTGCCAAAGGTGGGCAGCACAGCAGGACATGTATGTGAACAACCACGACTTTGCTGCAGAGTGCCCCAGATAATGGGGGGATGTTTGGCCAGCTTCGGGGCCAGAACACTCTGGGCTGCTCCTGGAATATTCTGGACCATGTGGACCCAGCCATAGGGAGCTTTCAAGGGTTTCCATGTTTCCTTGTTGCCTATATTCTGAATGTCTTTTTTCTCCCTTTGTTTCCAGATAGCCCATAGTGCTTCCTGAACATTCCGGAGGCTGCTGTAAGCCCTCTTACTGCATTTGGGAGCATTTTTATCCTTATCATTTTAAAAAATTCTACAAAAGGTAAGGGGGGGAGCTTTGGGAGTGGTATTGGCCATTTAAGAGCACTTCTCAGACCCCCAAATTTGGGAGTGTGGGGCAAAAATGGGGTGATGGCCCCCTTGGGTCCTACTGGAAGGTCATTGTGGAGTCTAAACCCTTGGTTTAGTCCAGCCCTGCTTTAACAGCTGCCTACTTTTTAAACTGGGAACCGGATCTAAGTCCGTTTGTCATTGAGAGGAATGGACTCGCTGAAACAATGGGAATGCCAACAATCAGATAAGTTTTATTAATTCAGTGAGTCTACTCTAATTGAGACTAACAATTGGATTTAGGATTGTATATTTCGGCCACAAGGTACCTAGCTGCATCTGAAATATATTTGAATGTGGAGGATAATGTACACAGTCTGAGGCTCCCTCCTTGGATCTATAGCACTGGAGAATTTAGAATAAAATTTATTGATTAAAACACTTGTACTCCTTTAATACTTATATGACATTATATGTGATAACATTAGATTTATTTCCACCAAGTAATATATGATAGAATCACATACAATTATGGTAGTTATCAATTGTGTCATACAGTGAAATTTTGAGTGATAGATTAAGTGGGCAGAAAACTTTTAACAAACAGATAAAAAGCACAGAACAGGGGCAAATCTACAGTCCTTTGTGTCAGCTGCAAACCTATTATTAAAACTACTACATTAGATAAGGTGGCACTAATATGTCTGACACTGAGCTTGGTATTTTTGATACATAGGTTTCAGTAAAATTGATTTCTTTATTTCTTTTCTGGATTAGTATTGGCTTTTTATTTTACTAGGGTTAATGGTGCCTGTTTCTCAGAGTTTAGAAATGTTTTGGATGGCAAATCCCAGTGGCCAAGCTGTCAGTGGTTTCAGGAGACTGTAATCAATAATAATAATAACAACGATAATAACGATGATGATGATGATGATGATGATGATGATAAAGCAGCACTGTTTTTTCAGTATATTATTGGGACATTATATTAGCTGGTTCTTAGATGATAATGGATTGGTGAGACTCTAGAAAAGTACACATATTACAGTCAATGATGTAGAGGAATGCTGGGATCTTTTATACTTGCTCAACATCTATGTATATATGGTATAACTGTTTTCTGTTTATATCCAGTGTAACTAGTGAAAGAGCCAATGCATATTTAAATTGTCTCTGGCTGCATGTGTGTGAACAGAAGTGCTGGAAAAGGCAGGGTCTCTGATTGCACAGCATCCATCCATATGCTGTTTGTGTTATTTCTGAAACATTAAGGGAACATAGGTCCACCAATATTTTCAATTATACATAATTGTGATTAATATGGTAAAAATCCTGCCGTGGCTTGAGCTGTTCCTTTAATTCTCCCCATGCATTTGTGTTTATTAAAAATGTTGCACAGCAGGAGCTACAATTTCAAATGCTGCCATCTCCTAGACCTGAACATCCCTGAAATACAAAAGATGTGGCACCACTGCGTATACTCATGCACATCATGTAATCAGAGAACAGTGTGTGGCTAGCGTATAAGTCCATGAAAGACACTCAAATGTGCTTTTCTCCCCTCCCAATGCAAATGTTGTCTGAAGCAAGCAAACAAATAATACCTCCTTCTAACAATATAAACAATATATCCTTAGTCAAGAACCTTGTCCAGGATAAATTGCATTGTATTTTGGCTTTATACATCTTGTCAGTTAGGGATCTGAAAGAAGCATTGTTTGTTTCTGTATGTGATTAGTTCCTTTTAGCTGTAATGGAAGTATGTATGTATGCTTGCTCAGTTAAATTGTAGCCATAAACATACATGCCTAATACAGCACAACCAAAATGGGGTGTGTTTTTCTCAAATGTTTTCTCCCAGAATACCTTTTCAGGGATTTTTCAGAGAAGAATTAGAAAGTCAGTAACCACACTGTTTCAGAAACCTGGTCATATTCTTTCCCCTCACAGTGGGTTCCCTGTCACGGCAATGCATTGGCATTGTTTGACCATAGTGACACTTATGTAGCCAAATCTGATTTGCTACATGGAGCTATGATATCAGCACATTTACTACATGATCTCTGATTGTCTGGAAACATTCATGAAAGAAGTGAGCCAAGAAAAAACAGGGAAAACTAGAAACTTCTGAAAACATCAGTTTAAAGGTTCCTTTCTTTGGACAACAATGGGCTGAAGCACACAGCCAGTAAAGAGCAGTCAGAGGCTGCTCTGGATGCGATCTGGCTGGGACCATGGAGACCGCAAAGCCTGCTCCTGAAGTGGGCTGCTGCCGCTGTCCCAAGCCAACAATGCCAGGAGTCGGATTTAATCTACCCTTTTTGATCTGGTCCAAAGGACTGGATCATGGTGCTGGAATGGCTTCCGGCCACTTGGGGTGTGGGCGTCATTTGAACACAAAGCTCCCAAAGCATCCGGAAGCTGCCTTATTTGGTCAGTGCGTTTTGTGCCCTTGCAAGGTGTTCTTTCTGCTTTAAAAACATTTGTTTCCAAATTCAGCACAACCCTAATTTTAACCATTGGCTTCTTATGTTGCATCAGTTCTGCTTCTCAAATCATTTAATATTACCAACTGGAATATCACAGTTGAGGCTCCATGTACAGAGGTAGATAGCATATCATAGATCACACAGTAGCCAAATGTTGCCCCGTGCCATGTTTGCTTTACTTGACAAACATAACCATGACTAAACAAACATAACCATGAGCCTCACAGAGACTTTTTTGGGGAAAGCTATTTGTATCATTATATTGAACAGTAAGAAGAACTGTGTTGTTGATACAGATGTGTGTGTCTGTGATCAATGGTGTTGTTTGTATGCATTAATTTTGAATCAGCATTACATTTTTGAAGAATTGTACAGAGTAGGGCTTATAAATTATCTCTTTCTAGGGTAAATCCTGAGGAAACCCCTTGTATCTAACACCCCAACCCCACTAAACTGCTTAACTGCATGTGAATCATGGCCCTATGCTTGGGGACTCTTAGACTTGACTGGGATATTGTTCATTAATGTTGCAAGGTTTCCAAAACAGCAATAAGGGGTGAATCAGAATTAAAAAAAAATTATAAAACAAGAAAATAATCATGAAATTTCTAAAATCTATCAATTACTCTTAAAACAAGAACTTGAACAAGAGACTATTAAAAATGCATGATTAGATGGGCACAAGACTTTGGACAAAATGTCCAACTCTCACAATGGGAAAAGAATTGGAAAAAAAGAATAAGACACACTAAAAACTATGGGATACAAAAAATCTATTTAAGATGCAATTTTGATGACACTGAACCCTTGATATAATTGCAAAGATGAGTAACGACTATAAAAATAGTTGTTGGAAATGTAGCTCTGAAGTGGGTACTATGTTGCATTTCAGCTGAAAATTGAAAAAGGTGAATAAATACTGGACAAAAATACATTTGATGATACAATTTTTTTTGAAAATTAATATACATAAAGACCCTAAGATGTTTCTTCTTAATATAATCAATGATGAAGATTTAGAAAGAAGACGCAGGAAATTGCTATTTTATATGATATCCACAGCTCGAGTTCTGTTGGCTTCACTTTGGAAAATAGAGTAAACTCTGAGTGTAGCTTCATGGGTGTTAAAAGTTTATGATTTTATGGAAATGGACAAACTGACTTGCTATATAAATAAGAAATCACGCAATGAATTTAAACGATTGGAAGTTATGGGTAGATTATCTAAAATAAGTTAGAGGCACATATGCTGGTATTAAAACTACAATCTGCTTAGAAAAGCACATAATGAAATTCCTAAAATAATTGAAGGTGATATAATAGAAAAGAATGTGTCTGAAATTGGTTTTTATTTACTAGACTTTTACATGAGAAGTACTTAATAAGTTATTATTGGAAACAGAAAGTAAAAATTAAACAATGACAAAAATATGGAATTGATAAAGTTGGGAGGAAGTAACAACTATGTAAATAGGTACAACTTTAATTGTTTAGTATTATGTCTTTTTTAAACTTGTATAAAAATTAATTAAAAATAGAGGAAAAAAGGGACAGTTGAATTCCATGGCATGGAGAGCTGAAAAGCTGGAAGTACGTATTAACAAGTTTGTGCTCTACCTAAACACAAAATTAAAGCATTGAGTTCAGTTAACTTAGCCATGTATTTCTCTGTAAAATTAACATATTGTCCACATTCAGAAATAAATTTCTGACTTTATGAAGGGCTAACACCTCCTAATATGGGATTTTTGGCATCTCATTCAATCAGTATAACAGGAGAAGGGGCAATCATGCCCATCTTGGCTTTGTCCAGAACTGCTTCCTCCTAAGGAAGATGCCAATGTTGTAGTGAAGGAGAAAGGTGAGCATGCCCCTCCAGTTGTGTTAATTCTCATTGATGCTAATGTCATCTGAAAAAACACCTTCTCTTGCGAGTTTTTCCTACTTTATGTTCAGGTTAACCCCAAAAGTCATCTGAAAACTACATGCTTTTGTGGGTTCTTTTTTCAGTTTAAATCCAGTTTCTTCACAGGATCCGTCCCCTGTGATAAATTCTGTAAATATCCTGATGGAGAGTTATACTCTGGCAGTAGTCTTAGTGGCTGTCATCTGTGTTTTCTAAGGGTGAGAAAGGGTTGTGTGATCTGGGCCTTGGTTGTGTAGAACCTTGGGATGCTTCTAAACTGTAGAAATAATGAAATTTGGGGGCATCTACACTGTAGAAATAGTGGTTTGACACATGCTGTAGCTTCAGACTATGGCATCCTGGGATTTAAAGCTTTACAAAAACTTTAGCCTTCTCTGCTAAAGAATGCTGGTGCCTCATAAAACTGCAGATCCCACAATTCTGTAGGGATGGAGCCATGGCAGTTAAAGTGGTGTCAAGTTGCATTATTTCTATAGTGTAGATGCACCCTTAAATACCCCTTTAACTTCCATGGTTCCATCCTACAGACTCCTGAGATTTATAGTTTTGTGAAGCACCAGCACTCTGGCAGAGAAGGCTAAACTCCAAATCCCAGGATTATATAGTCTGGAGCTATAACACTTAAAGTGGTGTCAAACATTATTTCTACAGTGTAGATGTACCCATAGATGTGCTTATTGGATTGCTCTGTCATAGGTGGTAGTGGGACCGCTCCTACACCCCCTCCTATTTTCTGTGTGAAGTTTGCACTTGACTCTTCCATCTTCTTGTGGGAGAGTTGTGGACTTATCTTAGTGCATTACATGTACAAAAATCAGAACACACAAGCCACATGAAACTCCTAGTGAGCCCTAGGGAACCCTGGTAGCGCAGTGGTTAAACGCCTGTAAAACATTGTATGTTTGATCTTAGAGGAGGGCTCCAAGGTCCAATCAGCCTTCCATCCTTTCATAGGTTGGTAAAATGTGTCCCGAGCTTGTTAGGGGCAATTGGCTTACACATTGTAAACTTAGGGAGTGCTAGTTCACTGATAAATGCACTTGCTATTGTTATTGCTACTAGTGTGAGACATACGTGCCCTGAAAGATGATTAACACAGGGTGAATGAAGTGTTGCATTCAGATCCTATGAAATTTTGCTTATATAACCAGGGTGTTGCTCAATAGACCAAAATAAAGATATTTAGGACTAGTGTGACAGTACAGCAAGCTGTTTTTAAGTAAACCAGCAGACTGCTTTCTTTCTTTCTTTCTTTCTTTCTTTCTTTCTTTCTTAACTAGCTGAAGTCTTGATAAAGTAGATTAAAAATGCTGAAATAGATTAGCCTGGAAATTCTTCACTGCCTGCTAACTGAATTCGTAGAGGCTGGGCTTGACACTCTGTTGCCATTCAAGGTGTTTTTTAATAATCAGTCTCAGTCCACAGACAGAAATCTATAAGCCTGCAATGAGATTGCAATTCGGGCCACAGATAGTTATAAAATCTATTCCCTCCAGTTACTTGCCGTATAAAAACTTCCCTTGCCCATTGATCACCAGCAGGGACAATTCAAAGTGGAAGATGAGGCAAAGAGTAACTCCTGAGAAGCGCCTGGTTACAGCTAGCACTTGGCTTGTGCACTGGACATAGGGCAGATGTGAGGATAAAACTGTCAAGTGTGAAAACACAAAGAGAAATATTGCTATTTTCTATTATTCACCTTCTTCCCATGAGCTGTTTGCTCAGTTGCCATGGCACAGGCGGTGAGATTTCATAATTTTCCCCCTGCCTGCCATGTGCTCATGCAACAATGCGAATTTAATCAGGCTAGACAGTTGGTTGGGTTTTGTCCATGTGAGTGGCCTAAAACTTTTCTCACCAGCTAAACCCACAAAGTATCTAAAAGCCATAAATAATCAGTAACTTCTATGACTTGCACCTGCTTGCTTTATTTGACTAGGGAATACAGAAAGGCTCATATCGGGCACCAAGTTCCCAGCATCAATCACTCTGGTTTACTAGAGAAATCAAAATAGATTTTGAGCTTTTTAAACTATCTACCATAGGCATTCAATATTGGACTTATTATTTTGGTCCTTTGTGACATTTAGATGGTATTGATGTCAATGCCACTGATCTAATCCTTCAATACAATCTTTCAAAGTCCTTTCCTTTCCCTTATTATAGCCTAATAAGAAAAATGGCACATGTATTCAGTGGCAAAGACATGTTAAGTGTCTGTTCATTGTAAGACATGAACTGTGCTTCGAGTCATACCTGAAGCAGAGGAAGGATAAGGGGATGTAGCAGGGGAAATGTGGCTGTGGAGAAAATCAGGCAATAAGGAAAGGTATCCCATCCATGGTTTATGTGTTTCTATGTATGCCAGCTTGTCCAAGACAATGGGAATATATATTTTGCATTGGTATCTTTCTCCAACCTGCTTTATGTGAGCCAAAACAATACAATTAGAGAGATAAATAATAGCAGAGGGAGAGACAAATCAACATGTACATGCAAAGAAGAAAAGATATATTTGCAGCTGAGATTTGGAGCCAAAGCTTAATTGGGACAATGACATGTTTAGTTTTTAATGCTTTTCTAAACAAGATTTGTTGTGCCTTTTGGGAGCCCTCTCAGAGCTCAATGAACAAAAGTGACACAATTCAGTCTTCATTGGCTGAAGTTTTAAGAAATAGTTGTCTGTTAAGATTTGCTGACTGTAATGGTGTAATTGAAATGCTTTTGGTAAATGTGTTATGTTGTTGTCGTGTGCCTTTAAGTCATTTGTAACTTATGGAGACCTTAAGGAGAAGCTATCACAGGGCTTTTTGGGGCTGAGAGTGTGTGACTAACACAAGGTCACCCAGTGGGTCTCCAGGGCTGAATGGGGAATCAAATCTTGATCTCTAGAGTCCAAGTTCGATAAGTTTATCACATGGGACTGGGAGAACAGGAATGGAGTGGAATGGAACAGAAAGGAATGGAAAGGGGGAAAAACACATCTTATGCACATTCCTCAACAGCTACGCAGCAGCTGATTTTGAAGAAATGTTCAGAATCGTTCTTCAAAATTGGCTCCTGTGGGACAGGTGGGGAACAGATTGAGGACTCCCAGCAGCATCAGCAGCATTCTCCCATGTGATAACATGCATTTCCCTCCATTCTGTTCCCTTCCCATTCCCTTCCTTTCGACTCTGTTCTCTTTCTCCAAGCCCCATGCAATAAGCTTATTACACTCAAACCACTACACCACAATTACATGATACAACTACAGTGGGTGACCGCATGAACTGCTCTCAAAGCAGGCTAATGATTTAGTCTCAAATGGCTTGCTGGCATGAGTAGATTAAATCCATTCTGTTTCCCAATGGCTTTGGGCTGCCTTTGGCAGCCTTGGGCCCCATTCCCACTACATTTTGATTCAAAGTGTGACGCGGGCTATATGACCCTCGTTCACACTTGAATTGACTTCCAATCCTCATCGGATCGATTAGTGGAGGAAAGGACTGGGTTAAAAGCAAATAGCCCGGGCTTTCCTGACACTAGTTTTAAAGTGGTCTTTTTCGGAAAACACGATTCTGAAGCATTTCCAGTAAGTGGGAACGCTGGTCAGAATCGTGTTTCTTTTTCTTCTTCTTTCTTTCTTTTTTTTGGAGGGGGGTATTGATCGCAAAATCAATCTTGTGCATTTGTGATCTTGTGCATTTGCAATCAGTACAATGAAGAAAAAGAAAACACACACACACACACAGACACACTTGCTCCTGGGGGTCCTTCCTTCCTTCCTTCCTTCCTTCCTTCCTTCCTTCCTCCCTCTTTTTCTCTTTTTCTTCATTATACTGATCACAAATGCACAAGATCAGAAATGCACAAGATCACAAATGCACAAGATTGCAAATGCACAAGATTGATTTTGCGATCAATACCCCCCCAATAAAAAAAATTCCCCTGCGGGAAGGGGATGGGGCATTAAGGGCTGTCACCTTACATGGCAGCTCCAGTGGGAATGACAAGCGTTCCTGCCTAAGAAAGCGGTTCCAAACAAGGTCCCTTTTCATAGTGTGAACGAGAGGCCTTTTGGAATCGTTTTCATAAGCGGAGCACAGCCCTGTTCCAATGTGGGTTTTTCCGCAAGTGGGAATGGGCCCTTGGAGTGGCTTCTGGCCATTTTGGGGACATATGTCATCTGAACACCATGTCCTCGAATTAGCTGGAAGTCTCTTCTTTTGGCCTGTTTGCTTTGGGCTATAGAAGCCAATAGCTGCCACTGAAAGACTACCTAAGATTTCAGTTAAAAAGTTGAAAAAGCATACAACCTATAACCTAGAAAAATGAATATACTTGGAGGATGAGGACACTGTCTGTAGAAAGAAGTCTTTGTGCATAGAAATTACCATGCAAAATAATCAGTGTAATAATGGTCTTGAGGTACTTCATACTCAGTGTTGTTATAGTGGCTGAATAATTTTTTTAACATATTCTGGAGCTGAGTGGGACACAAAAAACCCCAAACAAAATGGATTCTGCCAAAAAGTTAGAAAAACAGGATTAATTTTGCCCCACTACCCAATATATAAAGACAGATATATAAAGATATAAACAAATAACTGAACTAAGGAGCAGAAAAAACAGTATAATTTCTAAAAGGGTAGCAATACCCCACTGAGAAACATGTAAATGCTGAAAATAATCAAAGTTAAATAGTATATTACTAATAAAAATCTACAAAATTCAAGTAATAAGGATTATTACTTTTGAATTGAACAGAGTCACATTGTGTGAGCTGAGAATTTGATATATGTTTTTATATATATTTTGAACACTTATAGGCCACTGAGGAAGACTGTAGTCGAAATGCGTCTGGCCTTGAGTTTTGTAGATTTTGATTAGTAATATACTATTCAACTTTGATTATTTTCAGCATTTACATGTTTCTCAGTAATTGTGCACCAGCCATTTGTCAAAGACCCATGTGCTATGGATCAGGGCTAAAATAAAATAAACAGTTCAATTGAAACATCACTCTTTAAAACCCAAAATGGCTTGAACCCTCACTAAATAATAATAACAATAACAACAACAATAATAAATATTTATTTATATCCCACCCCTCTGGGTAAGCAGTCGGGGCAGGGTACAACATTTAAAAGCAATTACAATTAAAATATAATAATTCAATTTCCCCTCCCACCCCTTAAAAATAAATTAAACTACGTTAAGATTTAAAAATACTAAAACAGAGCCATTACAATTAAAACATTAAAACAATGGAAAGCTCTAATTAAAAATGATGAGTGGCCTCAACAATATCAGATATCCCAGTGGAAGAGGCAAGAGGGACAGTAGTTGGCAGAAAGGTTAAACATTGTCTGAGAAGGCCTGCCAGAAGAGATGCGTCTTGGCGGCCTTCTTGAAGCTGTCCAGGGTTGTAATAAGGCGCATCTCATCCGGCATAGCCTGGGAGCAACAACAGAAAAGGCCCTCTGGGAGGTCTGTGCCAACCTAGTTTTCTTAGGCTGTAATAGGTTCCTCCCAGGGGACTGGAGTGTACGAGGGGGCTCATATGGGAAGAGGCGGTCCCTAAGATAGGATGGACCCAAGCCATGAAGGGCTTTAAAGGTCAAAACCAGCACCTTGTACTGTGCCCGGAAACTGATCGGCAGCCAGTGGAGAGACTTAAGCACTGGTGTTGTATGCTCTCTCCTAGATGCCCCAGTGATTAGTCTGGCTGCCATAATTTGAACCAGTTGAAGTTTCTGGGTTAAGCACAAGGGCAGCCCCATGTAGAGTGCATTGCAGTAATCTAAACATGAGGTGACCAAAGCATGTACCAAAGTTTCCAGATCCTTCATCTCCAGGAAAGGGCGCAGCTGGCGTATCAGCTGAAGCTGATAACAGGCACTCCTGACCGTCGCATTTACCTGACTAGTCATGTGAAGCGAGGAGTCTAGAAGTACCCCCAGACTGTGAACAGGGTTTTTCAAGGAGAGTGTGACTCCATCTAAGACCGGGAGTTGTATTCCCAGACTTGGTTTCGGGCCGGTGACTGTTAGTACCTCCATTTTGTCTGGATTTAGCCTCAATCTGTTTTCCCTCATCCAATCCATTACCGCTGCCAGGCAGTCATTGAGAGAGGAGATGCCATCTGAGGTCTGGGCAGATGATCTTGTTATGGAGAAATATATCTGAGTGTCATCAGCATAGTGATGACACTGAGCTCCATGCCTCTGAATGATTTCCCCCAGTGGTTTCATATAAATGTTAAATAGCATCGGGGACAGCATGGTGCCATGAGGGACACCACAGTTAGGCTCGATTTTAGACAAGCAAGTGTCCCTGAACCTCACCCTTTGGGTCTTGCCTGAGAGGAAGGAACGGAACCACTGCAAAGCAGTGCCTCCAATACCCATCTCTCTCAGCTGTTCCAAAAGGATGGCATGATTTATAGTGTCAAAAGCCACTGAGAGGTCCAAGAGCACCAGCAGGGTCACACTACCCCTGTCAATGCTCGAGCGGAGGTCATCTGTCAGAGCAACCATGGCAGTCTCAACTCCATATCCTGCCCGGAAGCCGGTTTGAAATCGATCAAGAAAGTCAGTTTCATCCAAGACAGCTTGGAGTTGGGAGGCAACTGCTCTCTCGATCACCTTGCTTAAAAATGGCAACAAGGAAGAGATTGTGTCATTATTATTCTCTCCGGGTGTTAAGATCTTCAGGAGATGCCCTCTTGATGAAATAGGAAAGGATTTTCTCTTCCATTTCTTCTAGATTGTAGAATATACTCCCTTTTGGATTGTTATTATTATTATTATTATTATAATATTTATATCCCATCCTTTCCCAAAAACTGGGACCCAGAGCAGTTTACAAGATTAAAAACAGTACAGTTAAAAACATAGGAATGTGTTAACATTAAACAGAATTAGATTATTAAAGTATTAAAACTGATATATAGTTGAAAAGATAAAAGTCTCTAAAAATACTTTAAAAGAATACAACAACTTCCATGTTCTTTAATAACCTTCTTTTTAAAATGTCTGTCTGAGCTTAAGGATAACAAGGAAGGGGCCATTCTGGTCTCTCTGGAAAGAGAGTTCCAGAGTCTAGAGGTAGCCATTGAGAAAGCTCTCTCTCGTGTTCCCATGAACCATGGTTGTGATGATGGAGAGAAGGGCCTATCCAAAGGATCTCAGAGCCTGGGCCAGCTCATACAGGGAGATACAGTCTGCCAAACAGCCTGGACGTGAGCCGTATAGGGCTTTATAGGTCATAACCGGCATTTTGAATTGTGACCAATTCCCATTCTTACAGCATTCAGGAATGGCATGAAGACACATCTCTTCAAGATGGAGTTTTAAATTGTTTTGATGTGCATTACTCAATGTAGAATTCAAAGACATAATTGTGTAATTTGGGTCAGCATGAAAAGATCTTGAAGCACCTTTGAGACTAACTGAGAGAAAGAAGTTAGCAGCATAAGCATCTGATGAAGCAGATTTAAGCGTCTGGAAGCTTATTCTACCAGCATCTTTCTCATAGTATCAAAGGTGCTACATGATCCTTTTAAATACTGATCAGTGTTAATGTGTGTGTGTGTGTAGTTTGTTTTAGTTATGTGTATTTAGCTGTTTCAATATTTTTTAACAAGGGGGCAGGGTGGGTTAAAAATTGGGTATGTGCGTAAATAAATACATAAGTATGTTGAACATGCTTTTATTTCCCAGCACTGAAATTAATGTGGTGTCAAAACTTAACTTTGGCAGGATCATGCCCATGCTTATTAGGTTCGGTTTAATTCCATGCCAATCAAGAAATGTAGGCAATTAGTTTATTCATGTTTGTATTATGTTAAAAGACAAATAGAATTAATTTTTTGTAGCATCTCACTCTATTCCGAATAGATTCTGCTGAAATATAAAAATGCCAATCTCTTAGTAAATTAATTTGCATCAAAGTCCAGTCACATAATAGACCAAGACTGGTCTTCATCTCTTTACATTGTGGCATAGTGTTACTTATCTTTGGTTAAAAATATGAGTTAAAATGTGGCTATTAGAGTTGATAGGGTCAAGGTAAGTATTATGATTGCCTCAGACCAGCTAGGATGATCCCTTTGCAGAAACAGATTATTGATTGCTTTCAGGATGAGGTCATGTTTGCCTGTATGTGTATTTGTAGGAATAACACTCACACCAGCCCAAAGGATGCATGTGTCCAGAAGCATGTATACAAAAAATAAATATGATTTCAGCTATCGACTTTGACAGGCTGGTCACCTGTTTAAGGTTGAATAGAACAATATGTTAGATACTTCTTTTCCCCTTCCCAGAGCAAGTACTCCTGGCTGCCAAATCCGATAAAGCCATCTTTCGCTTTGGCAAGGGAGTTCCTCATGCTCAGCAGTGTGTATACAACCCACTGCTGAGCATAAGGATCTCTGGATTGGGACCAGAAACTTTAATTGAGTGAACCCGTTGTGCTTTTCAAAGTACTTAATATTCATTTCCTCTGGCCACCCTTGTATGTTATTTCAATGTTTGATGGCAATTTCAATGGGCCACAGCAGATATACCATTCTTCCTCTTTAAATAGGTGCAAAGTGAGTTATTGTCACAAAGCATATATGGAAATGGGCGGGTGGATGGTGGAGAGGACATGAAATGAGAATCCTGCCTAATCTCTGTAATAAGGGCTTGTGAGGGTGCTAACATGGTCACCTGAATTATGCATGCCTATTGTGTTCAAATATCATAAATCGATGCATGAATACCCTCCAAATCATTTTCAGTTCATGAACATTTATATACAAAGCTCTTGAGCACTGCAAAGACAATTAGTCATATTTGTATGCTGGAATTAATTGAGAGTGAGATGCGGGAGGCAGAAAGAGAGAACAAAGAATGCTTTTTGTCAGTTCCTCCAACTGACAGGGATAATTAGATATATGAAATTGAAATTCCTCAGCAGGGGGTTTCTGTTGACAATGAATTTTCTTTTGATTCCATTCTGTTATTCTTTTATGCTGTCATCTGTGGCAATTTGTTATTCAGCTTGAAGCTTAAAAAAGCAAAGCATTCCACTTTTATGAGTAGATGATGTCAGTTTGTACACTGCTGGGAAATAGATATTAAATGTAATCTTTAAACTAAAAGAGAGAGAGAGGAAGAGAAATAAAATCAGTTAAAGAGACAGTGCTCTGTTTACAGAGCCCCTGGAGCAAAACTTTGTAAGAGTGAAAACTTTCTTTGATGGCTTTTAATGTTGCCTTTTAGCCACCAAGACATTATGTTTAATAATCTATTCTTGTAGTTCTTGTAGTTATTACCAATATAAGTAATATTGATACTGGTTTTACAGTCTATCAGACATTACTAAATCTAGTTTGGGATCCTTAATTATTCTTATTATGTCCAAGAATCTATGAATCAGATAGGTATCATCGGAGAACATTGGCATGTTCCAGTTATTTTCTGTAAATGTGCTATTTTTACTGTATCTGTAGTTATTTGATTCAGATGTGCTGTTAGTCTGTTTGGAATTGCTCCCTCTGGAACCATAATTCTTTTCTTCTTCTAGAAGCACTGAATTTCAGTGTATAGGTGTCAATATTTCATAATTCATAACTGTTTCCATCTCTTTATCTTTGAATCTACTGTCCCCAGGGATGATGGTGGTGGTGGTGGTGATGATGATGATGAGAGGTTTCCCACCATATGGTGATCAATGTCTGTTGGGATCCAAGTGGCTCTGGATTTCCTGAAGGGGTCTGGAATATATGGAGCTCTTGTGCTCTCATATTGTTTCACCTCCAAATCAACATGTGATGGGATGAATTAGCATCCATGATGTGTAATGAGTTTCTTCATATGGCCCTGGTTCAAAGAGTCATGCAAAGCAATACATGTGAAAGCTCTTTTGGAAAATGACAATAAAAGATCAGAGTAATTTTTCACACCACAATGATACCGCTTCAATACCAGGTTAAATGCCATGACTGCATCCTCTAGAATCCCGAGATTTGTAGTTTGCTGAGGCAGTAGAAATCACAGGATTCTTAGTGCTTTTAATTGTTTTAAATCAAACGATCATTTGATTGATTGGAGAGTGATGAATTAATAGTTCTGGTAGCATAATGTATAATAACAGAAGAGTTGAAAATTGTTTCAAACCTGTTTTTATTATTTCACAAGGAATATAATTACTTATCTCCTTTCTATAAGCTTTTAACTTTTGTACCATATAGGACTTTCTGTAATAATATATTTTTATGTGATTCTTTTTATGTTCTGAAGAGTGCCATATTTTGTTCTTATTTTTCCTATGGTCTGTTAACTGCAGTAAAGGCAATTGGTTGATTGAGAAGTCTTAGTGATTCACAAAACTAATCATCATCATAATCATCATCATCATCATCATCAAGCCCCAGATGATTTTCAACATGTATCATTATATGGAATTTTACCATAGTAGTTAAAGTAGAAGCATTGCACTATAATTGTGTAATGTAACCGAGAGCCAGAACTATATAAAGTCCCATTAAAATGGGACTTTCACTGTACCTCCACAATGCTGTCTAGTTTGTGCCAGACTGTCATGACTTCCCAGATACAACTGGTGTTATTACTTTTCCTATATCCAACAAAGCTAGTAAGATGATTTGCTAGATGGATCATTATAGTTAGGTACAGCAGTAAACCAAGAAGTTGGAGTTAGGATGATATCCCTTTATAGATTTCAGAAATTAGTAAATAGTCTATGTATATGAAATAATAAGAGGTTCTTATTCACATATCTGTTGATTTAGATGATGATAATAATCATCAACATTATCACAACCATAATCTTATATCTTATAATTAGTAGTTCTTGTTTCCTTCATTCCTTATTCTGCACTTAATAGTTCTAAAGATACCTAATTGTTTTAAAAGCAAGACACATCGACACACCTATTTTTATTTATTGAAATAAACGAACAAATAAATAAATAAAATTTAGGTGGACTTCAGGAAGGAATGATTTCTTTTTCATGAGAATCTCAGTAGATCTTCAGTGGGGGCGGCTCTAAAGGAAATTAGCTCTTAGGCCCAAAATACACTGAAGAAATAATCCAGTTTGAGACTGTTTAACTGCCATGGTTCAATGCTAGTGAATTCTGGGAACTGTAGTGTTGTAAGGCATTTAGCCTTATCTATCAGAGAGTTCTGGTGCCACAATAAACTACAATTCACAGTATTCCCTAAGACTGAGCCAGGATAGTTGAAGCGGTCTCAAACTGTATTATTTCTACAGTGTGTTTTGGACCTTATTTGTACTGACTTCACAACTTCCATGGTCAGACTGACCTGTACTCCACAAGGGCAAGCTGGGCAAGGAGGGTAATAGCTGGTACAAACTACCAAGGCCCAGATGGACCATTAAACATTTACTATGTTGCAAAATGGCCTTAAATTACACATCAAGTATTGTGAAGTGGGGCTAGTGCCAGCACTTCCCTATCTCAACTCTATGGGCCTAGGTGACTGTAGCACAAGGCACAATTGTGCTGTGTGTGAAAGAGTCTTTTAGAAGTGCTCAGAAACTTTAGTTAGCCCAAAAACCTGCAGCCAGATTGTTAACTGGGGCTGACTACAGGCTGCAATTCCCTTGTTGCAACAGCTCCACAGGCTGCTTTCTAAGGACATTCTGAATGCTTGTTATGACTGATAAAGTCCTATATGATTTAGATCCAAGCTTTATGAAAGATCATAGTTTTCTATATGAGCCTGTTAGGCACCTGAGATCTACAGGAGAGACTCTTCTTTCAGTCCTACCACCTTCAGAGGTGGTGGAAACACAGGAGAGGGTCTCCTTTGTGGTTGCTCCCCAGCTTTGAGAGTCCCTTCCTAGGGAGGCTCTCTTCTTGCAGTACTTCTGGTGGAAAGTGAAAACCTTTCTGTTCCTGACAGCCTTTTAGGAATTCACTGCCATTTATTTATTTAGAGTATTTATATCCTGCACTTCAGCCACAAAGGCTTTCAGAGATGTTTACAGATTGCTAAACTGACAGTTCCCTGCCCTCAAATCTGCTAAAGGTTTTCAACAGTGTGGTGTGCTGTATTGTTAATTTTAAAAATTGTAATAGTGTTAATTCTATAAACCAGGGGTTTCCAACCTTTTTGACTCACGAGGCCCTTATTTCTATGGTGGTGCCCCTAAGAGGCCTACTCTATGTCTTACAAGTTAATGGTGTTTAAGAGTATATATAATTCAATTTTTATTTCTTTCAATTCCATGGAGTGGCTGTGGAGCACTTGGGAAGTGAACACGGTGCCCTAATGGCTCCTTGAAGCACAGGTTGGGAACCACTGCTAATGACTGTTTAATTAATTGCATTTTATATACTCTATCTATCATCTATCATTTAGTTATCATTGTTTTTACATGAATTTTGATTTGCATTTGTTTTGATGTTTTGAAAGCTGCCTTGAGTCCCAGTACTGGGGGAAAGGCAGGATATAAATGGTAATAATAAACAGGACCATTTGCTATGTGAGGCAACAGGCAAAACAGCATCCCTTCCTATTCGTCATATAGAACTTCAGAGGAATTGTAGTTGCATTTTATTTCACTACTTGTGACTGGATAGCATTTCTCACCATACCTGAGCGCAGCAAGCTAATTCAGAGGGTACAGGACAAATTCTGTGCAAAACATGCTGCTCTGTCCTACAAGAGAGGGAAATGATTGGAGGAATGGTTACCACTACTGTCCATCCCCAATATCTGCTACCTGAGATGCTTGCCCCCTTTTACCTTAGGGTAGGGCCAACCTCAGATACATCTCAACTAAAATTCACCTGTTTAACAGAAGAAAAGCCTGGTACTGGTCTGCTGAAATAAAAGTGAATTCCATAGGCATAGAAATACTACAGAAAAAATCTAGCTGAATAAGCAATACAGTGTATTAGCTGTAACCAAAACACAGCACTGTCTTTGGTATGAATGCATGCATTTTATATATTAGCAAATGGTAATACTTTTAAAAGGCTTACAAACATTTTTAGAAATAGAAAATATGCAAACATTTGTAACCTGAGGCTAGCATTAACTTGCACAATGATCATTTATATTTTATGAGAGTTTTTTTAATTCACCTGCTGGAATTCATTAAAAAGCCATATTGATATCAAAGCAATTGAACTGTCACAAAATTCATAAGCTTAACAGGGGGGAAAAAGCCCCTTTTTCATTAGTGTGTTATATTCTTCAATCTGTATACATTTGCAATATTTTCAAGGTGAAAGATAAGCTGAGTTATAAAAATAAGTATTATCGCATCATCTAATGATCTTGAAATATTATAGATTCATTTGCTTTGTAATTTTTGTCATTTCATTGGTTTGTAATTTGTACCACTCTAGATTTCTTATATAAAAGTTTGGGGGAGGGGGGAGACACAAAGATGGGAAAATAGTGTGTGAAGGACCTTTTTGTTCAAGGTTCCTGCTTTACCTATTCTGTTCCAGGAGTTTTGCTATTGTGATGTAATATGAAGTGATCTCCAAGGGGTACAGGCTTCTTGGAGCTTATTGAGGCAACCAGGAATACCAGTTTGATAATTTGGTTTTATAATCCCTAGGGCTGAATTAAGCATTGTGCTAAGTACTCTTCAGAGAAGTGTCCCAGACCACATGGGGTCTTTGTAGTGGTTTATAATTTGTAGTGGCCTATTTATTTAAAATGTGTATTATGTTGCTCTCTGTTCTGAATGTCTTTAAAATTTCTCTGTTGCAGGATCCGATGCATGGATCATGTTTCCTCAAGTAAAATCACCACCCAGCCCTCACATAGCAAATTCTGTGGCACTACAGGAATGCAGTAATAGAGTGAAAGGTACTCTTGGTTGTTGGATATTTTAGGGTGTCCAGTAGCAAGCACTTATAGGTCTATCCTGTTGTTACAAGTACCAAAGTTGGGCCAGTTCAGGCCACAGACCTTGGAATGTTGTAAAGATCCATGCAGGGCTTCAAAGATTTTGATGTTGTACCATGTGACAAGCTCTCAGACCACAGGAACTATAATACCATCATCTGATTAACTATGTGGTGTTATGGTACACATGAGCTGAACTATGGACAAAAACCTATGATGGAGAAATGGAACAACTGATTCCTTCTATCTTGAGCTCCAGGTATATCTAATTTCATGAAATGACTTCTTGTGTTTGTTGTTGTTGTTGTTGTTGTCTGCCTTCAAGTAATTTCTGACTTGTTGCAACCCTAAGGTGACCTTATTATGGGGATTTCTTGGCAAATTTCTTCCTTAGCCATCCTCTGAGGCTGAAAGAGTGTGAGTTGCTCAAGGTCACCTGGTGAATTTCATGGTTCAGTAGGGATTTGAACCCTGGTCTCCAGATACTCAATACTCAATACTCAAACCACTATGCCACACTCATTAAGTGAAATCCTATACCCCAAGTATAGAAGGGGTTTAAAGATAACTTTTGCTCTTTGATAAGTTTGTCAAGTTGTATCTGATTGCTGGGGGTGGTGCTCATCTCCCTTACTAAACCGAGAGAGCCAGCATTGTCAAAGATGATTCCATGATTATGGGGCCACTGTGACTGCACAGACCCATCATTACCTTCCCAGCAAAGTTGTACCTATTTTTCTACTTGCGCTATTTACATGCTTTTGAACTGCTAGTTTGTCAGGAGCTGGGACTAGTGACAGGAGCTCACTATGTCATTAGTACTTGGGTCTCAAAATTCTGGTCTGTCAATCTTGTGGTTGTCAGAGTTAGCATCTTAAGTGCTAAGCCAGCACACCCCTAAAAGGGATCTACTAGGATTTTATTTGTTTATATATTTGTTTCCTGCCTTTCTCCCAGTATGGCACCCAAGGCAGGTGCCAGATGCATAACACTATCCAAGGCTTCCCAAAGATATTTTTCCTCCTGAGGCAAATTATAAGATAGCTCCTCCTTACACTCTGCATTCCATGTAGAGAAATTGTCTTATCTGGCAATTAATATTTTTCCTCAACACTAGCAATGGAAGAACATCCTCTGTTATATCTGAGGTTAGTGAGCTAGGTCAGAGGATTTAAGATTGGCTGAATGGTGCACACAACTCTGTCCTCAGTCAGTATGTTGCTGCTGCTTTCTCCCTCCCAGCATCTGTTGCTTGAGGTAGTCACACAGTCAACTATGATAACAGGAACACAAGCCCCTCCTAGTAAGAACCAGTTGTCTCAGAATGATGGACACTGTAGTCTCGGCTGTGCCAAAGAAAATTGCCATAGAGTTGAAAAGAGAGCTAGAGAGCAGGCATCAGGTTCTGCCTTCAGCCTTTTGAAGGGCCTAGAGACAACTCATTGTATTAATTGTGCTCATTTGTATATATCTGATGGCTTGTATATCTTTTTTGTATATGTCACTCATATGTGTAGTTAGAGGGATAAACCAGTCTAATCTTTTTCAACTTCTTTTTTGTTCTGTATTTTTTTAAAAAAAGGAACAATAAAAGACACAATGATAGATTCCAAAGGCTGACCAAAAAGGGTGTGGAGTGGAGAGGAGAAAGGAAGATTTTTTTTAAGTACAGAAAATGGGGAAGAAAGGACTACAGCATAATGCACACGTATCAGTGGACTACCTCTAATCCTAAATGAGAAAAGGAGGCTTGTTATGGTAGGATTATGATTACAGTAGGATGATGAGGCAACGGCTGGCTCCACAGATCTTATCTCATGTTCTGCATGTCTGCTATGAACATTTCATTTACCAGAAAGGAACTTTCCATTTTGGGATACAAACCCATATGCATGAACACGTGAGCATGCACACACACGCACAGACACACTGTGATGCTCTGACTGGATACACTTCTGCATTCCTGGTAAATGCCTCCAGGTCCTATAAAGTCTCAGAAGTGTGGCTCTCAAATTAATGAATGATGTGCTTTTGGTTTTGGTGGCCTGTTTAATACAAGATAATTTGAGAGTGAACAGAACTGCACAACTGAAATGGGGATCCCTTTGCCATATAAACCATCTCTCAAACTAAATCATTGTCCTCTCCTCCCTCCCCCCTACCCCTGCTGTGCCCCTTTCCGATGACAGCAGGTCACTGGAAAGGTTAAAGCAAATGTTAATATTAGAGTGACCTGCTATCTCTGTATCACCCCTTTCACCAAGCAGGCAGTGTTATGCTTTTAATTCCCTAATGTGTGATCCAGCAGTCCGTATCATCTTACAGGGATTGAATAGAAAAAGCGAAAGGCAGACTGTGTGGTCACTGTTTTCAATATCCCCCCTGCTAGCCATTACATCATCCAGCTACTTTCTAAGAGGATTTTCAGCAGGCTTGCCTTCATTATTAAAATAGTAATTAATTTTTTCCTCTTCACAAAACCAGAGGACCTTCAGATGGGGGCCTTGGGAGCGAGAGGGCAGTTTTCTTTTGAAAATGCCCTTTCTTAAAGCCATAATCTGCTCTCCAACCTTACAGTACACATGTTCACCAGTAAATGTGATTAAAGAGAGACACATTTTAAAAAAAATAGTCCAGGAAAACCTTTGCTGAAAATTAATTCAGTTTCCAGGATTAAAAAAAAAAAGTTTGATAAAGTTGTGCAATGCTCCAATGACAACACATAATAGAAGTGAAAAGTTTTATCCTCTTGAAGGATAAATGAGTGGCCAGAAAGGTCTGGTAGTTCCCAGAGAAAAAACATCTGCTACAGCTAATTCACTTTAGCTTTTGATTGTAAAATTCATTAGCCATATCAGGCAGCTGTAGTTTTGAACATGTTGCTAGGAAGTACAGTTTTAAAGAGTGTGATGCCATTTGTTTTCCTCAGTGGTGGGAAGGAAGGATGAGTGCCTGGCAAAATGCAAACTCCCACTGTCTTGAAGCTGTACCAGGGTATCCTGCAGATCAGGGTGCTGATTGACACAATAGCTACTTATATTCGTTTCAAACTTAGCAACACATTGCAATGAAACTGTACTTTTTGCTTTCCGAGAAAGGAACTGCCAGTAAAAAAGCCAAAATGATCCACTTTTCTTGCACTTTGCTATTTTATTCTTTACAACTTAATATTTGCAAAGTGATGCAAGAGTTAAGTAGTGGAAGAGGGAAAATTTAGATGTTTCTCCCCTGTATTATTTAGATAATTTCTCTAATGACTGCCCCCCCCCCCCCAATATGTGTAGCTAGCTCAAATATATGAAGCCGACATGGAGAAAATTCCTTCCTCCCCTGACAACAACTCCCAGAATCCCCCACCCAGCATGGTGAAGAGCAAGGGAATTGTAGTTATAAAAAGTAACTTTTCCAAACTTTGATAGGGGGTAAGGAATAAATAAATAAGTTGATAACAAAAGGAAAGCAACAGCAATTGTTCTTCAAGGGGGTGAAGCAGACATCCAGAAAGGAGCGGCAACTGCAAAACCTGCTCCCAAAGTGGGCCGCTATCTGCAGTCCAAAACTATGTACCATAGGAGCTAGATTAAAATGGCTCCTTTTTGATCTGGTCCTTTGGACTGAAGTGTGACTTCCAGACACACCACAGCCCCAAAGTGGCTGAAAGCCACTTTTTTTGGCCTGTGTGTTTTGAGCCAAGGTTGAATAAAAAAAGTTCCCAAGTCCAGTTTCTAGCATGTAATAGAAATGACTTTTGTTGGAGATTTTAGAAAGATGTGCTACATGGGCAAGCAGTCTGGTACACTGAAAAATAGCTACCTAATGTTCTGTTGATTTTAGTGTTGAAACATCTACTACTAAACATAGAATAATTAGTATTATTTCAGTGATACTAAATTTCTTTGGCTTAATCCAAAGGCACGGTATATGGATGCAACAAGCCTGAGCATACAAGATCCTTATTTGTAGGACCTGGGAAAGTTGGTAATGCAAGGTTTATTTCAACTGCAGAACATGTAAGTTGTTTGAGTAGAGGGGAAGTTCCTATAAGAGTACTGTACTTGAGGTACTGCAACTGCTAATTGTCAAAGCCACTCCTTTATCAAGTAATGGGATGTCACAGAGAGCTGGCCAGCTTTTGATAGAGAAGTAGAGATCTATGAAAAACAAGGGCTGTACAGACCACCCAAAAGGGGCAGTCTGTAAGCGCCCAAAGTAGTGCTGGGATGGGGCCAGGGCTGCCTCATAAGCAGCCCTAGAGGCCCCATCCTGGTGCTTCTCCAGGCGATGGAGAAGCGGCGAACTGCCACTTCTCCATGGTCTGGAAGAGGGGTGCAGTGGGCACCTTGGGCGCCCGCTGCACCCCGCAATCCCCGGCGGTTCCAAGGGGAGAAAGGTGCCGCCACTGTGACCCCTTTCCCCTCGGGGTCCTTGGCGCGGCCGTGTTAAGGCTGTTCCAAGGACCAGCCCGTCTGTATTGGGCCACAGAGACTATTTTAGGCCAGTGTGAAGATAGAGTAGTGGATAGGGTTATATTTGAATTTGGAAGGTTTTGGTCAGAGTTTGCTCAGCTGTCAAATTTAGAAGTTCCCTTTGCTCAGCTGTCAGCTCTCAGACTTCCTAGCTCATGTGATGATTGTAAGGTAAAAATAATATGAGAATTTACAAATAGAATTTATATTTTAAGATCAGAGGAAAACTACCAAACCAACCCTATATTTGAAAAATCCAAAGACTGTTTCTAATGTTGTTGTTTTTAACAACTTTCGATTTAATCATGAGTCATGGCGACAATGTGGATAAAACATCCCCAAGACTGCCTATCCTCTTCTGGTCTGCTTAGGTCCTGTAAATTCACACCTGTGACTCCGTAATGGAGTCCATCGATTTAGCATGTGGTCTTCCTCTCTTTCTACATCACACCACCTTTCCTAGCATTATTGTTTTTTTCAGCGAGTCATCCCTTCTTATGATGTGGCCAAAGTATGACAGTCTCAACTTGTAGAGAGATCTTGCATCTTTGAGACAAACTGAAAGAAAGAAGTTGGCAGCATGCGTTTTCATAGACTTAAGTCTACTTCCTGAGATTCTTGATCATTTTGGCTTCCAGGGACATTTTCAGCTTGATCTGTTCTAGGACCCACTTTGTCTTTTTGGCTGTCCATGATATCCTCAGCGTTCCAGTACTGATGGGTAATAAAAGTCCATATATAGTAAAGATATACATTAAACTTTCTAACTATGACTTTGGTGATGCAGATTCCTTGTGGCAACCTCTCAAAACCATGCAAGAAAAAAAGCAAAAAGCAGACATCTCTTGCTGATTATGCGTATCATCAAAAACAGGGCTACAGCAATGATCACTGAAGGCAAGGAAAGAGATGTTCCATGGAACTCTAATCTAGGGTAAAATTATCGGTGTCGGAAACTTGAACAGTAGTCCTTCCCAGCTATTCCTTTTGGGATTCTTTAATTTGCAGTCCACGGAACTCAGTTTCATGCATGCAAAACACATGTGGTAACCATCAGGAAATCTGAGGATTTTTCCTGCCATGTTTTTTGCCATGTTTTGGGGTTCCAGAACCCTGGGTTATGTTTGTTTAAATGTTATGTTATACGGTGGTGGTACTGATGGGAATTGTAGTCAAAGGCTAAATTGAGGATTCAACATAATACTGGATATGGTTGGCCTTAGAACAACCCTGGAACAGCTGGCCTGGTCAGGAGTGGTTTGCTAAGCCATGAGTAATGGGTAATTAAAAGGGTTGATTGATAGCTAAGATTTATAGGTAGAGTGACATGATATAGTTACAAGATAAATTGTCATGGTTAAGTTGTTTGTGGAATTATATAATTGTTATGAAATATGCTGACATGATGTATTGCTTATGATTACACTCATCCCTCCATATTTGCGGCTTTGATATTTGCAGATTTGATTATTCACAGATTTGAATAATATATTCTCTCTAGGAATGTCTAGGTCCTTCAGTGCAACTCTATGGTGAACTTTAACTAAATGTTGCACTGAAAGACTTACTGCTTTATCACACTAGGGGGCAAACAGGATTTAAAGGAGGGTTAAATGAGAGTTAAACAGGAAATGACCTATGTTTACCACAGGACATTTACTGTTTAACTCTTGTTTAACTCTAGTTTAAATCCTGTTCGCCCCCTAGTGTGATAAAGCAGCTACAGATTTTTCCTAGAGAGAATACTCTACTAGGCATTTGTAGCTCCTCCAGTGCAGTTCTGTGGTGAGTGTCTATTGGACGTTGACCACAGAGTTGCACTGGAGGACCTAGAGATTCCTAGAGAGAAGTCCTCTCAGGTAAAAACATTGTGTTTTTGTTATTTGCAGTTCATGGGGGTCTAGTGCCCCTAACCCTAGCAAATATGGAGGGACAAGTGGAGTTTTATTTGAGGTTTATAGAAATGTTTTAAGAATTTTATTTGTTTTGTTTGATTGCCACAAAGCCTAGGGTGACCATGTATTAGAATAAACCTGAATTATATGTACCTTTAAAATGTATAGATGGTGTGTATAACTGAATGTATTGAGAGAAGCCAAATGTGCCAGTATTAATATATTGATGTTTAAGAACTTGTATGATTGAAAGGAGGTTTGACAATGTTTAACAAGTGTGATGAAGATTAATATGAGAACTAATGTTCGAATGATATCTGTTATATAGAAGAACACATAAGTTCTATTGAGTTAGTGATTTAAGATATATGCTTGAACCTTTGGTAGAATGTTAAAGTTAGTGAGTTTGTAATATTGTTTTATATTGCCAGAGTATGGAAAAGTACTAGTGTATGAAAGGGTCATGTTTATCTATTTTAAGGCTGTTTAGTCTCAGCGAGCAGGAAAACAATGTAATATTACTGTATGAAGCATCTGGTGTTTTGAAAATACTACTGTTACCAACTATGTTTTGGTAAAGTTTTGGGAACTTTTGGGTCAAAATGACCAACAGGCTTTGCTTTTTGGACTTTGGAGGTGAGATTTTGAACATACTCTATAAATGCTTGAATTTGAATTGTAACTTTAGATCTGTCAAAGAGCCACAGTGCCCTGCTATGTTCTGTTTTCCTTTTCCTTTCAATAAATTATCCTATTCGACAAAGTCAAGGAACTGTTTTATTGTCTAGGGAGAGAGTAGACGTGCAGTGTTCCTGACAGTACCATTGAATTTCATTCTCTTGTGCTCTTATTGCACATGGTGATGCACTCACCATGAGAACAATTATTTCATGTCACCATGGATAAACCCAGCAGTAATAGTGTCTTAAAGCCTCCAAAGGTGCAATAATATACATCCTTACTAGATATTGTGCACCATGGAGTTATGCACCTAGCTACTCCCAGGTTCTGGGACTCTCTTCCCCTCTGGGAGTAGCAAGATGCATGATTGGAATGTTAGATTGGAAAGTTAGATTGGAACCCGCCCTACTTTCTTTTCACAGGCAACTAAAGCTTTTTCTGTTCTGACAGGCATTTGATGACTGACTCTATAGTGGGACCTTGGTAGACATGCCATCAATGGATTTGAGTATCCAGAAGTAGCAAGCCTGCATTGTCCCCAATGGTGGCTGCACCGCCATTGGGGACTGAAGTCCTTCATTCCTCTGTCCCTCCCTCCCTCCCCCTCCTTCCTTCTCCAAGGCTTCTGCCCTGAGCTTGGAGTTTTGAGCCCATCAGTTGGAGGGAGCTGAGCCTGGGGCCAGGGCTTGAGTTCTCGGAGTCTCCCCCCCCCCCAGACCTCCAGGCTCTGAAACCAAGGCCCTAGCCTTGGCACTGGCTCCCTCCAGCCGATGGGGCCCCAGCCTCCACCTCTGCATTTCCCTGAAAGCCAAGCTGGAGCCCAGTTGGCTGAAGGGAGCCAGAGCCAGTGCTGGGGATGGGGCCAGGGTCTTGGAGCCTGGAGGTTCCATCCTGGGTGTTGGTCCTGGGCAGGGGGCTTTGAGACTCAAGTCCCAGCCCTGGCCCTGGCTCTGGATCCCTACAGTTAACAGGGCTCCAGCCTTTGCCTCTAAACCTCTCTCAAAGCCAAGCTGGGGCAGAAGCCTTGGAGGGGGGTGGAGGGGAAGAGAGGAATGAAAAAAGAAGATAAGAAAGGAGAGGGGGGGACTTCAGTCCCACTGTCCCTAATGGCTGTGTGGCCACATGGTTGCACTGCCATTAAGGACAATGGAACTTGAGCATTGGAGGATTTTGGTATCCATGGGTGTGTGTGTCCAGAACGGATCCCCCAAGGATACTGAGGACCAACAGTATAAGGCCTGTGTCACCTAAACAATGTGCTGGATCTTGCTAATTGTTACAGGATGATGATGATGATGATGATGATGATGATGATGATGATGTGTGCTTTCATCATTTCTGACTTATGGCAACCGTAAGGCAAACCTGTCATGGGGTATTCTTGGCAAGACTTGTTCAGTGGAGGTTTGCCCTGAGGCTGAGAGCATGTGACTTGCCAAGGGTCATCCAGTGAGTTTCATGGCTGAGCTCGGAATTGAACCTTGATCTTTAGAGTCACAGTCCAACACTCAAACCACTATGCCACACATGCTCCTAATAATAATAATATACCCACAGGGTTTGCTTCAGCATGTGTAGGATTGTGCCACAACACATCCTTGCTCTTTTGGGTTTATTTTTATATGGCAAGATGATGACTTTGTTTTTTTTTAAAGGAGTCTAACAACCTCTCTCAAAGGTTTAATGATGGCTGATGGTCCCATGTCAGAGTGGAGGTGAATCCCTTCCTTTTTTTTTTTTTTTAATATCTTTGAAAGAGCTATCCATAGTAATGTACCCATTTAGAAGTAGGAATCGACATCTTGCAGAGGTCCTTTAAAATCTGGATTAACATTCAGAGAGCATTCACAGTCACCAGCTGCCACTCCATGGGTGTAGTCCAGGGATTGGCAAAATGAGGTACTCATGTTTAATCCTTCCAGACTTCTTGCCTCTTTTGGAAGCCCTCATGAATGTCAGTTTTTATTTTAAATAGGTTGTAGAATCCCTTTGCACTGTTTAATTCTCTCTCTCTCAGCTCAACCCATTTTTCAAAACTAGAAATAAAACTAGATGCTTCCCGTTTTTAGAGTGACAGCATTGGCAATTTTGGCAATTCATGCATACCCTGAAAGACTCAAGGACTGAACAATGGTATCGCTCTGCTAGAGTTGCCCTCCATAGTGCAGTCCATACAAACTTGCATAGAAAACAACATTTTCTGGGCAGAAAACAACTACTTATTGATTTCATGTAGAATAAGTCACTGCTGAATTTATTCATTGCTGTTTCTGGGAAGAAATTATATCTTTAATGTGGACTCCCATCTACCTCTGGTTTTCTCCCTCCTTCATTTTCAGCAGTCTGTGCATCTCCTCAAGCTTTCAGGGGCCTCACAGACTACCAAAAGACATCCATTTAATCAATTGCTAAATGATAAGTCAACACATATGTAAATTGCACTGTTTCAGCTGTACCTGGAATACTCAACTGGATTTAGCCTGTTCTCTCTCTGCTGTGTTCTGTCCGTTGTCAATTATATTACAAGTTCCATCAGAAATTCTGTACAATTTTGGGCAGTCCAGGTTGCAATACTGCAAAGCATTCATCCAATAGAATCTGAGGACATAAGAATGTCAAACAAATGAAATTCCAGCCTCCCTGGACCTTACGAGTCATTGCTCTCACTACTATAGGAAATACATGGCATTGTCAAGGAATTCATGGTTTGAGACAGGACCCTAAAAGCTGGAGGTTGGAACCTAGCCTACTGAACTACTATGAATTGTGTGTTCTCTGTCCCCAAGGACATTGTCAGTCACAGATTAGAACCAGAATATAAATTAGCAAGCTTGAGCTTGGCAAGCAGTATGAAACATCTGGAATGGCCAAACCTAATCAAGATGCTAAGAACCTGTCCTCTTAGCCTTGCCTGACCTGTGTTTCTCTTTCTGGAACTTCAGTGCCCCATTGCAAGTGATTGATCATAGAAGCTCTGTGTTGGATCTAGACTCCATTCTGCTTACAACTGAGTCATTAAAATCAGGGGGACTGATATTAGTCATGGTCAGATTGTCCCTTTGATTTAAAAGTTAAACAGCTCGGGATACAACTTTCCATCTTGAAGAACACAATTTGGATAAAGACTGATGACCACATGGCCTGATAGATACGCACATATTCTGGAGAGAGGGAAAGGGGAGAGGAAAAGGTGAAGAAAGGGTACTAGTTCTAGAGGCAATTCTTTGATTCACCATCTCCACCCAAGTGACTGCTGGACAGTTTCTGTTCAGTGAGTGCACTTCCATCAACCTCAAGGGGTGGAGACATAGTTTTTAAAAACTGTGTTGGTTTTACTATACAGAACCAACCTGGTTTTAACTATAAAGCTTGCATTCAAATGGACAATGTAAATCCAAACCTAACCAGAGTCATCCAGGATTTACACTACCATTATGGAAAGCAGAATCTGGTCCCAGGGATATCATTTTACCCTGCAGACAGAAAGAAGGCATAAAGGAAGGATTTATCAAAACAATAAACCCTAGTCAGGAATAGCCCTAATCAGAATGTCAAAAATTAGAAGGGACATATCCCCAAGGACCCTGGTAAATACTTTCCCTGTGAAACAAATACTTATCAAATCTTGCTGTTTTCCTGGGAGTCACACTGTGTAATTCTATGAACAGAAGCCTCCTGCTAAGAAAAAAATAAGAGGGAAACATGAATCATGGCACATATCCTTTTAAATTGTCATTCAAAAACATATTTGCAAATTGCATTGCATATGAACATAATGATTACAAGATCATCCTGGAGCTTTTTCTCCTTGTCTCCTATTGACAGACACAGCATTGTCCTGAGTTATCCACAAAATAAAATAGTAGCAGGGACAAGAGAATAGCTTAATTTTACTTGTTTGAGAGCAAACAGAATGTCTTGCCTTCCCTTCTGACTGTTTCAAATCTCTTGTGATTTTTCAAGTGAAGCACTTCTATTTAAGCATAATAAAGAGTCTGTATTATTTACTGTGGAACTTTCCACTATTGAAATAATGATTGCTAATATAACTGAGTGAGAACATTCTGTTTCCTAGTAGACCGAGGTTCTGTGCAACCTTGCACATTTAAACAAAATGATTACCAGCAATCACCTACTTGAAATTCCTCCAAGGGGTTTTGCATACAGCGTATGAGCACACAGGAACAAAGGCAAAATACACATTTTGTTCTATTTTAGTAGTTCTACTTAAGTTTTCATCCAGGAAGTAGCAGAATTGGGAACAATCATTTTGTTCTGTTTTTCTGAGTTTGCTTAAATCAGTTAATTGCTCTGAGATGGGGATCTGGGGATTTACTTGTACAATGTGGCTGCATAGGACATGAATTGCATACAGGAGGAACTGAAAAAAATGAAAATAAAATCTGTTGCATGAGGAGCAGACAAAATTGACTGTGCATGATGTGAAGAAGACAAAATAATGACAGTTCTGAACTTTTAAATTTGTCATTTTACACAGAGGAATACATTCCGTTGATAAAGGGTTTTCTTCCCCAAAGCTAAAAGATTCTGCACATAAACAAATCTGATCATTCCAGATTAAGTGTTCCTTTGAACCATGTGATATATGAACTAATTGATTATAGATGATAATTGGAATTCCATAAAACAATAACTATGTGGCCTTAGCAATAAAGACACAACAGGCAAGTTAAAACAATATTAAACCATAATTCTCTCATGTAATAAAATTTCAATGTAAATATCTGTCAGCGTGAAAATTGTAATTTGATAAAAAAATAGGGATTTCCTCATTTTGTAATGCTGTTAATAAACCAAGGCCAGTGGGCATTACTTGGAGGAATGTTTTACAGAGAAAGTCTCTGTTAATATACATCAGTCCAAGATTGGTAAATGACCTCCTTCACCAGATACAAGAGTATCAGCAACAATGCCCCAGGATGCTCATAAACATTTGACACTGAGCTGTCATTTAAATTTCCCACAATGCTTCTGATGTAGTGTCATTCTGGGGCATTGTGGAACATGATTAAAGTGGTTTTCAGTTCTCTAGTTGTGGTTGCCAGAATACTGTTGCTACCTGTTGTTGTCAGTTGGAGCGTGTCCAAGGAAGGGTGATTAAAATCGTGAAGGGTCTGGAAACCATGCCTTATGAGGAACGCCTTAGGGAGCTGGGGATGTTTAGCATGGAGAAGAGAAGATTAAGAGGTCATATGATAGCCATATTTAAATATTTGAAGGGATGTCACATTGAGGAGGGAACAAGCTTGTTTTCTGCTGCTCCAGAGACTAGGATCCAGAACAATGGATGCAAGCTCCAGGAGAAGAGATTCTGCCTCAACATTAGGAGAAACTTCCTGACAGTAAATGCTGTTCGACAGTGGAACACACTCCCTCAGAGGGTGGTGGAATCTTCTTCCTTGGAAGTCTTTAAGCAGAGGCTAGATGGCCATCTGTCAGGGATGCTTTGATGGAGAGTTCCTGCATGGCAGGGGTTGGACTGGATGGCCCTTGTGGTCTCTTCCAACTTTATGCTTCTATGATTCTAAGTTAAGCCTGCCAACAGGAGTGGATTTTCCCAGTGTGGGACTTTAGGCAGCTTACAAAATTAAAACAGCTAAAAAAAAATAAAAAATAAAATTCATTGTACAAAAGTTAAAGATATAATCCAACTAACAGTAAAATTAAAAGGCAGCTAAAAGTAAAGCATTAAAAATAAGCAGGGCAAATATAAACAACACAGCACAGGACAAGGTGTTTCCTCTCAAAAGCCTACGGAAAAAAGGAGATCTTTGCCTGCCTATGAAAGGATATCAGGGATATTGCCAGTGTCAAGAAAAGGAGTTCCACAACCTGGAAGTAGCCACAAAGAAGACCCTCTCCTATTTTCTCACCAGATGTACCTGTGAAGGTGGTAGAATGGAAAGAAAGGCCTACCCAGAAGATCTCAAAAAGAAGGCAGGTTTATATAGCAAAGTATGGTTCTTCAGATAACCTGAGTCTGAGCTGGATAAAGCTTGCTAGGACATAACAGCCACTTCGAATTGTGCTAGTAATAAATTAATCTGTATCCTGCCTTTTTTCCAATATGGGCCCCAAGATGTCTCACATTAGATGTTAAAATAAAATGCAGTCAAAACAATGGATAATACAAATGCTTAACAAGCAATTAATTAAATAATTATATTAAAACATGTATTTAAAACAATTCGTACATAATAATTACAAGACCTGCTGGCAGAAAGAAAGTAGATGGGTGTAGCAGTCCTTTTCACTCTCTCCATTTCAAAAGGGATCTTTGAGCACGAGCAGACAACATGTTCCCTCAACTGTCAGGAATATGTAGAGTGCAATGCTTTGTATAAACCAAAACACATGCCCTGATTCATAAAATGTGATTGGACAGGATTTCGATTAAAGAATGTAGGTTGGATCCAAAATTACTTCATGGTGAATGAAAGGTTTTCTTCCATTGGCAAATGGAAACCGGATTCAGTAGAGATGTTGATGGAAATGGAGGCGAGAAATGTTCATACATTCCTTTTTCTTCTAGAAGGAAACAGAAAACTGTTCTGGGGTGGGGTAGGAGGTTCCACATATATTCCAGACTTTTGGGAATATGAGACTGTAGATCCACTTGGATCTTAGTTTTGGAAAAATGTAGTCTATAAGTGAGATGCTGATGCTGATGATTCATTGATTCCCATACAGAAACTCTTAACAGCAACACTATAGGACTAAATATTATATATTATGTAATATGGCCCCATAGAGAGCTGGTGTGGTACAGTGGTTTGAGCATTGGACTGTTATTCTGGAGACCACGGTTTGAATCTCCACTCAGCTATGGAAAACTAATGGGTGACTTCTGGCAAGTCACACAGAGGAAGGCAATGGCAATCCCCCTCCAAACGAATCTTGCCAAGAAAACCCTGCAATAGTTTTCACTTAGGGTTGTCATAAGTCAGAAACATCTTGAAGGCACGCAACAACATCAGTGCTTATAGTATGCAATTATATAACTCATCTGTAAAATAGGGACACATATCTAGCAGCCTGTGGACCAGATGAAGTGTCCAAAGGCTAAAATGCAGCCTCTATGCGTAACTGACCTTGTGATTGCCAAATCTCAACCCGTCAGTTTCCCAACAGTTTCATACAGATGGTTCTTGCTGGTGAGAGCGAGGGCCTTCTCTTCATCTCAGCCTGCCCCTGAAATTCCCAGAGAGATTGTTCTTGACTCAGGTCAAAAAACTAGTGAAGTCCCTACTTTTCTTCCCAGTGAAGAATGCAAGTCATAAGGAGGTACATGTATTTTTACACGTAAAAGATAGGGGGCTTTAAATAAGGGGTACACAATGCACATGCACAGGGGAGAATCTGTGGCTCTGAAGACATGTAGCTCTTAGGAGAGAAAGACTTGTCAAGAAAACCTCATGATAGGTTCAAGGTATAACTCTAAAACTATGGATTAACATATTTTCTATAAAATGATGCTTAAGACAAATGATTCTCTGAGTTTTCAAAGGTGTAGAAGCAACACAAGCCTTCACATAATATTCAGTACAAACATTAGCATGTATTTCAGTGTGCTGTGGACAGAATTATGGTCTTCATCACTAATGGGTTGACTTGGGCTACAGCAGGGCCTTTCATTCTTAGTTCTTGAAGTATACAGTGGATATAATAATGACCTACCTTAGAAGGATAAATCTGATAAGGGCACTATAACACTCTGAATGCTCAACGTGCTACATAAATGAATAATAATGATAAGACCTCGCCTTTAAGCAGCTCCAGTTAATTTCAAATGAGATACTGTAATGCTTCTGATTTAATTACATGGTTAAGTGCTTTGTTGGAATAAGCTACAATACTCCGCAGCTTGGTTCAAGAAAACAGCCACAAATGCTTTTGAATTTCACTCTTTTCAGACCAGGTTTAGAAAAAAAAATTACATAAACAATGAGGTATCTCCCATGTCACAGAGAACTTAAGTTCATCCTTAAGACAATTAAATATATATATATATATATTAAATCCTTGGCACTATGTCTTTTTCTGACGTAGATTTTTGATGGCCTTTCCTGGGCTCCTTTCTTTCCTTGTTGTTGCCAGTATGCTTTTTTTTTGGGGGGGGGGGTCTTGCTTTTTAAATGGTGTGTGATATTTTCCTCCCTAAGGCCTAGCAGACATAACTTTAATTTCATTGCATCTTTTATTCCTACATGTGGCGTATGCTGTTTAGCTCTTTGGTTCTCCCATAAGTAGCTAATATTCATTCTATCACAGGTACAGGAGGCTAATAGTTCAATCACTAGGGAGAAAAAAAGATGAAAGGGCAGGAAATGGCTGTCATGGCCCCAAAGGAAATATTTGGAAGAAAAGGAGCACAACAGCAAATAAAGTGCTAATTAATGTCCAATTTCAGCACTGATATACGGACCACAGCAGTAGGCAAAACCAAGCCTTCTGTTCCAGTTACTGCTCAAGTGCCTTTATTCTCAGTTCTCTGCAAGAATGCTTCTGTGCTTTCTAAATCTTCCAACCTACTCTTGAAACTGGGTTCTTTGTTCTGTATTCTTTTTATCCTTTGGGTGTTTTAATTGCCCCCCCCCCTTTAAAAAAACTTCTTAAAAATTATTTCCATGGGATCTATTTTGTCAAAAATCTTCTAATTTGCTTATTAAATCTTGACCCCTCTCTTCCCTGGAAGTCTATTTTGCCAATTAGGGGAAACAGTAAAATTGCTGCGTGGAATGAAGGGAAAGAAACACAACCCCTGCTCAAATCATGCTAAAATTCTAACAGGCTTTTACGATGGGAGACATTTCATCTTGCAGCCCAAATCAGAAACCAGAAACAGGAAGGTTTTTTTTTAAACAGCATTAGAAGTTCTAATTCACTGGCTTTGTCCTGGAAAGGGCATTGAGAGTAAATCTTCTATTGAAGAACACAATAGCGAGAACAACCCTGTTTTTATGTACCATAGTAATTGGTACATGTAACTGACTAAATGTGTTGTTCGAAGAAGAAAATGAAAGTTGAAATTCACAAAGGAATGTCATGATGATCAATTATTTCTGGTGTTTAGTATCTGAGAATCACATCTTAAGGTAAAATGTTATTTGCTGATGACTGAATGCCAGAAATAATAATCTGACATTAAAGCTTTTGTGATTCTGACCAAGTGAAAGCCTAAAAAGGTGCAGTCAAGGGTGTGCTTGTTACACAAATGTGAAGCTCTTAGAATATAAATGACTGAAATATTACTCATTATTACCCAGTAATCATAAGGAGTGCATAATAATTATTAAACACACAAAAGCCACTGTATTGAAGTAACACTAAATATATGGCTGCAATCAACACAAGACAGGAAATTTCAGTCTGATCTGGAAATTTTATCTCTCCATCCCATACTTCAGGATTATATGTACCCAGTGCTGCTGGGCTACAAGGATAGCTTGGCTAAGGTTCCATGTACTTGAGGTTTCATGGGTTTCTATAAGCTCAACCATTGACAATGTGATTTCTGGAGTGGAGAGGGAAGAGGGATAAGAAATAAAACTAAAAGAATGCATTTCTAAATCCATGCCTTCTTCAGTTACAATTGCCTAAATGCTGTATTTTAAACCAACAATAAAAAAAGAAAAAGAGAAAAAAAGAAAAGAAAAAAGAAAAGAAACGATCAATCAAGAGACTTGTGTGACTTTAAAGTCTAACAATGTTATTATAACAACACTCCCCAATCCACAAAACAGTGATACCTTTATTGGATCAACCAAGAGTCACAAAACACAATGCAAGCTGTTGAAGCTACATTGACTTCTTTATCAGGCAAAGGTGTTAATAATAGTACAGGAGAAAGAAAAATATAACAATATTAGAGTCACAGGCCTACATTTTGTCAGGATGATGATGTTGTTCTCAGTTAAGATGGTATGGAGTGTATCCATCCAGGCAGAGGTCATTCCTTTTGGCCAATGAAATTGGAAATTTTAGGGAGATTCTGATGCTTGAAAGTGTTTTAAGGGCTTGCATGAGCCCCATGGGCTAAGCTTTCCTGATTCTGCTCTACTTCTTTCTTCCATCCCCGCTTCTGGTTTTCTCAGGCACTTAATCCTCTCCTTTTGTACTTCCCCATCCCTTTACCCTGTTTTGGGGGTTGTACTGGTATGGATTTGTGGTGGACTACAATGCATACCATGAACTGCCAAAAAGACAAATAAATGGGTTCTAGAGCAAATTGAACCTGAACTTTTCCTAGAAGGCAAAAGGACTGAACTGAGACTCATGTACCCTGGACATATTATAGAAAAAAAATGTTGGGAAAAGCGGGAGCCAATAGGACAAGAGGAATACCAGTTTACCAATGAATTGATTCAACCAAGAAGGCTATGACCCTGTTGGTGACTGGGGCTCTTGGATTTTTTCATTCCTGTGGCCACTATGAATAGCAATCAAAAACAAGAACAACAGACAGCAAAGAAGGGAGAGAAATCCCTTTCCTTTCATCTGTTTTCCAATGCTTGCTAAGTTACTAAGGTTGTGTGTCAAACACAGGAACTTCAGATAATGAATTCTTTTTAGTGCTATTAGTCTGGGCTCACAAACACTGAGAAAAATGATTTACCATGTACTCTTTCTTTGGGCAGTGTGCTGGATATTAGGGGTGAGTAGGGAGAGAAACCTCTCCTTCTTCCCTTATCATCAACCTTGCCATTGGGGCAGCAATATAAGTACCATATATACTCATGCATAAGTCGAGAAATTTAGGTCAGAAAATTGACCCCCAAAGCCTAGATCAACTTTTACACAGGTCAATACAGTAATTAACCCTAGCCTCTCCCCAGCTGGGCTGCCTCCAAAATGAACAATCATCTGGGAAGGCCTAGGAAGGGTGGCCGATTGCCCTGCAGCCTCTCCCTAACTGCTTCCTCCCCAGGAGAAAGCCCAGGTGGGGAAAGGCTAGGAAGAACAGCCAATCACCCTGCAGCCTGTCCCCAGCTGGGCTCCCTCCTGAGATCTGATCCTCGATTTATCCTTGCATCATATCAAAATCCATAATTTTGGCCCCAAAAGTTGACCTTGACTTATACACGAGGTCAACCAAAGTCTAGTATATATGGTAAGTGCACGGGCAGGAATTTGGGGAGAAGGTGTGTCAGTGAAAGCCTGTGTGGTGCAGTAGTTTGACTATGACTCTGGAGACTAGAGTTCAAATCCTTCTTCAACCATGAAAATCCACTTGGAAAGATCATATTCCCTCAGCTTCAGAGGAAGGCTAAGGCAAACCCCTCTGAACAAATGTTGCCAAGAAAATCCCATGATAGTTTCACCTTATGGTCACCATAAGTTGGAAATAACTTAAAATCAAATGATGTGCGTGCACACAAACACACACATACACACACGTTGGTTAGTGGATGGATAGATGAGTTGAGGATGGATGCTTATGTGAAGGTTAGGAGAGGGATCAAATCCTGTTGTACTCCCAATGACAGCACAACTGTTAGCCAATATGGAACCTGTAATTTTGGGATAAAGACGGTCTTCAGTGATGGGAAAATTCATTAGATTTAACTTCCTCTGTGGGTGAAAGGAAAGATAGCATGTGCTACCCCTGGCTACATGGCTAAAAGAGAAAAGGGGAGAGAGAGAGAGAGAGAGAGAGAATGGGACAGCTAACTGTGTGAGTGAATATAAAATTAATATTGATTAATTTATAGGCAACGTTTCAAGGGCAGGTGCGTTGACTGTAATAAAACCCACCCCAATCCATCCTGTGGTGATAACTTCACTAGGTCAACCAAAAGATGCAAAAATATATCACACTAACTTTCAAGCCTTCATAGGTTTCTTTATCAGGCAAAGATGGTAAACTAGTATATGGCGAAAGAAAGGAAGCAACAAGAGCAGATAAAGAAGTGAATACAGCACAGCAGAGAACCCCAACTATCTGGCTCTACCTGTGTTGCCCTCTAGAGGTACATAGTAATTTGTGCAAACTTGTGCACAACAAGATCTGAAATAGGCTTGGAAATTAGATTCAAAAGAAGAACACTATTTTCAGAATGTGGAGGAGGAGGGAAAAAAGGCACTTTATTTTTATTCTGGATCTGACTAGGGGAAGTTTCATTCATCACTAAAGCCAAATTCTTGGTACTGGAATGTTCAGGGAGTGTATAATTTGGGTAGAAACTAAAAGAGCATATAAAATACTAATTCTGGAAACAAATCAAACACTGGCCAATGGATATGCAAATAGTATGTTGTGGCTGCTGTTTCCTCGTGCTCCTGCCATCTGCTGCATGCACCTGTTGTTTGCTATACAGTGCTGCAGGAACATCGAGAAGGGCAGTGTATCTGGCTATATTTATATCTGTTTTGGTGGAAGTTCTACTAGGTAATTCTTTCCAACTGTTCTCCACTGTTGCTCTACAAACAATGAAAATTATAATTGACATAAATTGGTCTTTATTGAACTATGTGAAAGGTGTTGTCTCCAAACTGACTAGTGATAAAGTCAAATCACAACCTCTTTTGAAATACATGGATGGTACAAACAGATGTAAGCAAAGCTTATGGCTGTGAAAGTAGAAGACATTTTTTACCTTCACCATAGACTGTTCCATGGGCCTTGAGTAAAACTATGCTTATGGATATTTGTTGTGTATAGTGACTTTGCCTGGTCCTCATGGGGAGTCAAGGCATACAAGTGGTTCACCACACAGCACCAACATGGGAAAGTTTACAACAAGCTGAAAAGGACAGCTGTGATACAGATGTGCTATTGATCCTTAATTAACATTTAATTTAATGTTGGCAAGCCTTTGGAAGGTATGAAGTAAAGTGATGGATTGCACAGACTGGATTTAGATTTTTCAGAGCTTCTGACTCTGTAGAATGACACTAAACACATTTACAAACATCTATGTTGTGTAGACTAGACTACTTTTTATTAATGGAGTTAATATCCTATGGAATCCTGGGATTTATAATTTATTGTGGCACTGAGCTATCTGACAGAAGAAAGTCTAAATTTCTCACAAAACAACAGATCCCAGAATTCCATAGCATTGAGCTATGGCAGTTGAAGTTATGTCAAACTGCATTAATTTTGCCTTGTCTATGCAGCCTAAATTATGCGTAGTAGAATGCTGCTGGTTGGAGAAGGGAGATGAAGTCATGGTCCTCATGACTCTACAGGGCTGGGGACCACAGGAATGTGTAAGATGATGCAGAAGCTGCAGAAGAAAAGAAGAATCCATGAAGATTGACTTCCTGCCCTCCTAATTCCAGGGAAAAGCCTCTGTCACATCCTGATTCCATCCTTTAACATAAGGAATACTTTAGCTCCAACCCATGATTCTTTGTGCATGTCATGTGATTCCCCTCTTTCTCTGTGTTTTTTTTTTCACCCTTCATTTATTACTGTGGATCTATACTGTTCCCAAAGCTTTGGCCTGTTGTTCATAAAAAGCAATCTGTTCTCTGTTGCAGTTTGGTATACAGTACTTGAAACCTAGGCCAGGGCTACAACACAGCTGAAAACAAAGGAAGATTTTCAGTCACTTGCTCTTCAAGGTTCACCAAAAGGTAAGCCTCAGCTCCTACCAGAGTGCAGTAGAGCTAATTTTCAGTGGCCATTGTTCAGCCAGTCTTAATTGCTCTTAAATCTTTTATACCAGGGTGGAGAATCACTGACCCTTCAGATTGTTTGACCTACAGTTCCTACAATACCCTTTGGGTATTGCTGACTGGAGCTCCCAGGAGGATACCTGAAGTTTTTGGAGGGCCAAAGTTTCCCCATTTTTGTTCTACACATAACCATGCTGCATATATCAGGGATGGGGACTCACCTATAATTGTCACCATGTATTAGTGGGCAATCCTTCCCCACTGGTATTATTTTTATGGGCTGGATATAAAGGACTGGATGGAAATTGAGGATCTTTGAGCACCACTAGATCATTCTTTTGTGTGTGTGTATATATACTAGAGGTTATTCAAGAATTCTGATCATTCTTTCTTTATTAAGAGTTGAACAGTGTTCTTATGTTATTTTAATATATCAAAGCAGGTATGATCTGATGAATACTTCTGAAAAGCAGATTAATGTTTTTTCCACTTTCCTAGAGCAGTCACTGTACAGGAGAGAAAGCTCTTTTGAAACATTTGCTGAATCCTTCTTTTAAGACTGGGAGTTTCATTTCAATGGAAGACTATAAAGGGTCAATGAAATTCATTTCCTGGTGTCAAACATATTGATAGAACAGAAGTGGAAAGCATGTAAGATATGAAGTTTCTATCCCAGGTTACTGGATGAGCATCTTACTGTTATGATGGCTACTCTTCTGACAGGAATTCCCACAAGTAGGATAAAAAGGGACATTCTGAGCTTAAAGTGAGTGATAAAAGATCCTACTTCAATCTATATTCTTATATTGTGCAATGCACTGGCAAGCGCTAGAGATAAACATATCACTATCGCTGCAGAGTCACCGTAGAAATATATACATTTTCTTTAAAAAATAGATTAAGTACAATGCCTATGCCTGAAAAATACTATCTTGAGCAAAAACACCATACTTCTGGTCTGGATGATAAAGATTTGCTGAGTAGAAAATACATGACACAAGCCACTGGGGTATCTCTGTTGTAAATTTTGTTTACATTCTTTTGCATGTGCAGTGTGAGTTTGTGTGTGTCACATATATGCACATGTACACTTGCATGTACAGAGAGAAAGAGAGAGAGAGAAACTTGAGATTCTTCTATCCCTTCCTATGAACAATTAAGGTACTGATCTGAGTATTTTATTTATTACTGTCTTAAATCTTCCCTTTCTATCTCCATTGTAGCAGACCATGGTTCATTATAACCAAAGATTTAAGTTACATCACTCCACAGACCACTCACATTAGAATATTTAATTGGGCATGCCATTCCAAAAGATATATCACAGTGCACAGCTGGCCAAAGAGCAGCCCTGTAGACTTTGTTGAACTGCTAGTCCCAGAATTCTGCACATTTGCCTATGCCTGAGGATGCACCTTGCCCTGTCTTTGTCAAATAGTACATGGGACACAACAAACTCTATTCAGGCACTACCTAATCCGGGATTCCTGTGTGGGGAGCCTTCATTAATAGGGGAGATTCTCCTCTCCAGACTCTTAATCTTTGCATGAGAGAAGACTAACAAGTATATGTGTGTAGCAACTGCACCTTACCTTGGAGTTTATTTAAATTGGATTACATAATTAGATTACCTATCACCTGCCTCTGTCATGCAGGACCCACAGATCATGTTTTGCCAAACTCCAAGCCCCTGCCTACAGCTTTCCATGGCTTCTGAGAGAGGTAATTTCAGTATTAGCTGGAGCTAACTGGATTTAACTTGGAGCTTTCTGCAGGCAAAACATACACTCTACCACTAAGCTACAAGTCTGTTGATCAAGACAAGATTGGCCCTACTGTATGTAAGTAATGCTGATTCATATAAGCTAAGGATGCAAAAAGGGGGCTTTTCATGTCAGTCATGTTTATGTGAAGGGGACAAAAATGACTTTAACTCAAGGTGTTAAAGCAAACTTGGTTTCAGAATCATTTGTTCTTCTATATCACTTGTTTAACAATAATTGGGATGGTATATGTTATTTCTTGGACTGAAGTCAGCTTGTTTGAATAACCTGCCAAAGCTCAGGGGAAAAAAAAGAGGAATAATATTATAATATTTACTCAAAGACAATACGTAATCATTGTTGGGTTGGAAAGTCATGCTGTGTTTACCTTCATGGATTTAGTCAGCTGGGAGATTCATAAGAGTCTAGCTTGAACAAGCAAACATTTGCCTTCTTTTCCACCACTGAAGTTATTTCACATTGCAGTGCTGAAGAGATAAATCTTTCTCAAGTAGCAAGCAAATGGCTTTGGATACATGGCACCAGCTAAGATTCTCAAGACCTCAGCAGCACGCCTGTGACCTTGAATGCCAAGAAAATAACCACAATACCACTTCAAACGAGAAATGGCAGCAGCCTTATTGTACGTCAGTGACAAACAATAAAAAGTTGCAATTCCTCCTGTGAAATGGCCTCAGAATAAACATCAGCTGTAAAAATGGCAGTCTAGCAAATTGTTTCACTCGGGGATGGGAGGATGGATTGTAGTAGACACTCACTGTGCAAACATGGAACTGAAGGCTGAGAATGATGACTTAATTTTTCAGGATTATCAGGGAATATATATTGGGAAGAAGAGGCTACTTTCCCTGCCACATCAGTTCTCTAAGGCCCTGTTTGGATTGTGTTCACAGACATCTCTTCCAGCTTCTCCATCTCAATCCTTTGATTTTGATTTCTGTGCTGTAAGAAATGTAGCACAAAATATGACGATGGAACTGAAACTGGCTGGAAGATGTAAAAAATGTGCATCTATTTCCATTTCACACATTTTTACCATCTCATTTTCATATGTTCCAGCCACACTACATGATTATAGAGCTATGGTTCCCCTTTAACTGCCATGACAGCATCCTATAGAATCCTGGTACTTATAGTTTAGAGAAGGGCAATTAGAAGTGCAAGAGCCTCGTCAAAGTACAAACCCCAGGATTTCACAAGAAGCAGTCATGACAGTTAAAATGTAATCTTCATGACATCATTGAATAGTGTGAAAGGGTTCCAGGCTGTGGCCTCTTGTGTATTTATAGTAGGGGTAGATAACTGTGGTTTCTATCCTTGGGACCCTCCAGTCTAGAGGGACTGCTAAAATTGGGGGGGGGGGAGTCCCTAAATTGAAATGAAATCAGAATTGTCCAGAAGTCTACTTCTGAAAAGTGTATTTTTAAACATTTAAACAGTGTGTGTGTGCGTGAGAGAGAGACTGAGAGAGTCCTGAAACTCATTTAAAACATTAATTCCTGGAGGGTTCCAGGAGAGAAAATTCACCTTTTCTTTTGATCAGAAAAAAAAGGTGTATGGAGTCTGGAAAGGTTGCAAAACCAGACCAGGGATGAAATGCCAACCCATAATTTATAGGTTCCTGCAATTTTAGTTAGTGGCATAAAATCTACAGTAGGTAATAGTGCAGACATAGCCAGTGGGCCCATTACTTTACCACAATGAATCTACTTTTTGTTTTTGTTTTTACAGAAGCTGCACTGGTTTTAATGAAGCATTTTGCAGGAGCTATCCAAGGTTCTGGAGTTGCATTAGGAACAGTGTTTAGCACCTTGTCTAGCTCTCGTAAAATGCTTTCTTAAAACCTGGGAATAGCTCCTGTAATACCAGTGTGGATTCACTGCACAAGGTAATGGAACCACTTCTACATGAGTGGCATGGACACTTGATGGTTTGTGGATGGTAAATTGACCTTTATTTTCCTGAAAAAGGATCTTCTGGCATCTTTGAATGAAATGAATGAAAGAAACTGGTAGCATGAGCTTTTGTAGACATGAGTGTATGAAATTTCATACTACCAGCTTCTTTCTTTAACTTAATCTCAAAGGTGCTACAAAAACCTTCTGTATAATGATTTTTCAGACTAACACGTGAGTATTTTATTTGAATGGTTATTTCAAGATTGTTTTGGAAATACCATATATAATAGCTTGCATGTATCCCATGCCATCATTTTAGTGACGTGCCATAGGATTCAAAGGAGATGCTTACAGGTCCATGTGCTCCTGTTTTCATTTCACACACTTTTACCATCTCATTTTGATACACGTGAGAGAATAGTGATACATAGAGTGCATCCAAACATGCAGTGAAAGCACCACATAGTCCTGCTGCCTATGTGCTCTCTAGAATTGTTAATGGTTTCCAGAAATCAGAGGAGAAGACTGGGCACTTCCTGACATATACAGGGGAGCATAGCTGTCCTAGTCCTTATATTGACCGAAACTGGATGTGCACAGTGCTTCCAGCTTTACCATTGTTTTTTTCCCAGTAACGAGTTGAGATACACTAGTCTGAGAATGACTGGGCACCCACAAAGCTTTATTCTGAAGTGGTGATTTGTGTAGTTAGGCGATTGAGTGCTGGTTTATAAACAAGGTGACTCTAGTTCTGAGCTATGAAACTCACTGGAAGAAGTTGCCCCATTTCTGCTCTCTTAGCTTTGCTTTCAGGTTGTAAAAATTGGGATCATGCACACTGCCATGAAGGCCTTGGAAGAACTTACAGTTTTTGTGATAATAAGCTGTGGAGACCTCTGTTCAACAAATTTCTCATAGTAGTCTTGTGGTTTTTATGTGCATGGGATGGTAAATCCACTCCAGGTGTTAGCCTGAGTGTTACAGTAGCTATCCAAGTTTCTTAATCTGTCCCCAGAATATGTTCAGCATCTTGGATAATGCCTTTAAAATTCAGACTAACATCAGGAGTGAATTTATTATCCTTCTGATATGGGAACCACTAGCCACCATTGATTCCTGCTGAAGTGTAACATTTTAACCACTATACCACACTGACTTATGAGAAAAAGAAAAAAAAAATAACTTTTTTCAGTCTGGTCAGACTTTCTTCAAGCAAACATTGACCTTTTGTATATTTTCATTCTATTTTATTTGATATTGTTAGCAGAAGAAGGTGTCTTAGTAGCCAATCTATGAGTAAATCCTGAGTGAATAAGACCTGGGAATAGGACACCTAGCAGAGAGTGTCCTTTGTACGAATCAATTCTGTAGCCCTTTAAGTGTGAAAGGGGCTTTACAAGCCATCAGTCAGTCAGTGAATGAAGTTCTTTCTGACCTTCCTGCAACTAATTTTTAGACAGACAGATCCTGGTAACCAGATCTTCTTGCTTCTTGTGGTCACTCGTCTGCCAAAATGCTTTTTCATTTAGGAACTAAGTGGGGTTCTTTTATGCTGACAATGATTTTTATACACAAGTGCATGCAAATTTCCCACATCTTCCGTTTACAAAACCATGTACAACCTCTCAAGTTACAGCAGAAAACTTAGGCATATACAGGATATAGTATAGAAATAGTGTTGATGAGACTAAGATATTCCTGGTAATTTAAAAAGAACACTTCAGTTCTGCAATTTTAAGAAAGGAAGTGTAAGGCAATCACATCAATATACCTTTGCTTGTTTTTTTTAAAATAGTCATTAAGATGTTTCAAAAAAAGCACACATTAAAAAAGATAAAGATTTTTTTGTCCATTGCATTTCTGGCAAATGTAAAATGAAGGCAGGCAAGAGTGTTATCTTACTAGCTCAGAACAACAAGGAGGGCTCCAGTGGCTTTTGATTTTGGAGAAAATGGAACAGATTTTAGCCAAATACTTTTTCATAAAAGATAGGAAGGCTATAACTTGCTCCTCTATCTTTATGCAGAAGTGTATTAAAAATATTAATGGGTTATAAATGACAAAACCACCACATCAACACAGGTATTCACAGTTAGAATTCCCAGCCTTTAAAAAAATCCTTCTTACTATGACTTCTGCAATGCCTAAAGAAATATATGAGACACTTCAAAAGAAGTGTCTCTTCCAACTAGTGATTTATGCAATTGATTACTCATTGTCATGTAATGGGAAGAAGCAACCATTTAAACTACATACCAGTGGCAGTAATGAGCAGGATATGAGACTGTTGGTCTAGTGCCATATACCCTTGATCTAGTACACTGTAATTCTGCACAAGTTTTATATGGAGCTTTTTGGATAGTGGTCAATATATTGTTGTGTTAACTTTTCTATGAGGGAAGAATAAAGGTATTTATTAGCACAGTAATGGATAACAAAATGGTTTTGATTAGTAACTTGTTTTCTTCCATATATGTTTGTTCATTATGAAAGATTGTGAAATAAACAAAAAAGGAAAGAAAAGAGGTGGATAATACTTTTTTTTTTTTTTGCATGAACGGCTATTCCATTGTGGTTGGCTGTTACATTCAAGGAACAAATGATCTATTGATGCAAATGTTCCATGACTTTTGAGCGTGCCTGAGTTTTGGGATGTCAAGGGGAAAGTTGTCTTTTAGTCCTATCACTTTTGCAATTGTTTTTGATGAGAATGCAAGAGAAGATGCTCTCATTGCTCCCCAACTTTGGAACTCCCTCTTACAGGAGGTTAGAATGTCCTCCTGTTCGCTGTTCTAATGCTGGCATACAAAGGGCTGGTACAGACGAATGCTTTGTGCTGGCCTGGGCCTGGAATTAGGGCTAGATAGAGCTGGGCATCCACACATGCCCAACCCTACTATCAGCATCTGTGTGCCATCTTGGTGCACCCCCATCCACATGGGGTGCATCATGAAGATGCACGGATGTCAGAGCTCCCAAACGGCACTTGCCAGAAGGGGCATCATCATGGTGCACAAGCCATGGTGCCCCTAAAAAGAAGCTGCTTAGGGAGCACATTAGTGCTGCGCCGTGTGGCTGCCATGGCACCGACCAGGGGCAAAGACTGACTTATGCGAACAAGCCCCTTATTTTCTGCAGAAGCCCCTTATTTTCTGCAGAAGTTTTTTTTTTAATGGACAGTATGTTAAGCTTTATATTTTTAAACTTAGTGCTATTTTTAAAATACAGATTGAATATTGATTTATATGAAATATATTATGTTTTATATTTCCATTTTAAAGAATGGCATAAGCCTCCTTTTGTCACACGCTTGGTGAAAGCCAGGATAGTAAGAAATTTGAGTAAAGCAATCAATCAATAAATTCTTTTATTAATATGACTTTGAGGCAGGAATCTCTAGACACTTCATTAGGTAAGAATGTTCAGGTACCAGGCAGCTCTTTCTTAATTCAATATTCAGTTATGGAGTATGATACTAGTCAGCAATATCCCACTGTGAAAGATGTGTTTACAGGGTTTCATAAAATTCTTCACCTTGCATAGATTTGCCTTAGGACTGTTTATTGACCTCTTTTAATTTTTGGAACATAGATAGAGATATGTCAGCTCTGAGATATCCCCCACATGATAAAGCAACAAATTATGGCTTTTGTTGGGTCATGTGTTATAAGACTGCAAGAGCAGATTAAAGACCTAAATAATTTAATATTTAAAGGCAGCCTAAACATAAATGTAAACAAATACGTAAAAAGTCCACTATCCTGTTCACAAATGTAGCCAGCCTAATGCTCATGGGAAGCTCACATGCATGACCCACAAATTCTATGCAAAGACTTCTGTCACAGTGGTTGGTCTGGGTCTGACTTCACTCCTTCCATACATCTTAAATCTTTAGGGACATTTCTCATTGTTTTGGTCCTTTTGAACTGAGTTATTGCTTCAAATAAATACAGTTTACTTCTTAATTTTTACTACTTTATACTGTGTACGCAATTAAGGAGCAACACAACATAATTTCTTGGGTTGGAAGATTCAGATTCCTGGCCGAGATTACTGTAGTATATTCCAAGACATTTGAAGGGGAAAGAAGAGTAATTATTGATTTAGCAACAACAAAAACATCAAAATCCCATTCAAATTGAAATGTTGACTTTATGAGTGGAGAAAGCATCAGTCAACCCAAAAGTAAAGGAAAGTAAATCTCCTTATCCTAAAGGTCTATAAATTCAGAGCTGGACGGCAGTCCTGAGTAAAGAATACCGACGTTTTAAGTGAAACATTTGCTGGCAAAGTGGCCGTCGAAAGTGGTTATTGAACATCTTGCCAGAGAGCAAATTGTGGAGTAGAGGTCTTTCTTATATTTTGTAGCAAAGCCAACTTCCATTGATACTACCGTCTTGTCAGGCCCTTTCTGCAGCCATTTGTAAAAGGGCTTGTGATGTGAGATTGACGACTTAAATACTTCATCAATCAATGCTTTAGCCAATGTGTTATTCAGTGATTGGTGGAAAATTCAAGTAATCCATCTTACCCCATCACCCTGTTCTCTTTTTTTCCCAGGTATTTTCAATTTTTCCCCCTTCTTTATTTGTTCTCTTTTTGCTACAGTCTGAAGGAGAAGTTGAGTTAGGAGGGAACCTTCAACAGCTTTTTAAAAAATAGTCACCTATAAACAATAAAATGGTATTGAATTAACTGCACTTTTAATTATTTGAGAGCTGATTCATGGTGCATTCAAAAGAAGAATGTAAGAAAGAAGGTCATAAGCATTTAGATTTACACAGTTGTGAAGATTCATATGAAAAACGTGTGAAAGGCACTGAATTTCAGTGTCTTTTATTCAACACATTGCCATACCATGCTTGCCCCATAAAATTTAGGCTGAGATGTATGGTCCGTTCTTCACATTTCATTTTTATATAGTTTAAAAGGGGAAAAAACCCACACACCTTCCATCATTAAAAAATTCCCAAGATAGTCACCATGTGCAATACACCAATGTAATTAAAACTGCACGGCAGTCAGTGTCAGAATATACATTGCCCTTGAGCTGTTCTGCATTCCTAGGTCCAGCTTTTGACCAAAAAAACCTGGACAAATTTGGTTTACCTGACACTGAAAACTAACCAGTCTAACTTCCACTAGGAAAGTATTCCATAGCTGCAATGCTACCACTAAAAAACATCTTAGTTCACGTTCTGGAAATCCAGACTTCATTTTTCACATAACTCCAAAAGTCCTCTTTAGTGAATCTCAAGTCACTATAGTAGATTGCAGGGATCATTTCTATTCATAACAAATCATATCAGGCTACACTGAAAAATGGAAAATAGTTCAATATCTCCAAATCAGTTTCAGGCTGATAAAATGGGAAGAAGCCACATATTATATAGAATATTGTGGCCCTGTGTATTTTGAAGAATATCTTCCTTTGGGAGAAACGTGTCATTTATTTCTGAGGGAATATTCAGATGGACAGAATTGTGTAATTTCCACAGACATCTTTTAAAAAATACATTGAGTCAAATAAACAGTACCATGACATAATACCTTTTATGTCTTTGAACAGATGCCTTTCTGCCCTTTCTCCTCAAAGGTTACCATTGTATTCACCATCTCATCACCTTGTTATCGCATTCTCCATAGACTAGAACAAAAACAGTGGAACCAAATTAAAGAAAAGAGATGTCACCTAAAGTTTAGGAAGGCTTTCTTGACTCTTATAGCTATTTTGAAGCAGAATAGTCAATCATGGAGGCTGATGGACCCCACTTCTTCAAGTAGGTATGTTGACTATCTTTCAGGAGTGCTTTAGGGGTTGGATGAGATGGCACTTGTGGACCATTCCAATATTATGAGTCTATGATCTTTTGGAAAGTACCTGTCTTGGTTGAGTTGAATTTCTGTATGCTTACACAGTTAATGCCTTCATGTACAGCACTCATGTGCATAACTTCCTGCTATCAAATGTACCAGGGACAACTCAAAACATGTTGTTGCCTGAGACAGGATAGTAAATGGTACCTGCTATCTATTCAAGTGAAGAGGCATAGCACCCAAAGCCAGGCAAACTATTTTTGCACAAAACAGGAAATTGCAAAAGCATTTCTCCGACCTCCAACAATAGTTAAATATAATTTTGATCTTAATTTTTTGTATATCTTTAGCTGTATGTAATTTTATTTGAAAATTCAACAGGACACTGTGACTAAGTAAATAAGCAGTTTCAGAATTACCATTCAATTGGAATTTGAATTAGCAAATCATGTCCTAAAAAGGGAGGTGATGGTGTTCAGCTGTCATTCATATATATATATATATATAGAGAGAGAGAGAGAGAGAGAGAGAGAGAGCACAAGCCTTACTGGGAATTATTTGAAAAAGCATAGTTTTTGCCAAGATTGAAATGAGTACTAAAGGTTTACACGAGTCCATAGGTTGCTTGACACTCTCTTCCCCAGTAAACAACTATGCCTTTATTACAAGATGTGTATGTTAATATTTGGCTGACATGATGGTAATTTGTAACTGATACTTTAGGTTTAGAGGACCAGTTGTCCTCCATGTAGTTATCTTCTTCTCCTTCTTCTTTAATGTTCCATTCTTTAAAATAAAACTTTTCCTTAAGTACTCTGACTCTTTTCCTTTTTTCATAGGCCTTAGCATAGCATTGGGTTGTCAATTACCGTGTTTTCCCCCAAATAAGAGCGTTTTGTATTATTTTTTGCTCCCAAAGATGCTCTAGGTCTTGTTTTCAGGGGATGTCTTATTTTTCCATGAAGAAGAATTCACATTTGTTGTTGAACAAAAAATATTAACATTTATTATATATTGTATATATATATATATATACAAAAACTTAGCTGCGTCTTACTTTCGGGGGAGGCCTTATATTTAGCAATTCAGCAAAACCTCTACGAGGTCTTATTTTCTGAGGATGTCTTATTTTTGGGGAAACAGTGTACCAGTAGGAGGCCCAGCAACATCCCAATGCACTGCTAGGGTGTAATTGATTAATCATTGGGTGGTGGCAGAAAGTTGTTTTGGGATTGAAGGTGGTCTCAAGGGCTCCCATCCAGCTCAGCAGGAGTGGAGGGAAACTGTAGAGAACCTTCACACAGCCACCCTGAGATTTCATGATATAGGATGGGATATAAATATTTAAGTAATTAAAAAATAAATGGAAAGAGGCCTGGGAATTAACACAACCAAAGATGCTTGGGGAGCTGAGATAGTTTTGTGTAGTTCGCCTCAGTTTATATCATTCGATGAGCTCCATGTCTGAATGGGATTTCTAAACCAGGTCTTCTTTTCCAAGTTCAAGACTTTAGCCACTATATAACACTATCTTTCACTACTGGAATCCAATCAAAATCCATTAAATTATTTGCAATTAATTGTAGGTGTATACATATGTTGTATGTGAGCAGTCGTTATAAGAATATGTTATGGCTTATTACGTTTATGTTTCCCATCCCTCATCTGAACAAAGAACTATTATAAGGAAAGAAAATGAAAATTCATCAAGAAGCATGACATAGACATTAAAACTGGCAAACAGACAATGAAACAGCACTTAATTTACTTTGGATGGGATTCTATTAACAAAGAAATTTAAAATTTAATCAATCACTAAGTATCAAGTTTTGTAACAGGTTCAAGGTAATGTGGGATTAGTGTTACATATTGCCCTGTTTCTGAATTGCTTTCTTTCTGTGCTCACATTTCTCACAAAATTGATGACAAATGGAATAATCAGTGTTGAATGAAAATATACATGGTAAGACATGAGTGTCAAAAGGCTACTAACAGTGATTTCCACCTGGTTGGCTTGTAGAGAAAAAAAAAACAACTCTTAGAGTGCGCACACTGTCAAGAGCACACAACTGATGCAATCAAACCTCTGTATGTGCAGAAAGGATGTTATTACAAACATCAGATCATGAAAAGGAATAAAAAGAATGTCTGAAGGCTATTGAGCAACTAAACTTACACAAAATCCCACTGCTTACAATATATGCCTGCAATGTTGGAACAAGAGAGAGCTTTATATTTACTAAAGGTTTAACATATTTGAAGCAAGCAAAAATCATTAACATGTTTTTTGAGAACTAGAATCCCAGAATCTCACAGCCAGCATATAACTTTCCAAAAACTATTCCCCCCCCCCAAAAAAAAACACAGTGGTTGGCATTCTGTTAGTGACATTCATATGTATAAGTTGTGCTACTCATGCAGGCTGAATTATTCACCATAGTGTAATAAATGTATTCTGCTGACATTGGTGGGGTTTCACATATAGCAATGCTGTGCATTTTCAGTTTCACACTGCACACAGCACTTTGTGGATTTCACATTGCAATTGTGCATTGCATATCGCTCATTGTGCATAGCACCGCAGCACCCAGTCATTGACACGTGTTGCTATTCTGCATGAGGGGTGCTCAGTCAAATGCAGATATTTGAGCTGTGGAAAAGGGACATTGAACTGAAGCCAGTGAGAGTCAAGTGTACCATAATAGTATCCCCTTTTGTTTTATTTGACTTGCTTCTAATGTGTTAGATTTTTTTTTTTTTAAAAAAAAGAGGATTCCTACTCCTGGATGAAGCCTATGTACAGAGATATCCACATGTATAGGGGCTTTTCTCCCTGCAGAGACTCTAGGCAGCTCCTTTTTAGTGTGAGCGGCTCCCAGACGCTTCGTTCCCAGGGCCTCTTTCTCCACTGACGGTGGGCATGGGGGTGTTCAGGGGCCCCAAGGACAGTCCTTTTTTGCCACTTTTCCATGGTGTGGAAAGCGGTGGATTGGGGGCTCTGGGCTGCCTCTGTGGTTGCCCTGGCCCCAATCCTCCACAAAAAGTGGTGGTGCAGACTCGCCCCTGAAGGGGCAGTCTGTAAAGCCCCTATGAGACCATTTAATTCAGTTGCACAATACACTTCAGATAGGAAGTAAAACATGGCACTGCAATGTTTAGGACAAAATGGCATTTGAAAAAAGGAATGTTTTTTTTTCTTCAAGTATCCACATTTGCTTTAATATTATCTTTCTAGACACACCTGGGATTAATAGGGGCAATGGATGCATGCAGAGAAATACAGGAAAGTGTAGGTCATTATCTATGTGAAAGAGAAAAACCAAAAGCCCAATCCCTTCTGTGTAAGTGTGTTCATAAATGAGCTGTGTGTTTGTGAATCTGTCCTTTCATTAGAGGGTGGATAAACTGCAGGGTGGAAACACAGTCATCATTTCTAGCTTTGTGAAAATGATGGGGAGGTTTTAATTATTAAAATGCAATTATTTCCATTATTGATGAGTGTGATGCACAGGACAGCATCAATACAAACTGTCCAACACACACGTACATATGGAAAGAGAGAGAGAGAGAGAGTGACAGAGACAGAGTTGGATCACAGACTAGCTGAAACAAAGAATAGATGCCAGTTGCTTGTTTCAATTCTAATCCACATAGTGAAAAAAAATACTTAAATACAACCTATGGCAAATTTGTACCTAAGAAATTACATGTATTTATTTATTTCTATATTCTGTTTGTTTGTTTGTTTTTGCCATACATCGTAACATCAATGTGTATTTCACCATGTTAAATCAGTTAAGAGTGTAATCCTAAAAATACTTACATAAAACCCATTGGAATCAATGGAACTTATTTTGCAGTTGAGAGGTAAAGGACTTCATTGCAATGAGCACTAAATTAAAAATGCAAGAGTTTATATTCAAAATGGCTTGTGTTTTTTCTTTCTTTCTTTTTGAAACATGGTATTCTTACTTTATTGTTTAAAAATTGGAAAGATTTTTAAACCATCCATACAATACCTCATAACATTACATTTACATTGTACAAAAAACCTAAACAAACAGCAGCAAAAACAAACCATACACACTTGCACTTGCACTTTGACTTCCTCCTAGTGTGGTTGGATATTTTAAATGTCCAAGCTAATCATAATTTGGATGAATTGGTAATTAATTATGCCACATAGAGCTAGTGTTTGATGATTTCAAATTTATTAAGACTGATTTTAAAATCAGGATAAAATACAGGGTTCACTGGACAATTAAAGTGTTTTTAATTTGCATTTTGGGGAAGAAGGTGGAGAATGGAATTTTGGGTTCCAAAAAGCACAGCTTGATCAGCAGTACAGGTTCATTTTTCCAGTGAGAAAATACAGCTACTTGAAACTCTGTGAAAACTACTCAGAAATTTTATGTGTTTTATTTGAGGAGAATGGAATATGACAGACTGTACCTGATTTCACCAATTGTGAGAAAAAATGAATTGCACATGGGTGCATGAGAGGGAACCCATACCACATACTTTCTATGAAGGCAACAACTGACGACTTTATCATACAAGGAAAATCGGGGGTTTAAAGAGTCAATATCCCAGGAAAATCATGCGATCATAGTGAAAATTTTCACATAGCGTCACGATAAAAGACGACTTATCCCGGGAATAACCAGGGATTAACCAGCAACAAATTCATAGGGAAATCCCATGAATGATTTGTTGCTGCTTATTACCTGGTTATTCCTGGGATAAATGCTCTTTAATTGTGATGTTTGTGATACTGACTCTTTAAACCTCTGATCTTCCCCTGTGTGATAAAGTCCTAAGTGGACTTTAAACATCTCCATTAAATCTCTGGTCTTTTTTTTTTTTTTAAGTTATGATGTTTAAAATGATCTTAGAATCACATTAATAAACAAGCAAAAAAACTACTATGATATATACTCTGTTTAGTTGTGCCATTTCAACAGTCTGAAAAAGTTTTTTTAAAAAGACTATGCCCCAGAATCCCCCAGCTAGCATGGCCAATTCATTGACACACCTGTCCATAGAAGGCAACTTGTTTGAAATTCTGCAAAGTTGGAGCTGGTGTGTTAGTGGTATCCCATTCTTCTATGCTCACCCATAAAAAGACTTCACCCAATAACATGTTAATAAAAAGGTTCTGTGTCCACTTTCCCTCGGTAATAGCAGCAGCAGCAGCAGCAGCAGCAGCAACAACAACAACAACAACAACAACAACATTTCTTTAAAGTTTCCAATTGTTTACAAACCTTCAGGCATTATCTAGCTATCATTCTTACAAAACCAGCCCTACAAGATAGGGCAGAATGATTATATCACATATTGAAGAAGTTGGTTTGGGGGACAACCTGAGGCTATGAAAGACTGATTTGCCTAAAGTGCACCTCATTTGTATTGGAAGCAAAGAAGCAATGACACATGCATATAGGGATTAGTAACAGAGGGGATGAAGGGGAATACCTCCCTCCAGCATTTTTTCTTCCCTTAATTTCCTTAGGTCTGAAACTTAGGCTGTTTGCTTTCTTTCCTGTTGAGATCACCTCCCCTTCTTCAAGACGTTAGTCTTTTCGTTCCTTTTGTTTGGGAATGAAGCAGCCTTGGGGATCCTCCAGCCCCAATAATGGTTACTAACCCACTCCCCCCAGCAGTTGGGGATATTATAATGGAGTAGTATTGACAAACTCCTTTTATATGTCTCCTTTCCTGTATCTACATAGCTTTGCTAGGACAAAAATAATGTTTTCTTTTTTTAACTTAACAAGAGCATCCTGAGTTACTGCTTTTGTTTCTATCATATTGAACTAGCCTTGCTGCCTTCTGATGGATGGCAAATATTCTTAGAATTTGTTTTTTTTAAAATTATCTTTATTGAGTTTAAAATATATACATACATTACTCAAACAAATAATAGACAGCACATCCCAAACACCCCCCCCCCCCGCCAAACAATACACACAATAACATACATTAAAATAAAAAAGACTTCCTGTTCTCTAAGTTTTGGGTTATTTTGTACCATATTCTTCGTCCTTTTACTAATAATTTGTATTAATTATTAAACTTCTACTTCTGCTCCTATCTCACGTCATTTTTCTGTATTGGCTGAAATAAAAATGTTTGCATAAACTTTATCTTTTATCAGATTGTGTTCAGTGATCAAGTCAATTGTTGGATTATTTTCTTAACTATTTAATTTCACATTAATTTCCATTGGTTACATGTTTTGTTTTTGTATGCTGTTCCCAAAAGGCGTTCAAGAATTCTGTAACTGGTAACCAATCTTTATCAATTTTTCCTATTGAACTCTGTCTTATCTGATGTGTCACTTTGTCATTTCCCATAATATCATACATTTTCCATATCGATTCGATCAATTCTGGGGACTCTTTTTCTTTTCATGGTCTTTCATAAACTATTCTTGCTTCATTGATCATGTAGAATAAATTCTTTCCATATTGCTTCAGTGATCATGTAGAATAAACTTCTAGCTATGAATCTAATACACCCCAAAGAAATATTTTAGGTCTCTTTGGGAATTTGATTTTAAGGATTTGCAAGAATAGTCTATGAATTAAGGTTTAGTAATGTTTAGCACTTGTACAGGACCACCACATATATATCATGGTAACTTTTGCTCTCTCACATTTCCAGGAAATATATATATATGAGATTCTAATTGCAGTAAGATACCACCTAAATTATAACTTGAAATAATTTTCTTTTAAATCAGCAAAACAGGAATGTTTCAGCCATGTTCAATTCATTTCCCATTCTTCTAACATAATGTTTTCCTCACAGTCTTTAGACCATGAAATCTTTAATCAGTTCAGATTAAATCTCTAACTTCAATAGTGTCTTATATACTGTTGATATTATGTTCTTATTTTCTTTCGTTTATACTTTTTCTAAATCTGTCTCCGCCACAGCAAAGCTTGTCAACTTCCTGTCCATTGTGAACCTTTCTTTTATTTGCCGATATAGAAACCATCTATAGACATTTCCTTCATTCCTCAATTCAACTGGGAGTTTTATTCTGTTTTTATTTTGAGGAAATGATGAAAGGGAAATGGATAAAATATTCTGACCTTTTAATAAAAGAAGAAATGGGGAAATACGCACCAAGTTGCCCCCCTTTTATAGTTTGCAAGTATTCAAGAGACAGTTAAATAGTTAAATAGTTAATCTCTTCAATATAGTGGCCCTATTTCAATCCATGTCTTGTGTCTGGTCTCGTTATTTCAAATTGGGCAGTAAATGATGATTAAAATTTTTGCAAATTTTGTTTAAGTCTAATATTGTTTGGAAAAAAATTGTGTGGATGTTGAACAAAAAGAAGACTTATATGTATATTTGTTTTAAACGTTTCTGGAAACCAATAAAATATATTTTGAAAAAAAAAAAAGCAGAGGTGATATTGAAACCGGGTTTTCCATGATTTGTAACATTTAATTTGTTGATCTTCCACTTGTAATATGAATGGGTCCAGCCCTGGAATAAACACAGATACATTACATGTTACTACTGACAATTTGATTCAGGCCTTTGATTCAGGCCTAAGTCATTTTGCCCCAATGGTTTTGGTGGTGAAGCACCTGCTGTGAAGATGGAAGCCTTGCATGCATAAACAGACTAAATTATATGATATAATAGACTAGTTATATGAATTATATGAAAATAGTATGAAACAATGGATAATAAATGATATGAAACAATAGGTTTTGTCATAGAACTCTAGACATAGAAATCTGTATGCACTGTGTTGCAATGGTCAATTGTGCTCATATTCCTTCATGTATGTCAAAAAGTGTGCATCAGGTGTTGTATGTGTCCGTACAAACATGGGTATGCAGTGTATTCCATCTGCCTCAAAAAGAGTGTTTGTGGGAAAATTGTACTGTTTACTGCCAATTCTGCACGCAGAAGAACAATATCTGCCTTATGCCAAGCATTTCAGTGCTGGAGTATGACTCTGGAGACCAGGCTTGATTCCCGGCTTTACCATGAAGCTCACTGGGTGACCTTGGGCAAGTCACATGCTCTCAGCCTTAAGGATAGGTAATGGCAAACCTTCTCTGAACAAAACTTTTCAAGAAAACCCTATGATAGGTACCCCTTAGATTTAGCATATGCCAAAAACTACTTGAAGGCACACAAAAACAACAAAGTGAAATAGCAGTTCTTCACATCCAAAACCCACTTTCACTTGTATCTGTTTCTTTTTTACCAGCAACATGTTAACTGCTGCCAGCATAGCTGCTAATTTTAACAGTTACATTTACAGTTTTAAGAAGTTTTTATGATAACCAGCTACAATAAGGGATTGGACTTTGTCTTTAAAAACAACAACACAACTCTTTAAAGTCTAGGGAATTATTCTAATTTCTGGTTTATCAAATTTCTGTGGTACCTTAGTGTTAACTTTTTTTTGTTTAAAAGATTGTCAGAGAGAATGTAACAATGTAACAATAAACACTGCTTTTTGGCTGTTTTGTTTGTATATTGAAATATTATTTTATAAAAACTTTACTTAGTATTAACAAGAAAAAGTAATACCCAATTACATTTACAGTATAAGCAATTAAACTGATTTATAGCAGGTCAGTTAATTTACTGCATCTGACATTACATCCAGCTGCCTGTAATTTAACTTTTATGGTTGAAGTTTCTATATTCTGTTCTTTCTTTCTTTCTTTCTTTTTTTTTGATGGTTTTTTTTTTAAATTTCAGTGTGTTAACAAATGTTGTGTATTCCAGAGTGAAGTACATATTTATTATTAATACTGATTTTTGAAATGTTTTATCATGGGTTTTGCTGAAAATCTCCCCACATCAGTAGCTTTTTTCTGCAACATTAATAGCCCAATCCTATTTTAGGCTCCTTAACACTGCTTTGAGTCTAGTGATAGTTTAAATGTTATACCCTTGCAATACATTACATCACTTCGCTATTCTCTTTTCTTCATTTTTCATGAATTTCATACAGATAAATTAGGGAAAATATTGAGTTGGGTCCAGACTTGGTCATACTCAGAGCAGAGCCATGGAAAAAGTAGCCCTAATGCAAACCAAAATCTGGAACTAACCCTATATACTCACATGGATCCATGTGTAGAAAAATCCAACACTGTATAAGTGTGAATTTTGTACTCATAAAATACTTTTGCCCAACCTGGTGGCCTCTCATTGGGAGAGACCAGCAGTTTAAAAATAAATGGTGTGCCACAGACTATTAGACAGGGTGGGGATTCATCCTGTTTGGGCCTTATCCATTCAAATCCCCCATCCTCCTGCCTCAACAATGTGAGATTAATTCGGTTGCTTCAGGTTGCCTACACTCTTAGTTGGGGACTTGGACAATTGGCTTAGGGTGTGGTCATAAATAGGTTCCATGGCATAGGATGGGGGGAGATAGAGGTTTTGGTGAACACCTCAGTACCCTCCTACAGGGAGAAGGTAAGCCTCTGGAACTGAGGTTTATGTCTGGTGACTAAACATGAAGGAAAAGAGACTTGCCTTGTGGCTAGCCTGAGATTTAAACCCTCACTTAAGTCTTGCTAGTTAAATGGGGGAGTCTTGGATTGGCCTTCCGGATGCAAGCCAGCTGGGGAGCAACCTACTTCTGGATTGCCCTCAGGGCTCAGGTGTTTTAACCCAAGGGAAGCTGGGGAATTGGTCCTGGAGCAGACCATCCATCAGCTCTTCCACACAAGGTTCTCCCCCCAGGTTTTGCAGTTCTTGAAGAAATAAAGTTAAATAAATTGAGTTAAATAAAGTTGCCCATTTTATAACCCAGTTCTTTGTGTCTGGTCTCATTATTCAATGAGTTGATCAGCAAATAGAACTCTTCTCTTCTTGTCTCTCTTCTGACAGCTTTCTATATTCTATCCCTCCTTCCCATGTGTGTTCTACAGTGTTTTACAATGATCCAAACCAAATGTTGGTGGCACGGGGAGGAAGGAGAAATCCAATGCCAGATAAAGCAGTTCATTTATGCTTTAAAATTATTTTATATTGTTTTATTTGTGATGATTTTAAGTATTTTTTTAAAAAAATGCATGGGTAGATTTTAATTGATTTCCTTCTGTGAGCCGCCTTGGGTCCCACTCTAAGAGAAAAACAGCACATAAAGTACATGCATACATGTATACATACATAAATATTGGTGAGAGGAGGAAATATTTCAAATGAACTATGATAAAAAAAATAAATGAGCCATTCTGCATGTATTGATTCATTGCTTTCACTGCAAGAAATTAGCCCAGTGCTTTACCCAAAAATCTGCTGTAAACTGAACATCCATCCAAGCTACTAGAAAGTGTTTTATTTTATGAAAGCATATTTCTAATCATATCAAGTGTTTTTTTTTTTTAAATGACATTTAAGTCATTCTTAGCATAACCTATGCAAGTGACCATTTTGTTCCTAGTTTTCAGAATTACCTGCATGAGGATTTGGTATAGTTCCTTTGTTTTTGTTCAGCATTGATCAAGGAGTAGAAATATTTTTATATTTGGTTTCACCAGGCTTTTCAAGATATCTTTTGCTCCTTTATAAAACCAGCATTGCTAACTATAACAGTGCTTAATATTTAGGCTTATCCACCTGTTTAGTTTACCACATCAGGCTGGTAGCAAAGGAAAACATAGAAAAGTGACTGTTTTCCTCCCATCTTCTTCATCACTGCTGCACACAATTGTTCCTCTTTAACAATAGCTTCCAGATAATAAAATCCAATTAAAGACCAGAAGAAACAGATTGTAACAGTTCACATACAATGTCTGTTTGTGAATGATTAGCATAAAGGACATTAATGTGCAGGAAGGATTTACAAAGAATGTGTCCTAGGTTGCTAATATACGTAATGAACAATCCAACCTAACTCTTCGACATCTTGAAAGCTATTACTTCTTTTTAGATTGTTACTGCATAGCTTGTCCATTTTATGAGAATGTTGGCTGCTGTCTCATGGAAATCTGAAATAAAAACAAGAACTTTATTTGGAATATAGGCATTTAACAAAATCACCATGACCCTTTGAGTGAAGAAGGGTCATTACTCTTGAGTATTTGGCAGCCATTGGCCCACTGTTTAGATTTGGCTCTTAACATCCATGGTATATTCACTTTTTTTGGACTGTTGCTAATTGTTAACCAATGTGACAATCTGTTTCAGAAGATCAGGCCTCCCCATTTGATTAGCAAAAGCAAGACATGGAAAGAGCTTGAAAATATGGCATAGTATAACACAGCAGAAGGAAGGAACAGGCAAAACAAAAAGCCAGTCAAGTAATATTGTGTGGTGACTCTTAAGAATATCTTGTGCTCTCTGGTCTAATAATAACTTGCAGTTGAATTCTATAAATAGTATTAAATTATGAGATCTTAGGTCTGTAGTCCAGGGGTGGGCAAACTGTGGTCCACAGACCTTCTTAATACACCAAGACCTCAAAGCCAGATTCCTCCAAAAACTTCCAAACACGTGTTTCCCAAATTTTAGGGTGTGCTAGTGTGAAAATTGCCCTAAGTCAGTCCTAAATCACTGTTGGAATGGTGAATGCCCTTGGAATGTTTCACAAATTGTCTACTCATTGTCCAGTTTAAATTCATTTTGCCCTGAGTAAGCAGGTACATGATTATGTTCTTATTGGGCTATTACTATTTGAAAGAAGATTTTGAGATAAATGCCTATTTTATTCTAAATGCCTATTTTATTCTAAATGTTATCCTTGCTGTTGGTTACATAGCAGCACAGGGTGACCTTCTAATATACTTGCCAAGATATAATAGCATTATGAAAATAGAAATAGAAATTATATGAATTTACATGTATCCAAACCTTGCCCACTGGTGAAAAGTGTTTAGATTTTGCAGGTTGGACCTTTTATGTTCTTTAAAGTGCTGTTGTGTGTCCTATAAAGTGTTGGGGATCAAATCATGGAGATCAAAATTCTAAAAGTTTCTACATAAACATGATTTAGTTTTCCAGCAGTAAAGAACTAAAATAATATATGTACCATATTTGAAATTAAGAATAAATGAAACCCTTGCTCCCTGCTCTATAAATATAAACAGTACTGGAAATTATTAGTGATTCCCTTTATTTAATACTTACTTGAATCGATTTAATGCGGCCTTGCACACGGACTGTTCATGAAAATGCACTTTGTTTTAATAACTGCCGACCAATTTTAACAGTGTTAATTTTAAACTGTCTAGATTTAATTCAATTTTAAGGGGGGTGGTTGGGGTTGGATGTGATTGTTGTTTTTACTCTGTATCTTTTTATTTTGCTGTACCCCGCTCCAAGTATTTTATTAGAGGAGCGGGCTATAAATAAACATTATTATTATTATTATTATTATTATTATTAATACTGGCATAATAATTGTTTAATGCATTCAAGTGATATAATCTTGCATAATTCCCTCTCTCAACATTTTCCAGATTTATATTCCATATTGACAAAAATATCCAACATTAAAAATAGATATCATATTCCAAGGTTTAGCACCATCTGACTGTTTTTATAAATTATTTTGTGCACTCATGATAGTTCCTTATAACCTAATAAGACCTACAATATATTTCTGTACTTAGACAAAGCATGGAAAGGTTTAAAATTTTATTAAAATTTTAAAAATCCAACCAAATATGGTAACTAAACCTTCCTACTATTTCTTTAAAGCCTAGAATCAGAGATTGTGATGGCAGTTTAATGACCTTGAGCTTAAACATTCAACAAGGATACTCTTTAGGTCACAGCATGAATGAAAACAAATGAAGCCATTGATATACTTCCTCCATCGTGGCGCATACAGACTTCCCCATTCTGTGGCTCTGTGGGTGTTTGCTGGTCCTTGGCAGTGGAAGACACTTCTTTGCATTCTCAGACTCATTGGTTGTCACCTATAGTGAAGTGAATGGCTAATAAAGTGGGACAGCATTGAGATCTTAACTAGTTTCTCCATCTTTGTTTATATCTAGGACTTGCCGACTTGTTAGATTCAAAAGCAAAGCAGTGTGTAAAGAATAATTGCCTCATTCCAAATTGAACCAGATCAGAGAGGCACTAGATGCTCAGCAACTTTAATGACTGGAAAGTCAAAATAATCTGGACTGGCTTTTGGTTCCATACTTTGGCTGAGTTGTGTTCTGCAAATTCCATTTACCTCCCTTAGCAAGTAGTACAGTAAATGCATTCATTGTGATGGGGGTATCTTTACATCACATAGTAGTATGCAGACTTTCACCTATACAAATTATTGGGCTTTTCTAACAGGTATGTGGACAAATTTGTCATCTGAAAATGAATCTACATTGGATGTTATGCAATACCCTTGAGGCTGCGTGTCACTAGGATTGGTATCATCCAGTGTCACCCAATGTAGTAGTAGTAGTAGTAGTAATGATGATGATGATAATAATAAATTATTTCTTATTCTCCCCTCTGTTTGAACAATCGGGGCGGGGTACAACAAGATTGAAAAACAGTTACAGTTAAAATAGTTCAACAATCCCATCCCCATCCTCCCACCCCTTAAAATAGAATTAAACTAACAAAAATTAAAACAAGTTAATATAAAATAAAATAAGACAAACATATTAAAACCCACAGTTCTTAGCAGCATGAAGTGACATCAAAATGCAGAAGGCCTGGGAATTATCTGGGAAGTTCTAGGAGCCAGGAAGATTATACAGTTTCCGGGAAGGCCTGCTGGATGAGATATGTCTTTAAAGCTGTTTTGAAATGTTGTAATGAGACGGATCTTATCTGGCAGGCCATTCCATAGCCTGGAAGCAGAGGCTGAAAAGGCCCTCTGGGAGGTCTATGACAGCTTGGTCTTCATGGGGTGTAGCAGGTTCCTCCCAGAAGACCGGAGCATGTGGAGGAACTCGTACGGGGAGAGGCGTTCCCTAAGATAAGTTGGACCTGAGCCATGTAGGGCTTTAAAGGTTAAAACTAACACCTTGTACTGCGCCTGGAAACTGATCGGCAGCCAGTGGAAAGCTTTTAGCAAAGGTGTTATGTGCTCTCTCCTTGATGTTCCAGTAACAAGTCTGCCTGCCATATTTTGGACCAGTTGGAGTTTCCAGGTTAGGCACAAGGGTAGCCCCCTGTAGAGCGCATTACAGAAATCCAAGTGTGAGGTTACCAAAGTGTGTACTACAAGTCCAGACAGGGGCGCAGCTGGTGTATCAGATGAAGCTGTATGGTGACACCCCCTCTGCTGCCACCCTCTGTGCCCCACCTTAGAGGCTTCTCTGTATCCCCATGCCAAGAAGGAAGTGGCAGTGGTGGTGGTAGGGTGGTTGCAGACTCCAGCAGGAGGGAAAAAAAAAAGAGAGAGAGAGAGAGAGAGAGAGAGAGAGGTGGGCTAGCTAGAGGGGTAAGGGGTAATGGTGCTCACTAATTCTGCTGGCTGCTTCAGTTGGAGAGAAGCCCAGCTCTGACAAATGCTGGCAGGAGGCTCCGATTAGTAGTGTAGCTGGACAGGTAAAGCAGAATTCCTGCAGCCCCGGTGCCACTTCACTCCATCAGCAAGGGAAAGCACAGAGTGTAGCAGGCAGGACAGTCAGTCCCAACTTGAAGAAGGAGGTGGGTGGGGAGAGTGAGTGGGGTTCACAAACCATTTCTTTCATTGCTCATTTTGATCTGATTATCTGCCAATGCTGAGCATGGGGGGGGGGGTGATGCAAGGGAGAGGGAAGCTGTTGTACAGATGGTCATTGTAGTGTTGGTGTCATTCCCCTCTGATGGAGTCACCTGGTGTGATGTGCATCCCCTACACCACCTAGTAATGTTTAATTTATTTATTTGTGTATGTGGATATCCAGCATGGCATAGTGCTATAAGTGTTAGATTGCAGCTCTGGACACCAGGGTTCAATTCCCAGGTTGTCCAGGAATCCCACTTTGAGCAAGTCACATGTTCTCAGCCTCAGGGGCAGGGCAGTTGCAAACCTCCTCTGAACAAATCTTGCCAAGAAAAGCCCATTATAGCCCCCCCCCCCTTTAGGGTCACCATAACAAGTTATATATTATGTATTTCTATTGATAGCATATTACTGCCTATAGCAATTCATACAATTACAGCCTGTCATAAAAATCCCAGGGAAGGTAACCATGTCAAGAATAAACAACCATAAAATGGAATAAATTAACATCCAAAGACACCAGGAAATAATCAGAAGGAAGAAGGAATAACCCACCACAGGTTTAGTTATATTAATTACAGAGGCAGTTAACTGTTCATACATGTCTAAGGAGCAGATAAATCTTAACCTGGCATCAAATATGAATAAAGTTGGCATGTGACATAGCTCTTGTTGGGAGTCATTCTAAAGCTGTGGTTCCACCACAAAGAAGGATCTGTTTGATATTGAGACTTGTTATACCTTCCCCTCTGGGAGGATAAGATGATCTGTGCTACTGATGGAAATTCAGCATCTAAGATTCCAAACATGCAATTTCTAGGAGGAAAATGTAAGTGTGACTGGGAAGTGCATGAAGATTAGACTGTGCATTGCATTTCAAGTGGGTATTGCAGTTCAATACTACTTTAACTGTCATAGCTCCATACCTGAGAATACTGGGCTTTATAGATTGATGAGCTATTTAGAATTCTCTGCTATAACTCTCTAATGTTATAGTTCAGGGGAGAGCACTAGAGCTCTCTAGTAGTGGATTCTAAACCAAACAACAAAGGCATTGATCAAGGTATCCACTCCCTCTGCTCCACAAGTCTCAGGATTCTGTAGGTAGGTCAAAGCCCTGCCAGGTGAAGTGAAATTGAATTTTGTAGATGCGCTCTTAGTTTGAGGGCAACAAGGACCAAAGATGAAATTAGATATGACATGGTGCTTCCGGATACCTTGCCCAATGTCTTTGGGCAGCCCTGTATTTAATAATTACTTTTTTTCCCAAATGGAAAAAAAGGGGGGGGGGGATTACAGGCAAATTTGTCTCTGTCCCATCATTCCTTTGTGTAGCTCAACTTTTTCTTTAAAAAATGGACAGTTCTAACCTAATTGTAAAGGTTTCTGCAAAAAATTATCTCTTAAAATGTAGGACAGAAAGCATTTATTGAACTTTGAAATACTCAAAGTAGCTGGTGGAGGCTGGTTTCTGATCAACAATACAACAAGATCCCAAATGGCAGGTGCAGGTGCATAGCTCTATGCCTGTCCAGTCCTGTCTAATCTAATCTGCACTTTAGAAATAACACAGCTTGATACCGCTTTAACTGTCATGGCTTCACCCTACGGAATCCTGGGATTTGTATTTTGCTGTGGCACCAGACCTCTGACAGAGAGGGCTAAATATCTCACAAAGCTTCAGTTCCCAGAATTCCATAGCACTGAGCCTTGACAGTTAAAGTGGTGTCAAACTGCATTATTTCTGCAGAGAAGATTAGACTGAAGTGAGAAATAGTATTTAACAAATGGATTCTAGTGCAACACTTATATCCTTTCTACAACTATGACTTTATTACCTTGTTTTACTTAGGAGAAGCAAATATTCATCGAAGTTTCTTTTTGCCAGTTTTTTTTTTTTTTTTTTTGAATGGGAAATTGTAGCTCTCTAATCAGAATCTCAGTATCGTTGGTGAGAATGAGCCATGTAGAGGAGCAGGCCTGGACAATTTCACTCTGGAAAAGTTGCTTCCTCTCAAGTCCCTGTCTGAGCAGGAGTGTGGGAAATGCATTTATTCACACTGACTTCTTCACGTTAACACCTCTCTCCCTCCCTTCTTCCATCACTTCATGCATTTTGCCTATAATAGTAACATGAAGTCAAAATCCTCTATCTAAGTCAATGGGAGGTTTTGACATAGACTTCATTAGCAAGGCAGAGTCAGCCAATGTGGGTGCAAAGGTTATCCAGCATAAAGGAATTATCTAAATCCACTCTAAAACATACATAAATCTTCTTGTTTAGGACTTGAAAAGGGCAAACGAAAACAATGAACCTGAAGAAATCATTTTTAAAAACTGTTTTTTTTTCAGTTGGGACACAGAAAGAGGTTTTTCTCTGATTTTTTAAAAATGGATTTTTATCAATTTTTATTATTAGAGAGTCTTCTTATTTTTATTGATTTTTTTCTTTATTATCAAATAAAATTATTTGTTTATTGCTTTGAAACCTACATGAGGCAATGCACAATGAAAAAATATTCCCTTAAAAATTTTAAACCATGTTCTCAGTGTTGACAGCTATAGAGAAGAGAGCTACTTAACTACTAGTATTATTACTGTTCAAATTAGGGCATTTAATTTAATTAAGCAATTTGTTAGTCCAGTCAACCAACATTTAATCAGTCAGTTAGTTCAATTAGAAAAAAATAATTTAAAGTTTTCCTCACCTTAATTTAGGCAATAGATTTTTTTTTAAAGAGTTGGATCCAGATTTAGTAACAATACCCATTGAAATCAGTAGGGAACTTATCACATTTTTAAATAAGCTAACTTACTCCTGCCACAATGAAGTCTATTTCAAGATGCAGTTGGGTATTATCACAGGGAAAATGCCACTGATGCTGCCACCCAACTGCATCCTGCCTAAAATCTGGTTGGAATCTGACCTCAGTTGCCTGATTTGCAAAGTTGCGAAGATCCTGGCTTTGCAAATCGGCAAGCTGAGCATGGCTTGCAGCTGGGTTTTAGGTGGGATGCAGTTGGGTGGTGCCATCAGTGGCATTTTCCCCTGTGATAATACCCAACTGCATCCCAATATAGACTTCAACACAGCAGGGGTAAATCAGTTTATTTAAAATTGTGATAATCTCCTAGGACTCAGTCATGATTTATTAATCCAAGTCCCATGGAATTCAGGTACAGTTGTGTATGGAACCAAACCATTACTTTATGTATAGGCTTAACTGTAGACAGCAATCTACAGTGTCTTGCAGATTTAGGCCCTGTCTTCACGGACCAAATAAATTGGCCTCCCCACCCCCATCTTCTTGATGGCAACACTAGATGATGCACTGCCCATACCCCTGGTTCTGGTGCGAACAGATTGGCCCATTCAGCACCAGAACTGGGCTATATCCTTCTTAATGCTTATTTAAATATCTCACCATTTGGTCCAGATAATCCTGGAAGATCGGGCCCCTGCATTCTGATCGTAGATGACTATTTGAAATGTGTCCCACTGAGCCACCTGGCACATCCACTATTTCCTCTACTAATTCACTCTGAGGTCAGAACAAGGCACCCAGCCATGTGATCATCACTAGACACCTCATTTGGACCTCAGAGCAATGTGACCAACAGTGTCACCAGATGCGCTGGATGTCTCAGCAGGACCTCTGTGCTACCTAATGTCAGAATGGAGAGCCTTTGCAACAAGATAGGGTTGGGGCAGCTCTGGATACTTTGGGCTGCTGCTGGCCAGTGCAGACAGCTCCTTAGTGGTTACAACATTGGGTTGGACAGAACCTTAGCAATTACAACACTAATGTTTAAACATTTATTTAACTGTTCTATTTTTAATGCAATAAATAAAATGAAAACAATAAAACCAAATAAATTTGGTTAACTTTAGTAGGTAATCTGCTTAAGCTATTTGTCTTCACATATATGCATAGTCTTTGGAATTCTGGAATCTGGTGTGAGCTTCATTACCAAAGCACATGTGCAGATTCTTGGCTTTCCAAGATAAGTTTGATGCACAACAATTAATAAAGAAATACACTTTTGGTCATTTTTGCTGGCTTCCGAAGTCTGGATTCAGTAGCTTGAAATTCACAGCATTGCTTTTCTTACTGTTTTCTAACTCATTATAACAGAGTAACTTCTCTCCTCCCCCCACTTCTTCTTTTAAATTGGCTAGGAAGGCATGCAAGTTTTACAACCAAAACAATCAATTTCAAACTGCCGAACCCAATCAGACTAGGCTGAGAGTGAACCCTTTAAATTGAGTGTGAAATTGTGAGATGCAGCTCCCCTTTTCTTTCTTTAGAAGGTGCAAGAGAAACCTTCACTTCCGCCTTTAGTAAGTAGGCATGGGTAATAGTTGTTCTGTTCCTACAGACATTATGTGCTAACAAAACTATGCACGCCTGGTTCTGTAAGCAGGTTACCTGGGGGTGGGGGAAAACAAAGCAAAGGCCATCTGGCTGGAGTATTTTGTATGTATAATGTCCAGATACTAATGCTTAATGCACTTGTAAATGTAAGTTGTCTCTCTCCAAGGGTCTGATTTTAATTTGGGTAATATTCCCGTTAATAATAACATCTAATTACAACATCCATTAAAAGTTAGTAACATTAATTTAACAGGGAGAAATTCTAATAGAGTTCTTAGAGCAGTATTGGCATCTTTCCATTAAATTAATGTTACAAACTTTTAAAAGGATGTCTTAAATAGACATCGTTAGTGATGGGAATATTAAAGAAATTAAATCAAGCCTTTAATATGTGTTGGAAGTCTATTTATGAATCCAAGTAAAGGTGTCTGCTGTGCTCTCCAGCCCATTTCAACCTTCTAACAGGAAGCCTTAGGCTGTGCAAATTTTGTAGCATGCAGCACTTCCTGCCTGTAAAGGTCTAACTAGCTTTGCAGTTTTTGTGTGTACTGTATCTTTTGCTAGAGTTCAGGTCTGACTGTCTGCTATGCAGGTATGGTATTCAGGTAGAACCAGGAGAACTTAAGGACAAAGATTTAGAAAATTTCTAGTTTACTTGTTGAAAGTGATAGCCTTATGGAAAAAAAAATAAAGGCTTATGTGAATGCTAAAAACAAAGTGCTGTACAGCTGATAAGGAGTGGGTTGTGTGAATGGTCAGGCTTATAGAAGCACAGAATCTCAGAGTTGTAAGAGACCACAAGGGCCATTCAGTCCAATTCCCTGTTATGCAGGAACACACAAAGTACTCCCTAAAGATGGCCATCCAGCCTCTGCTTAAGAACCTCTAAAGAAGAAGACTCCACCACACTCTAAGGCATTATATTTCATTGGCAAATAGTTCTTACTATCAGGAAGTTCTGCCTGATGTTTAGGTGGAATCTCTTTTCCTGTAGTTTGAATCTACTGCTTCATGTCCTGGAGCAGAAGAACCCAAACATGCTCCTTCTTCCATATGAAATCCTTTCTAATATTTAAACATGGCCATAACCTCTTAACTTTCTCTTCTCCTAGCTAAAAATATCCAGCTCCCTAAGACTGGGTATGTTTATGTCTATTTATTTCTATTTCTAACTCTGCCCAAAGATACTGACACTCTTACAATATACAATTTGGTGTAAATATCTGTGGAGTCACACTATGCTAGCATTACACAACCAACATACAACATATTAACACTGAGCAAAGCATGCAGGGAATTCAACATGCCCAGATAACAATTGTACAATGCACCATGGTTCCACAGGCACAACTCTGCTACCACCACCCACCAATATAGTTGGTGTGCAATACCCACATAACAACTCTAGCTCAATATACAACCATGGCAGTCACTAGCAGGAAGTTGGCCTATGTCTCCTTTGGGACTATGGAGTAATATATAGACCTGTGGCCCTTGCAATCAGCCAGAGGAACAAGTGCCACAATGTGTGGCCAATTTTGGAGACTGTTATTTCAATGCAGTGTTTGACATTACCAGGTACTTGCCAAGATCCACATTCCAGCAGGAGACTATTGCAAGCTATTGCCAGCTTCTGGAGCTTCCTAACCCATATCTTCTTCTCATAACTGTAACTGACTGATCTGCAGTCCCCAAGAAAGTGGTAATAGAGGAGAAGAAAAGGAACAGTAGTGTCTGCTTTCTTTACCTCCTCTCTCAGAATTTGGGTGGACTGGGTTATATTAGAAGGCCAAACTGATAGTAGTGCTGACAGCAGCAGGGGTCAAGTCAGCTGCTTCAGGGAGGACACCCATTCAGGCATCTTGCTGATGCTCCTGCCACAATAGTACGTCTTATTATGACCCCTGTAGGCTTTATAAAAGCTATAAAGACGTATCTCTTCTGGCAGGCCTTCCCGGACAGTAGTTAAATCTCCCCGGCTCCAAAGCTACACTCATGCTACACCATGCTGCCAAAGAACGACTGACTGGACATATTTGGTTGATTGTATTATTTTTATTGTTTGTGTATTATTATTCTGTTTTTAACTTGTACGAATTTAATCCTATTTTAAGGGGTGGAAGGCAGGGATTGGAGAGTACTTGTTTTAATTTTTTGTACCCCACCTCATTGCTTGCTCAGAGGGGCGGGTTATAAATAAAATTATTATTATTATTAATCAAAATAAACCCCAGAACAGACAGAAGCTGTAGAATTCATCCATTTCTTCTGTACAGCTTTCATAACTGTCTATTCAGACAATAAACAGTCCGAACGACAATCTGTTTGTTCCACACTAGTAAAACTGATTGTGGAATTAAAGATTATCTTCAATTACTTGGGCAGCCAGTTCCTTTCACTGGCTGCCTTTGTACCAAGATATATTATTTTGGAGTAAAGAAGCATAATGTACAATCAGTTGTATTGCATTCAACAAAGTGTGGGCATGTGGACCAACAATTATGTGAAAGTAAGATTATTACAAGTATATCTGTACATGCTTGAACCCCAGACATCTTTGGCTAGAAATTATTTATATTTAAAAAAACTCTTGAAACAGAGAGCAATACCACATTTAAAAAAATCTAAGAACTTTGGTTTTCTTTGGTTGCTAGAACAGCCAGGGTAGGCTAAGGATTGTCCTGACCGCTGAAGAGGTTGTGCAAATCTCCTACTCCTTCAACTGGTTTTTGCACCAAAAAGGAAAATTGGTCCTTTAAAAATGGAAAATACCATGGTTTGAGAAGCACTAAGGTCTTCTGGGCTTACAGTTATGTGGCTAAGTATGAAATAATAAATTTTATCGAACAAAGAATTTTCAAGGTTCTTCATTGGGGAACAGAGTGTCTCAGTAGACTGTTCAAACCATTTAGACCATTTAAAAAATGATTGTTTTTTTTTTTTTTAAAAAAATTGGCTATTATTACAATTCCCCAATCCTCTTACTGGAACGAAAATGGCTGTTTGAAATTAAACATTTTAAACATTTTTACTTTAACAGTTTATTGGCAGTTGTTCATTGTTAGACTAGTATCCAGCATCAGTTGTTTCTTTTTAATCACTTTATTTTACAGTGGTCATAACATCTGAACTGCATTTTGCTACTTAATTTTCTAGTATAGTCCTATACATTAATGCAAAACAAACAAACAAAACTATTTTGAACCCAAATCCTGTTGTTGTTGTTGTTGTTGTTGTTGTTGTTTTAAAAAAAAAACTTTGCCCCCCCCCATACCCTGTACTTGTCAAAACAGTCTCTGTTTGTTCAGTCAGAGGAAATCTCTTTGTGCAGATCATTTGAATGAGGCTTCCCAATGATGTGAGAAAAACAGTTGGAGAACCTTTGGTCTGATAGCTATGAGTTCATCCTTTTCATAATATTTTGTTAATTGTGCTTAGAGGTCATTAACCAGAGTATTTATGGGGCACATAATAGAGTCATGTGTGTGTTGATTTGGAAGTAAATCTCATACTTTCAATTGGGATTCCTAATAAATGTGCACAAATGTGAAGCCCAAGCATATTAAGTGCCAGAATGAATAAATATTTACATATATACACATTTGAAGTAGCCTTGAAGAATTACTCTGACTCCCAGCTATAGTCTTATCTTTTCTGACACATTTTTTAAAAATAGCAGTGGAAATGCTCTTAATTCTTCTACAATAGCGATTGGTTCAATCAATAAGGATAAGCTACCATTAATTAGCCTGATCTGTGGTAATAACTTTATTTTGAAAGGATTGCCAAATGACTCTCTGGATGGGTGAAAACAAGAGATCATGTGAGTTCAGTCTCTCCCACCTCAACCTCTATAATATTTCATTCGGGGGAACTGTAAAATTACAGTGTGAAGTCACCCTGCCATTATTTTCAAATGTATATTCATCTCCATATTTATGTAAAGCTGGTTTGTAGATATTACCAATTTGTTTTCTGGTATATAAATGTCAGAGTAGTATGATGTAGTGCTTAGAGTTTGGCACTGGCACTTGGGAGATTCAGTGTACATGTATCCATTTAGTCATGGAAGTCACTGGGAGAGTTTGGACAAGTTATCTTTTAGCCTAAGCTACCTCATGGGGTTTTGGAGTGGATAAAACTAGGGATGAAAAAAGACATTTACCCTGCCTGGTTGGAGGAAAAGCAGGATATAAACATAGCGAATACATACTAGTATACAAACTATATATTTTTAAAACTTTTGTATGTTTGAATTTTAACTTTTTAGTGTTTTAATTAGGTTATTTTAATTGTCTTTAATTTTTTTAAAATAGGTTTTTATATTGTGAGCTGCCTTGGGTCCCTTTTGGGAGGAAGGTGGCATAGAAATAAAATAAAACAAACAAACAAATAATAAATTCAGAGTACAAAATATTTTCCAGAAAGTTTCCCCTAGTTAGTTCACTCTTATCTGTCTGTCATCTGTCTATCAAGATTGTACAGTCTCATCTATAAACATTATTGGGCCAACCAGATGTGTGACTGCTATAGTTTCATATAACAGTGAAACATGTAGCACAGACTTAGGTAACATTTAACTTTTTAGCACTTTACTTCCTCCTTTACCCAAGAAGCAATTTTGATTTGCCCTGCCTGCAGAAAACAATTTCTGTAACCTAGTATTGTGATTATTGATGAAAGTCAAAGTAGAAAGTGCAAAGGCAAGCTTACAGTTGAACTTTAAGAAAACTAAAAATAATGACCACAGATTATTTATATAACTTTAAAATAGATAATGAATTCATTGAGTTAGAAAAAGATTTTCTATACCTTGGCTCATTCATTAATCAAAATGGAGACTGCAGACAAGAAATCAGAAAACTAGGGCTTGGGAGGGCAGCTATGAAGGAATTAGACAAGATCCTGAAGTGCCAAGGTATGTCATTGAATACCAAAGTCAGAATGGTCCATGCCATTGTATTCAATTTCAATGTATGGTTGTAAAAGTTGGACAGTTAAAAAAGCGGATAGGAAGGGAATCAACTAATCTGGAGAAGAGTTCTATCGATATCATGGACTGCTGAAAAGACAAATATATGGGTCCTAGAATGGGGAGGGCAGCTATGAAAGAACTAGACAAGATCCTAAAGTGTAAAAATACAAATGAGCACTAAAGTTAGAATCATCCAAGCCATTATATTCCTCATCACCATGTATGGATGTGAGAACTGGACAATGAAGAAAGCTGACAGGAAGAAAATAAACTCATTTGAAATTTGGTGCTGGAGAAGAGTGCTGATGATACTGTGGATAGCCAAAAAGACATACAAATGAGTCTTTGAACAGATTAACTCTGAACTCTTCCTGGAAGCCAAGATGATGAAAGTTGAGCTGTTGTACATTGGCCACATCATGAGAAAGCATGAGCCTCTAGAAAAGACATTAAGGCTAGGGAAGGTAGAAGGCAGAAGAAAAAGAGCAAGATTGCACACTAGATGGATAGACTCAATTGGGAAGGTCATAGGCCCAAATTTACAGGACCTAAGTTGAATAGTGGAGGATAGGGGGGTCTTGGAGATGTCTCATCCATAGGGCTGCCATGAGTCAGGGCTGACTCTAAAGCAGTTAACAACAATGGGAAAATCAAGCCTGAACTTTCCCTACAAGATTGAAGTTATTGTATTTTGGACACATTGTGTGAAGACATGATATATTAAGGGGGGGGGACTGCTTAGTTAAGTAGGAGTCAGTAGAAAAAGAGGAAGTTTACATACAGATGGATAGATTCAATCAAAGAAGTCACAGCCCTGAGTTTGCAACACCTGTGCAAGATTGTTGATGACATGATGACTTAGAGCAAAGGGATCTTGCAGCACCTTTGAGACTAACTGTATAGAAGACGTTGTTAGCATAAACTTTTCTAGGTGCATGGAGTGAAATGATATCCAGGAAGGCCATTTATAGTTAGACTTTATGAATACCTATGGAAACACAAACTGTGTGGGTTTAGTGGTGAGGTGACAAGTTCTGCTTTAACTATGGTCATTGAGGGACAAAAGCAGGGGGAAAGATGTTGGCTATGGCCAGGTTGGGTGGGTGTCCATAAGAAATGATGGGAAGCAATTTTGACACCTCATCACCATGCCCACACATTTTACATTCCCAGAGGTATTCATACAATCTAATTATAAAAGTCCTTCCTGAGCATCATTTCACTCCATGCATCTGGGAAAGTAGTCCAAGTCAATGAAAGTGTATGCTACAACTTCCTTTGTGCAGTTAGTCTTAAATGCGCTACAAGATCCCTTTGCATACTGATATTCCAGATTAACATGGCTATATCTCTGAGTGGTGACTTGGTGGTCTCTCTTTCATGGGGTTGTCCTAGGTTGAGGTTGACTTTTCTTGCAGTTAACAAGAACAACAGTGCAAGCACATTCTAGCTTTATTCCTGGTTTACCACATAGCTTTGGTGCAGACCTCTTTGGTGAGATCCTGCTAAAGGAAACAAATATTTTGATAAACCAGAATATAACTGCAAGCAAAACTAAGCCTGCAATCCTGTGATTCCAAGGCTATGTCCCTAGGGCCAGAAGACTGGTCACAATTTCTCTCAGATTTCCCACCCTTGCCAGTGGAAATTCTTTTTGTTTTTCAACTTCTTGGCACCTCCTAGTCACTGCAGAGGATTCCCTGACCAATATTAATTTGGATTTTGATTTTTAAAACTTGCTGAACTCAGATTGCCCTGTAAAGTAAACACAATCAATTTACCAGGCTGAGTTTCCAAGTAGCTTTATCACAAGAGGCATATAGAAACTCTCTTTGTGGCAGAAAAATGGAATGAACCTGGGTATGTTCATACAGGGGCATTTTTTTCTCCAATCAACATTTGCACTAAACAGTGATGCATGAGAGAAACAGAAACTGGGAGAAGAAAAAAAGTTTTATAATGAGAGATTTGTCAAACTGGTCCTTTGAATTCTTTACCAAGAGAAACCATGCTTTGTTGATACCTGAGTCATGTTAATCACTGTTTGTAAAATCACAGATTACTGGGACTCCTTAACAGAAACAAAAATGATGCTTTAGGCATCTATTAAAACAGAAAGAAATAAGCATTTTTCCATCACTGCATCTTTGTTATGTGATCCTTTTTTTTAAAATAGCAGCTTCTTGAGGCTGACATTTGTACAGCAAATAATACCTTTTTAAGTAAAAGTGATTCGTTCATGAAAGAATGTGGAGGTGTAGTGTTAAAAAACAACCATGGTGTTTTGTGTCATATTAATACTACATTTGTAGTGCTTATCAAGAATTCCACAGTTCAAACAATTGAATTCATTGTTCTCAGATTTCAAAACAGTTTTGTATTTTATAGTTATTTTTTTTAAATCCAGGCAAACATGTCTGAAAATAATTAACAGCGCTGTCCTACCATAACATTTAGGGAAATTGGCAAGAATCATCATAGGTACCTATAGTACTTCACCAGATAATGGTTTTAATGTTATTACAATTTTATTTAATTAAGGAAATAAACTTCATATGTGAATTCTGCTTTTTTTCTATCGACTGCTGCATGAATTGGCTCATATGCAGTGCAGTCACATCCATGTAAAGAGTCAGGTGGTATATTGTGCAGTATAATATTGTACTAGGACATTGAGACACTGGGGTTTGAATCTCTTCTTGGCTATGCAAACCCCCTGGGTGGCCTTGGCCAAGTCATATTCTCTTATCCTCAGAGAAAGTCAATGGCATTGACAAGACCCCTGTGAACAAATCACACCAAGAAAGCTGTTTGATAGGATTGCCTTAGGGACTGAGCAAACAGGCCAGGAAAGCACAGGCTTGGCATGTGCTATCCTGACCCAGTCTAATTCACATTGGTCCTTGGGCTGGGAGGGGATAAGCAGGTGTTTATGGGCCTGCCCATTCCTGTGCCATGGACCCACTACCTCTGTTCACCCTTTATCTTTCTCTGTCATTGCTGTTACTAAGCAGACCCCCATTGTCATGTCTGAGGTGAGAATGGAGTGCCTGGCGGCACCACAGAGTCAGGAGACTTTTTTTTTTTACATCAGACACTACTGATGTCCTGCTCAGTAGTGGCAATGTTGGAGAAGAAACGAGGTGCATGGGCCCATCCAGTCTGCCAGGGATTGCCACTGAGTTTCCAACTCTATGGCAAATAGTGGGTGATTTTGATCCATGCTAAGGTCTCTTTGTGCCCGGATTGGATCAGGACCACTAGATCAAGTGTCAGGCCTGCCCAATCCCAGCCTGTAGGTATTGGCCTGCATCATCCAAAGAAGCTGTCATGAGGATAGGGTGAACCTGAGCCTTTTGGCCAATGAGGACAGGCCCTTAGTCAGAAATAAACTGAAGGTACATAAAAACAACATATATAAAAACAACCTTGAAACAGGATTGTAAAGTTCGTAGAATCATAGAAATTTAGAGTTGGAAGAGACCATAAGGGCCATCCAGTCGAACCCCTTGCCATGCAGGAACTCACAATCAAAGCATCCCCGACAGATGGACATCCAGTCTCTGTTTAAAATCCACCACACTCCTAGGAAGTGTGTTCCACTGTCAAACAGCTCTTACTGTCAGGAAATTCCTCCTAATTTTAAGGTGAAATTCCTGTTGCATCCATTGTTCCATGTTCTATCCTCTGGAGCAGCAGAAAACAAGCTTGCCCCATCCTCAATGTGACACCCCTTCAAATACTTAAACAGGGCTATCCTCTCACCTCTTAACTGCCTCTTTTTCAGGCTGAAGATACCCAGCTGCCTAAGTCTTTCTTCATAAGGCATGGTTTCCAGGCCCTTCAACATTTTGGTGGTCCTCGTTTGGACATGCTTCTATTCTTCAACATCCTTTTTGAATTGTGTTGCACAGAACTGGACACAGTATTCCAGGTGGGGCCTGACCAAAGCAGAACAGGGTGGCATTAGTACTTTCCTTGATCTAGACACTATACTTCTATTGATGCATCCTAAAATTGCATTGGTCTTTTTAACTGCCACATCACACATTACACGGCGAATACGCATCACACATCATGTTCAATTTATGGTCTACTAAGACTCCTAGATCCCTTTCACACATAGTCTCCTTAAGCCAGGTGTCCCCCATCCTATATCTATGCATTTCATTTTTTCTACCTAAGTGCAGTATCTTACATTTCTCCCTGTTGAAGTTCATTTGTTAATTTTGGCCCAGCTTTCTAATCTGTTAAGGTCATTTTGAACTTTGTTCCTGTCCCCTGGGGTATTAGCTACTCCTCCTAATTTGTTGTCATCTGTAAATTTGATAAGCATGCCCTCTATTCCATCATCCAAGTCACTGATAAAGATGCTGAATAGCACCGGGCCCAGGACAGAACCCTGTGGCACCCCACTTGCCACTTCTCTCCAGAATGAAGAGAGCCATTGTTGAGTTCGACTAGTTAGCCAGTTACAAATCCACATAACAGTTGCATTGTCTAGCCCACATTTTACTAGCTTATTTGCAAGAATATCATGAGGGACTTTGTCAAAGGCCGTACTGAAATCCAGATATGCTATATCTGCAGCATTCTCTTTGTCTACCAAGCTGGTAATTTTATCAGAAAAGGAGATCAGATTAGTCTGGCATGACTTGTTTCTCAGAAACCCATGTTGACTTTTTGTGATTAGGGCATTGGCTTCTAAATGTTCACAAACTCTCTGTTTAATGATCTGCTCTAGAATCTTTCCTGGTATTGATGTCAAACAAATTGAATGATAAATGTTGGGATCCTCTTTCCCCCTCTTTTTGAAGATGGGGGACAACGTTTGCCTTCCTCCAGTCTGCTGTGACTTCTCCTGTTCTCCAGGAGTTGTCAAAGATTATTGCCAATGGCTGTGAGATTACATTTGCCAATTCTTTTAATACTCTTGGATGTAGGTTGTCTTGTCCTGGAGACTTATATTCATTTAGATTAACCAGATATTCCTCTTTACTTGTTGTACTGCATTTCTCCTATTGTGTCTTCTACTCCATTTTCCTCAGGCTAAGCACCCTTTTCCTTTTCTGAGAACACTGAAGCAAAGAAGGTGTTGAGTAACTCTGCCTTTTCTCTGTCGCCTGTTACCATTTTGCCATCTTCTCCATGCAGTAGCTCTACCATATAATTCTTCTTCCTTTTGCTACTAATACCCCAAGCCCCTTTTGTTGTTCTCAACCTCTCCAGCAAGCCTGATTCTGTATTTTTGTTTTTCTGACTTTACCCCTACATGTGCTAGCTATTTGTTTGAATTTCTCCTTGGTGATTTCCCCCTTTTCCATTTCTTATACATGTCCTGTTTAAAACTTATCTCAGTTGAAAGTTACTTTGTCATTCATCCCAGTTTCTTGATACAACTCTTTTTTCCTCCTCATTGGACCAGTTTGAAATTGTGCCTTCAGTATCTCCCTTTTGTGAAACTCCCACCCATCCTAAACTCCCATCCCTTTTAGTATTCTTGGCCATGGGATTACCTCCAGTATTTCCCTGAGTTTATTGAAATCAGCTTTCCTAAAATGTGTGTCTGACTATGTCTGGCTTCTCCTTTGCACAGTATAAAAAACTCCAGGAAAACATGGTCACTCCCACCTAAGGATTCCACCACTTGCACCTGATTAACCAGATCATTCCTGTTGTCTAGGCTCAGATCTAAAATGGCTGATCCCCTTGTTGCCTCTTTCACCCTTTGGACAATGGATTGTCTTCCAGGCAAGTGAGGAATTTGCTAGACCCTAATGTTTTGGCTGAGTTTGATTTCCAACAAATATCAGGATAGTTGAACTCTTCCATCAATACTATGTCTCTCCTATCTGAGAGAGTGGTCATATGTTCTAGAAAGGCATCATCCAATTCTTCTGTCTGACTTGGAGGTGTGTAGGAGACCCCCACAATAACATCAATATTGTTTCCTTCCAGATGTTCTCCACCTGGCTTCCAGGATTTAAGTCCTGGATCTCTTCACAGGTGTAGATGTCCCTGACATATAATGCTACTCCTAGTCTTTTCCTGTTTGCCCTGTTTCTCTTTAAAAGGTTATACCCCTCTATTACTATTTCCTCAGCTTTCTGAATAAAGGGATTCTGAGTTCCTGAGATGTGTGTTTATGAGACACCCTGTCAGAAAAGCATATTACTAACTGCTGACTTGATGACAAACAACAATAATGAAAATGAAAAGATGTGTGTGTATGCATGCACATGTGTGTGTGTGTGTTCATCAGTACCAACAATAGCAAAAACATATTTTGTGAAAACATAGTGTAAGCCTTTTTTTGCACAAGGAGTCTTTGCAAAATTTGAAACATAAAAACAAATAAATCATCCAAAATGCCCCCCAGTTCTCATAGTTTTGCCCAGAGAGGTAGGGACATGGCTTTTGAAATTTTTCATTCCTACATGCAAGAATGGAATAAGTAAAAAAGTACAACCTTACAGAAGAAAATCCCACTGAGTTCAATGAGATTTATTCTCAGGACTGTAAGATGTTGTCTGAATCCTCTTAGCAGTCTTAATTAGAATGCACCCATTGAAACAATTATTGGTAAGTCAACACCTATGTAAATTCTATTAATTCAGTGGGTCTATTCTAATCCGGAATTAAAAAGCAAAAACAAACAAACAAATAAACACCTCCATGGAACTCCTTCCATTTATACCTGTATACTATTACTTTTTGAGTTTCATGGCAAATATCTCCAGATTTGCCATAAATTTGTTTTATATCTAGAAAGTGTAGGGCATGATCCCATCAAAGTGAAGCAATCTTAAATTCAATTAATTTCAATGGGTCAGATAGATATATTTATTACAATCAATGGGACTTCCAGCACCTAAAGTAACTGGATTATGCTGTTTAAGTTATTGCACTTCCATTTAATTAAGGAAATAGAGTCCATATATGAACATCTGGATTCTTTCCTTTTTTCTCTTCCCAGCCCTTCTAAGATGTTCCATACATAGCTTGGAGAATATTGGGTTTGTTCCCCCTCCCCTAATGGTTTTGAAAAGGTCATTGAGGGCATATTGGTGGTAAAGGAAGATATAAACAGTCATGCAAATCAATCATTATTAACACTTAGGAGTCACTTCCTTAATATAAACCCTCTGGTTGGAAAAGATTATTGAGAAGAGTAAGTAGAAAAGAAAAATAAAATTCTGTGGACAATACACACAGATTGTGAAGAATAAAACATTGCAGGTCTTTCTTTGGGCTTTTGACATCCAAATGTTTCAAACATTCTTGTTGATCTGGTTTCAGAAGAAAATACAAACCTATTTCCTTGAAAGAGATTTTCATTTCTCAAATTATAATCCACATTTCTATCTACTGAATGGGCTTGGTTAAGTAAAAACATATAAAGGACCTAAGCTCATCTATACCGATTTCCTCTGTCTATACTAATCCTCTCTCTTCTTCCCAAACAGCAATTCAACAGGATTTCAAAATTTCTAAAGAGTGGTGCACGTAAACTGGCTGTCACTAGTATCAACAGTATCTGTGATGGTAATGATTGATTCACAGTCTGCCAGGTGATAGTGACTGGAGTTTTGTGCCATCAAAAATGTAGATATTATCCAAAAATCTAGGAAGCAGTGAGGTATTGTTGTATAATATGGCACATTCCAAGCAGGTTTTTTGGGGGGGCAGGGGGGGCGGGGTAAGGTAATTGCTTTATTAATATATCATAATAATTTTGCTCCATCTTCAGTTCTGCTGTCCACCAGGATTGGAACATTTATAATGTGCTTTTCTTCATCATCATCATCTCCTGAAATAGGTATGATCCTCTACATCTATCTCTTAAAACTAAGGGATTGAGGATCCTTGCCAAATGTCAGCTAATCTGGATTCTGTATGGGGTGCCATTATCACTCCCCTGGCCACCTGTGTACTCAGTTTCTGATGGTACTTAAACATAATCATTACACTTAAGCGTACTTAGGTGCTGGAATCTCAGGATATTTACATGGGGAATAAGTCCAAAGTCTGGAAAAAGCTAGCAAGAAAACCCTCTACCTTGTTCCCACTAAACATTCCTGGAACATTGGAAGGTGATAGCACTGACAGAAGGGCCTCCCCCAGTGATCTTACAGCTCGTCTAAACTCATCTATTAATATCCTTCCTTACATCAAAATACCACAGAGCAGAATACAGACAATAAATCTATTTAAAATAACTTGTAATACAATTTAAAATAGTTTAAAACAATTTAAAAACCAGTGCTACCTTCGGATTCAGTAATAGCAAACCTCTGGAAGCTAGTTACATTTATGATTATGAGTTGGAGGACACTCATACCTTGATTTTAGGGTTTTTCAGAGGCAGTTAGTTGGCTACAGTGGGAAACAGATTGCTGGATTGCCTTTGGTCTGATCCAGAAGGATTCTCCTGTTTAAGGATTCATGTTGCAGAATTTCTTTGTTCACACAGTATCCTAAACAGCTAGACATACAGTATATGCATAGAAGTCTAGATCTGGATACACACTCTGTAACCATGTGCTAACACAATAATGGAGGGGAGTGACTCAAATCGCCTGACACATTGAAACAATGCATGAGAAGGAGGATTGCTATACAGCCTGTATATTGTAACTTCACTCTCTCCGTTGTTTGTACACAACACTTCCATAAATCTCATACATCCAGTGCCTGTGCAATATGATGCAACACTTATGTCAACATATGTCTGTGAACATCAGCAGCTAAAGGTCAGAGTAGTGGTGAGATGGGGTGTTTATGCAACAGTAACCTCCCCATTGCTACAGACAGGCGGCTGGATGTCACCCCTTTTCACCCCAGACTGGGGCCGCAGAAACTACATGCCGCAGCCTTCTTTTTAGTTCCCTGGAAGGGGTGCCATGATGATGCCCCTTCCATGCTGTGCCATCTAGGCACTGTGTGAGAGTCATGTCATAATGCCATGCACCATCTAGAAGTGCATGCAGCATCATGGCACAATGGAGAGGAGTCCCGGCATCCAGCATGCAGATGCTACACCATGATTCCGCCCACAAGCCAGCACAAAGTGCTGTTCTGTATTCCCCGTTACTTTTTTAAAAAAACAACTGTCTGACAATCTTTGACACTTCTGAAATACCTTTTGATTTCTTATTCTAGCATAGGTAAGAATTATGTTGTCCTTGATATTTCCATCAGAGAGACTTTTAGATAAATTTACTTTTTACAATGACATTTTACTGGGATTTACTCTCCAGTTATTTCATTTGTAGGCAACTTGAATAATTGATTTCATAGTTCAAAATGATTAGATAAAATATGCAACTGGGGTACAATCCTGTGCCCACTTACTCAGGAGTAAACCCATTTGATAACAGTGGAGCTAACCTCTAAGTAAGCATTCAGAGGATTCATTGCACTCACCATGTAGGGATGGCTAATTACCTTGCAGCAAACTGCAGCATAATTATTAAGTAGCTTGACATGAAGAACAAAATTAATGCTCCCCTATAACGCACTAGGTGATACACTTGATATTCTGTTGCCAAATCTTTTCGTAAATGTATCTAGCAATACCATTTGTGGTCTGTTCTTTGCAACCAGTCCTGGTTCATCTTCAATTCCATAGAAAACCACATTTACTATGTAACAAAGCCCATACGTGATAGCCAATTTAAAAGCAATTTAAACACTATTATGGGGGTGAAGCATAATTAATTTTAAAATCATATTTAAGTGGTTTTTAGTTTGTGATCTCCTGCCTCATTTAACGTAAAAAGAACACTAAATCATTTACTTTGCTCATAGGGGAGGCTCACTTTTGGTCTCAGTATTGCTTAGCATTTTGTTTCCCTCCATCTCTCCCATTTTTAGTGAGGTTTTTTTTTCTCCACTCTTGCTGTGATTGTATTGGAAACTTGCATAAGGCATTGCAAAAGAATCCTATAGCATCTCTGACCAACTTCATTTTAGCAGGTGAGTGAAATAGCTTCTGAGGGACTGGATTATAACAGTCCCCATAAGTGAGGTCCAAAACACACTGCAGAAATAAACCAGTTTGGGACTGCTTTAACTGCACAGGCTCAATGCCTGGGAATTCAGGGAACTGTAGTTTTGTGAGACAATTAGCCTTTTGTGCCAGAGAGTTCTGGTGCCATAACAAACTACAAATCCCAGGATTCCACAGCATTGAGTCAAGGCAGTTAAATCTGTCTCAGACAGGATTATTTCTGCAGTTTGTTTTGGGCCAATGTCTCCAAAATGGAGTTTCTTCCTTCGTTTCTTTTTGGAATCTGTTTTTATTCATATAGAATAAGAGTTTGACATAAAACAACATACAAAGAAAAGAAACATATACCTCTCCTATCCCCTAACTAAAATACAAGCCCCCTAAACACATACATACACAGAAATATATGTGGCTTCTAACTGACTAGCTTATGACTATAATTGTCTCTTATTCCTACTGCCTTTAATTCATAAGAAAAAATACATTATGGTTCTGTCAATAATTATTCCAGTGTCACACTTCTACTTAATTATACATTCTATTATGTTTCAAATCCTAAAACTACTACATTATTCTGGCTCTTCTTCATAAAATATTTTCCATTCTTTTTTAAAATGAATCTATAGTTACCCTCCTCCCTTAATTGAAATAGTCAATTTATCAATTTCTGCAAGTTCATGTAATTTTAACAACCAATCTTCCTGTGTTGATTTTTTCTGAAGAATTGACAGCAATGAAACAAGTGAGATAGAGAGTAGAGTGATATTGGTGGTATCACTAAAGGCTATCTGAATTCCTATGATGGCCTCACTTGTTTCAATAAGGGTAGCAAAGAGAGAGAGAGAGAGACTCTTTTTGGCTGCCACCATTGCATCGCCACAGATCTGCCCAGTGGAGTGGTTTTGCATGGTCAAGGTTCTGTTACAATCTGGCCTAAAAGAGAATTTAGGCCACTCATCAACCTGTTGTAAATTTACCCATCACTTTGCAAATAAAATCACTTGGATTCAATCTGACTTGGGCACCAGAGTTGTTACAGGTCTGATAGATGTACTTTTGCCTCCTGTTTGTTCAGTGTTGATGGATACTTTTCAATTTGTGATCCCTGAAGGTGTGAACAGAATCCGTGAAGAGGTGAGAGTACACTATATGTGTACTAGGCTCTTCTCTCCCCTGGCTTATTTAACAGGCCAGAGGGGGATTGGCTAAAATATTAAGAAGAGTGGTTAATGCCTTGTTTTACAAAAAGGCATGGTTACAACATGCTTGAAGGAGTTTATTGTAAAAACCCTTCTGAAAACCCATTCTCTGGATCCTAGGACTTTATCACATGCACTTCCTTAACTGTTTTGGGGATGGGGATGGGACTCATGAGGGCGAGCGTCCACAAAAAGGTCCCATTCTGGCACCTGTACCCAAGCTGTCCCTGTTCAGTGCCGTGGGCGCCATTTTGTCTGGACAGAAGTCTTCTGAGCAGAACATTGAACTCTCGGCACTGGACAGGGACGGTTGCCAGAATGGGACCTTTTTGTGGACACTTGCGTGTGTGGTAAAATTCATTCACGTTCACCCCCGCAAGTCCCGTCTCCATCCCCAAAACAGTTAAGGAAGTAAATGCGATAAAGTCCCTAGTATAAATGTAGATTAGTCTCCAACGTTTCATTTTGGGCAAGCTACTAGAACATGTGATGGCTTCTCAGCTCCAAGGGTTCCTAGATAAGGTAGATTATCTAGATACATTACACTATAGTTTTAGGCCTGGTTATATGATGGCAACAACTTATGTTACCTTGGTAAATGGCCTGTGCTGGGAACTGAACAGAGGAAGTGTTCCATTTTGATTGTATTGAATCTCTCTTTGGCCTTAGCTACCTTTGATCATGGTATCCTTCCGGGTTGCCTTGCTAGGATAGGGCTTGGATGTATATTTCTACAGTAGCTCAGTTCTTTCATGGAGGGGTGTTCTCAGAAGGTGATGTTGGGATCTTCCTTTTTGACTCCTTGTTGGCTTTGGGGCTTTACAGACCGCCCAAAAAGGGAGGTCTGAAACTTTTCCAGCGCACCTTTGCTGCAGCAACCAGATCAAGCGGTGAAGGCGCGCCAGAAAAAGGACCCTGAAAAAGTGGCTCTTTTTTGTGTCGCACTTGCGATGCAAAAAGATGCAAAAAGCACCATAGGGCACCCCTGTGACATCACAGCTGTGCAGCTCCATTTAGGTGCTGTGCGCCTGTGACATCATTACTCAGCATGCTGTGTGTATGGCGCTGCCGAGCAAGGACGCCCTCGTCACATGCTAGGGTTGCGGAACATTTATTGGCTCTGCTCCTGGGCAACCCTAGCACGTGATGGGGTGCCCTAAAGTGCCCGTGTGTATCAGGCCTTTGTTTCGCTTTTATGAGACACAGAACATAGTCTGCATATTTCTTCTCATATTTTTATTGTTACCATGTACCTTCAAGTCAACTCCAACTGGTAGTAACCTAATTCTAGGGCTTTCTTGGCAAGATTTATTTGGAGGAGGTTTCTCATTGCCTTCCTCTATGGCTAAGCAAGTGTGACTTGCCCAGAATCACTCAGCCAGCTTCCATGGCTGAGCAGGGATTTGAACCATGATTTCCCAGAGTCCTGACCCAACACTCAAATCACTACACCATGGTGGTCTCTTTGTATAATAGTCCATAACTTTTATTCTTTCAGTTGCTATAAACGTTGACATCATTCCAAATATTCACATGTGTCTTTGAAGATGAAATACAGTAAAGTATTTTGCACTGCTGATAGATTCAGTAAAAGAGAAAAGCACTATAACTTTTTTTTCTTTCTAGTCCAGTGCTAAATATCTAATGTAATGAACGAATTGCAAGCCATTCTGATAGCCTTGGCTGAAGAGTGGGGTATAAATAAATAAATAAATAAATAGTATAACTGGAAAGGCATCTTGTAATCTGTCTTCTTCCTTGCTGCTTACATTTTTGTAAAATAGCCATGACTTTGACAAGTATACCATGGTATTACGTATGGCTGCAAACAGATTTGTAGCATTAACACTTTACATTAGTAAATGAGAAGCTGTGGCCCCCAGGTATTGGTGATCTACACCATCATTCACCAGACTGGTGGGCATCAGAATCTAATCACATCTAGAGGGTTGCAGATTCCCCAGTCCTGTTTAACATGTTTTGCACATTAGAAAATAAAAATAAAATGTAGGCATCATCTATTTTATCCCAGATGCCATGACATAGCTCCTGGGAGAACACTGTTCAACAAGATATATGACATTTTCAGAAATATAGGGGCTTTCTACATTGGCAAAAAGAAGTGTGTTCATGACTGTATGAAACTCTAGCCTTTAGATGAGAAAAAGGGAAAGTGTGCCATGAAAACGCTTCTTTTGCGTTTTAGGGGAGAAGAAGCGCCTTTTAAAAAGTGCTGGTTTTTCCAGCTTCTTTTTTAAAAACTGCAGAACAGCGCAGCTCCATCTAAAGGTTGCGGTGCAGCTGCTAAGCATTAAGGAAAAGGCAACTTCATGTCACACTTTCCTGCCAATCTAGAAAGCCCCATACATGGCCTTCAAATGAGACATCATGACACAATATGGTAAGGCTATCTACAGGAATTCTGAAAAGCCAAAATTTCAATAATACATATGTACAGGAATATAGTAAGGGTGCCATGTTGTCCATAAACATTAAGTTAGACAACATGGGATGAAATCATCTGTCCAAATGTAATATAGCAGGCAGGACAGCATCTGGTACTTAAGCTGTGGTGAGTCATCAAAACACTTAAGTATGTACTTCACTTTAATTTATGATGAACATTTGACTTGAGTGGGTGTTATACAGATTATGCATGTATAAACAGAATAATCCAGGAACTTTGGTGGATAGGGGCTGTGATTTAGAATAATAAGAGATCTAAAAGACGATGGAAATGTGAAAAAAGGGGGAAAATGTTTTATTACTTGATGTGACTGAAAATGTTTACAGTTATAAAAATAATTACACTGCTACTTCCCCATAGAAAGGAACAAGAAGAGAAAGAATAACAAAAATAATGCATGTAAGTAACATTGTAATTGTACAACAATATTACTAAATAAAGTGTACATGCTGAAGTGCCAGGTGAGAGAATAATTTAAGAATTGCTCTTGAGTATCTGTCCAAGTATGTATTTTCCATATAGATGCTATTGTGTGAAAGTGGACATATTGGACATTGCTCTGCACACATTAGCTTTATTCAGAACTTGGAAGTAATTTGTTAGAAATAGTTAATGTTGTAATAATTCCTTTCACCAGTGACAATAACAATAACTTGAAATTATTTCCTTTCCCTAGTATTACTACTTCTATTTAATGAGAGAAAACACTAGTCCTTTTGTATAATCTTTAGTATTACTTTTATATTTAGAGGGATGTAGCCCCTCTAAAAGGTGGTGGAGGAATGTCACATGGTTCAAGAGCTAGTTGCTAGTTGTCTTATGCTGTTCTCTTGTGGTCTGTTGAAAGTGTTGAGACAAGAAATGAGATGGAGCACAGAATTGTATGATTTGTTCCATGTTGTTACAGGCTAACAACTGGTAATATTAATGTAATATTAAGAGATTGCTTTTTAATAAATAATAATAATAAGTACAATGGGTCCTTGGTATCCACTGGGCTGTAACTAACACTAAAGGTTCCAGAACCTCCCATTATATACAATGGCAGAGTAAAATGGTGTCCGATATAAAATGGCAAAATCAAGATTTGCTTTCTGGATTTTCTTTAAAAATATTTTTTCAATCCATACATGGTTGAATACATAGAAGCTGAATGCATGGATATGGAGTGACGACTCTTTCTAAAGGTAACTATTAAGTATTTTTGAGTCCTGGGAAAGCAAATATTTCTCTTTAAATTCTTTAAATTCTTTTGTTCTGTTTCTAGCCAAGCATTAGGATGAACTTTTTAACAGTAAGAACCTTAGAGCATAGTAGACCTTCCAACTTTGGAGGTCTTTAAACAGACCTCTTTCAGGAGTGCTTTATAGTTTTTTAATCCTGCATGGCAGAGGTTTAGACTAGATGGTCTTTGTGGGTTAATAGAGGGAAGAGTCTTGGTCTGTATCTAGCACATAGTATTCAGAGTAAAATTCTCAGAGTAAAATTCTCACAAATAAATGCTTTCTTCTACCATATATATTATGTTGTTTATTCACCTCCACAATGCTTTCATTACATTATGGGGATAGCATTGGGTTGGAGAGTCCTTCTCAGTCTTGTAGAATTCCAACAAATGTATTTTTATCCTGACCCTGTTGCAGTGGTCATTATAGGATAACTTTCTCTGTAAAGAGGCCCTTTCTGGAAATCCTTTCAGAGGCTCTTAATAAGAATAGCTTTCCCACTCTTCTTGTTCTTCAAAAGAATATATATTTTTACCCTTCTTGAGATGAAAAGCCAAAAGAGCTGAAGAATTAAGAGCGGCTGACCAAGAGAGCAGTGACAGCAGTCACTTAAGATCCTTTCAAAGATTCTCTCAAGCATAAATATTTAATCTTCCTCACTCCTCCTGCCAGGGTGAATGATTCCCTCCTGCTTACTTCAGGTATCAAAACAAAGTTATTGAAATGCATATAAATTTGATCTGTGGCCTCCAAGGGTCAAATATACACTGACCACCCTTCAGAGAATTCAGGTGGTCGTTTTGCACACGCTAAGTCATCAATCAAAGCAATAAGCACCAGGACAAACAGGGGAAGACAGCAGTACAGATTGTTTAAAAGGCCTGGACAGCTGGTCCACTTCAGGAGTCGTCTTTATAAGATTTCGGCTTTCGGCCTTATGTGTTAAAAAGGAATTAAATTCAGTTGTTAGACACCATAGCACACCCGTGTGTCTATTCGCTCTAGTAGACAATGCAGGAGCACTACAGCCCCCTAGGCCTTCCCCCCTCCCACTGTGACACTTAAGGTCACATCTCCTCAATTATAAAAGACCCTGAAAGATACCTAACATTTGTGGTTTTTCATTTCAGACCATTTTCCCCCTGATCTTGATCTGTCAATAATTGATTTTTGTTGTGTGTGTGGTAGAAAAGGACAAAGAGGATACAGAATGCAGGAAGAGAATAGCTAAGATCAACATTACAAAGGGTAGTTTCTGGAAAGAGAAAGGAATTATGGAGGTTGGGTAGGGGAAGCATGAATGAGATTCTCCTTAACGCTAAATGATGATGTGAGCCTATATTTATTTACATCTCTTTATCTTATCTATCTATCTATCTATCTATCTACCTATTTGTTTGTCTATCTCTACATACTGTATCCCAAACAAACCAATGAGTCATAGATTTATGTGTTTAGCCAATATTCCTGTGTAAATTAGCTCATTATGTTCATTACATTTATTTTTCAAGTAGTTGCAAGTTACTATAGTTAGCTTCCTAGTGCAATAAGAAAATTTTGTTGGCAGCAAAAAATAGTTAAATCATTCTGTCTCTCACCAAGACACATGAAAAACTGACAACCTCCTCCATTCCCAGTAAGCTATAATTAGAAATTAGTGGCTAAATCAAACTGTTCACTCCAGCTGTAAACTATGGTAACGGGGGGAAAGCCTTCAAAATCTGTCATTTGCTAAATAGTCTTCCTTCTCACAAAGAATACAAACATGCTGGAAGTAGAAACAGATTTGGAAGCTTCTATGGCTCATAATAATCAAGCTTCCCCATTTCTTTTTCCATAAAGGAATTTGTGCAGTGTTTGTTGTTCTCTTCTTCATACAAAATGGATTGCATTCAGGTACTCTCAGGATACACTGATTTGTAAGAAACTAGAATAATGTGGGAACTTTACAAGTGGTAAGACTCAGGAGTCAGGATGATATGATGACATCTGGGTAGAGAAAGCATGTGGAATCTTCAAATAAATAACTCTTTCCCATTGAATCTTCTCCTGTGAAAGGATTGTGCATTTATTTGTGTATTTATAAAGGGACTGGATCTCATCTGATGTTGGAAGCTAAACAAGGTCAGCCCTGGTTAGTCCTTGGGAGACTGCAAACAAAAACCAGGTGCTGTAGGCTATATTTCAGTGAAAGGAACTGGCAAACCCACCTCTAAGTATTCCTTGTTTAAGAAAACCCTATGAAATTAATGGGGTCATTATAAGTCAACAGATGACTTAAAGGTGCCACGCGTGCAGGCACACAGACAGTGTATAAATTGTTTCAATGCCTTTTTTCATTTTGTTTTATTCAAGACAGCATGTATGAATACATGGAATCAGAGGTGTCTTTAGGTATGAATGTTTTAAGCTATGCGGAACTTTATAGGTGAAAACCAGCACTCTGAAGGAAACTCAGAATTCATACAGGCTACCTGCAAGACAAGGATAGAAATGACCCCTGAAGAGGCAGGTAACAATTGAATCAGCCCTGAGTCTTCAAGGAGGAGGTTTTCAGTTTCCTTGCAATACTGTTTATTTAGTCTAAAAATCTAACCAACCTATGTTTCATTGTCAATCTGTTAAAACTTTAACATGTGAGAAACTGATATTGAACTTATAAACAAACCCATCCAGAGTTCAGCTGCTTTTTTTAAATACATTTTTTTTTTGGTCACATACTATGGTGTAGTATGTTCACACATAGCAGGTTAAGTGTAGAGTATGAATATTTCCAAATTTTCTTGATGTGTTTCAATACGTCTAGAGCAATGGTTTGCAACTTTGGTCCTTCATTGTCTTGGACTTCTACCAGAAACCCGAGATAGCTAGGCCAACAGTCAGGCATTCTAGGAACTGAGGTCCAAAACATCTGGAGGACCAAAGGCTGCGAACCACTGCTTAGACACTTCCCAGAGAAAATGGCCAATGCCATGTAATTTTTGGCATTTTGGGACATATATTTTGGTCAAAAATTTGTTTATACAATATTTTGCCACAAGAAATATAAAGCAAGAATGGAATGAGGAGCAAAGTAAACTCACTTCCAGAGCTGGGTGAACATTCAGCTGTATTTGCTCCTCATCCTTCCCTGTCAGATCTCCTCTAAGCCAGCTTCTGCGAGAGCAAAGGCAATGCTATGCCTTTAAATTCATGTGCCGTGTTAGGGATAAGGAGTTTAGGAATGCCATCTTAGACCACTGTTTTCTTCAGCACTATATATAAGCAAACTCCAGGATGTTAGAATACTCTTGGTACTAGCATCTCCTTGCCCTGGCCAAAGATGTACAAAAAGAAAGGAAGGGAAAGACGGGCATTCCTCTGTTTGCTATTTGATCTGAAACAGGAAAATTCCCTCTTTACATACAGGGGTAGAAAATGTTAATATTTTTTCTTCCCAGGCTCAGCTTCCATCAACATGGTGTCAATTCCAGAAGCTCATAAGTGGGTTCTTTGTGTGTGTGTGTGTGTGTGTATGTGGCTATTTTAAATTTATTTTGAACATTTTTAGAAAGTATTAATTCCAAAATGTATCTATTTCTGCATATTTAAAGTGTTCCTTAACTTGATTTATTGTGCAGATCCCACTATTTTTTTTGAAGGGGTTTCATTTATTTCTAAACTGGTGGGCATTTGATCAATCAAATGCCTTATTAGAGGAAATGATTAGTTGCTTACCTGAGTCATACTTAGTGTTCTGCTGTGATTGACATTCTGCAATAATGTAATTTGTATTATGAATCCTAGTGAGTTGGTAATTCTGACTTGTAGCAAGCAGGATGGACTATTTAGTGCCAGTCCTGGGAACAAGAAGATTTGTTGGCTTAAAGTTTTCTGAATACCTCACTGCACATGCTGGCCGGGGGATTCTAGGGGATAAGGCAACAACAACAACAACAACAACAACAACAACAACAACTTTTCGAAGCTGTGGGTATTCCCTTTAATCTTTACAGTACTATGATTTTCTGAGAGCATATAAATGTATATCTAGTTACATAAATAATATGAACTGGAAGGTAAAATCATTGTGTTAAAGCTGAGTTGTAAAACCTGTTTTACCATGTTTTCATAAGACATTATAACCCTTTGTACCATATTTCTACAAGATGGAATCTTTTCTGTAGACACAAGTTAACTTCCTTAGTGTTCATCACCACAGAGGACAATATTCATCCCTGAGCAAAGAGTCCCTATAGGCCCTTTTCAATTTAATTCTTTCCTCCTAAATTAAGACTTCTGATGGAGGTATATAGGCCTTTGCTTGGGGCTGAATATCACCCAGTGAGAGAACATATCATTATGAAAGGAAGTGAGGCAAAAAGAGGCCTCCAAACAGCTCTTAAGTGCTTCTCCCCACCCCTAAATTGAAAGTGCCTGGGAAAGTAAAAACAATAAAGGAAATAATCCCTATTTCAATAATAGCGGTTACTCTAATTGCTTCTTTTCACCCAAAACATCCAAAAAAAGAAGTGGTTCAGAAAAACCTGAAATAGATAGGAAGGTAGCTAGAGTGATAATAGTGGAGACTGCATGAGTCAAAAAACAAGAGTATTAAATCTTGACCAGGCATTGCTCCACATTCTGTTTAACCAGTATTCCTGAGATAGTCCCTAATTAAGTCAGTCATTTATCATTGCTTGTAAAACAAAGCAGTTTCCAGTATGTAGAATGGAACAATCACAGAGATTTTCTGATTTTGACAGAATATATCACAATTAATGAATACAGTTTAAGAAATAAAGATGCGTTGCTGAAGAGTCATATTCACTTGTATAAGTGATACTTTGGTGTATTATGTAGGACAGTTGCCAGAAAATATGAGTATGAGAGTACAATCTCTCTCACATCCTGTTTGTGGGCTTCCCATCAACACTATAGGAAACAGTATGTTGGGTTTGGTAGCTATGTAGTCAGATTCAGTAGGACTTGTCAAGTTGTTTTAGGGTTAAAAACTTCCAAGAAAATGTTTCCTTCATGGAGAACAGCTCCTATAGCTGAAGCTCACAATTGCTGTGTGATAACATGGAGAATCTATATCGGGTAGAGAGGGGAAGGAAGAATTACTCTTCAACTGCCAGAAATGGATCTTTAGCAACTACACAGCCGCTGGCTAGCTTGCTGGTTCCAAATCCAACATCTGTAGTTTTGCCTATGTGACTGCTGTGCCATGTGCACAACCTGCCAAGTTCCCAGCTGCTTAGCTTCAGGTGCATTAGGAGAAGTAGTTGACAAAAGAGATGGTCTACAACACAATTAACCAGGTGGCACAGGCACAAGAACAATGACGTTTTCCAAAGGGTTGTGTGCTGCAAGGAAACTTCAATAAGGAATGGCCAAAAGATATATGAACACTATGTTCCCAGGATTCTGAAATATTTTTAAAACCTCAGTCACCACCACTACCTCATTTATTTATTCGCTTTTAATTGTATTTATTGCATTACTGTTATGTGGTCCAAGACAGTATGCATGGGGTTTCTATGGTCAGGATTTTGTTGGGTTCTTGTCATATGTATGATTCCCAGTGGAAGCATGTGAAATTTTTGTCCAATGCACAAGGTCTGTATTCAGTTCAAGATCATGCAGTGTTTATACCACACCTTCCACACCTTTTCTTCAGTGACCTCAAGACAATGTACTTTGCTCTCTTCTTCCTCACTTCTTCCTCACAAGGAACACTGTGAGGTAAGCCAAGCCTAGAGGGACTGGCCTCTAAGTAAGATTCCTTTTTCATTAAAATAGTTTCATTTCCAACATTTGAATCAATTTTGCATGCAAACAATGGAAGGAACAAACTGTGAATAAAATACCTTTCAGCACATTTACACCACACATTTACAAACTGGAACTTCCAGCCATATAGATAATATCTCAAAACCTGAGAATTCTTTTTTAGACATTCTTCAGGGATCCAATGAGATCCAGTTGTCTAGTTCTGGAAAGCCATCACAGGCTTTGATATTTAAATTTATGCTGTGTAAATAGGCCCTTAAACTCACATAGATCTACAGTTTGGAGTGAAATGTGAAACTAAATTGTGAAATGCTGTAAGTTCTCCTTTCAGTAAAATCTTTTCTGAAAGTTTTGGACTAGCTTGGCTTTCCTACATTATTATAACTCTATGACATTTATGACCAGGTCTGATTATAGGAACATTTCTTTGCTGGTCACAGGGACAATTAAACTTGCTGATTATGACCTATAAAACTATATAAATCTAGTTCCGGGCTACTAAAACGCCATATCTCCTGATATGAACCTGTCCAAGTCTTGGAGGAGAGCTTTCTCTTGGTTCCACCATCATCACAGGTTTTCTTGGTGAGGAGATGGGAGAGAGCCTTCTTGGTGGCTGCTCCAAGGCTTAGAATTTGCTCCCATGGGAGCATCCTTTCTATTTTGGCAGACAAAGACCTTTTTATTTAAACAGACATCAAGGGTCTTTTAACAAAAGGGTCATGCCATTCTTTTTGTTTATATTGTTATATTTTTTAATGATTTTATACTGTTTTCTTGGTGAGAACAATTAATGGTTGTTTTAATATGATAGTTTGTCTAATTGCTTTTTTCAATTTTTATATCAATAGGTCTTTGGCTGTGTTGTCTTCTTAATTTTATTGTAAGCTTCCTTACAATGCTACAAGCTGCCTTAAAACACCACAATAATTAATTGATTATGATTTCAACCATTGCTGTTTTTTTAAGGTCTGAAAATATTCATGAAGTGGCTCTGGATGTCCCAAATATCTATAGCAGTCTGAGGTCCCCTCCTCACATAAATGATTTTCAGAATGTGGCAGTTTCTTCATTCACAGTTTTTACTTGCTTTTTTTTTTTTTTTTTTTTGCTTGGGATTTGGATTTTTCTCCTTTTCATCTGTGATACAAACACAACCAGTAAAATACTATGCATGGCTGTTTTGAAGTGGTAAGCAACAACCACCAGCTCTGATTTTGTTGCAGACTAAAAAGAGTAGTGCCACAGCTGTGCAACAGTCGCTGGCCTCACAGACTTGTGAAATGGGTTTCACACGCTGCTCAGTTACCAGTGGGGTGGCCATATATGATTCAGTTTGTGTTAAGTCAAGAAAAGGGAAAAGGCAAGCCAGCCATCACTTCTTACAGACCCTAAGTACCCCCCTTTTGACTGCCACTGCTTTGCTGAAAATAACACATTTAGTCATTTGTCATAATTATAAGAAGCCCAATGACATGGAATGCAGGCCCGCCTTTTAATGCTGCCAAGACTGTTATAATACAGCCAGCAGGGGACTGCTGCTGTGAGCAAATCACAACTGTGGTGCCAGATAAATTCCAGCCGAAAGGTCATACGTGACCTTTGTGAGCAGTTCATCGCAAATGATTGATCTGCCAGCAACAAAACTAATAATTACACAGCTCTTCATTTCCATTCTTCTTGGTAACATGAAATTTATCCCAGTGTGAAGGATCCAGGCCATGTAGGAGTAAATTGGTGAACCATAAACCTTCTAAAACCCCACAGGTACAGCTCCAATCTTACTCTTGCCCCGTGTTTATTTTGCTCTCTGTGGGCATTTCCTCCAAACAGAAAATTTATTCTAAATCTTTTGTCTCAAGGTTTATGCTGGGGGGAAAAATCTTAATGCTGGAAGCTGCTCTAAAGCTTTACCCCTAAACATGCAAATTGGGAGGTGAGTCTCATTGAACATAATGGAGCTTATTTCCATGTAAAATTACAAAGAATTGATTTCAGATGATGATGATGATGATGATGATGATGATGATGATTTTTGCTATTGTCTTATAAACAGATTTCTTGAAAAGTCAATGAATGCATAAAATGGCATTTGTATTAACAGGAAAAATGATATCCCATGTTACTCCATAACCAAATTATAATGTAAGTAAAACATTATCTCCTCTTTGTGGGACAGTATATTTGAAATGTAATGTGTCATTCTCATCAGGACCCTCATATTTGGAACAAATAGGGGATGTTTTATAGTGAAATATTTGCCCTGTATTTGCATTGGTTATATAAGAAAGGAAAAATAGTTTTTGCGTAATGGGAAATTAAACAGTCCACCAGACAGATTGATATGTATTTTCAGGACTCTGCTCCACTTCACTCAGAGCAGCTGTATACACCAGGGAAAACTGACTGAAACAACAAAAGAAAAATTATGTAAAAAGATCTCATCATTTGCTTAACAAAAAGAAAACAGAAGTGAATTTTTGTTTTCTAAGGAAATAATAGAACACCCAGAAACAGAAGGGGATTGCTTCCCCAAGTTTTAGTAAGAGCATGTTGCAGCTTGTAAGAAATTTTTCTGAAGTTACTTATTTTTTCTTTCATCATCAAGTAAATATTGATTATTCAATCCAGCATGGTGTATTGGTTTTAGAGTTGTACTAGGACACAGGAGACCGGGGTTCAAATCTTGGCTTGACAATGGAAACCCACTGGGTGACCTTGGGCAAGTCACACTCTCTCAGCCTCAGAGGATGGCAATACTAAACCCCCTCTGAAGAAACTTGCCAAGAAAACTCTATTACATCTTGGCTTTAGGGTCTTGATAAGTCAGAAATAACTTGAAGGCACATGAAAACAACAACAAATATTGGAAAAATTCTGTTAAGAAGAGCTGAAGAAATTCTAGTCCTTTATTTTAAGAACTTGTTTATACATAGCCCTGTGCTTTTCTTCACAGAGTTGCCTTCAATGACAATATGGCCCTTATAAGGGTTGTACATGTGTTTGTGTGTGTATGTGATATACACACTAGAAAAGATAGATAGTTAGATAGATGATAGATAGATAGATATCCCTCAACATAATTCCCACCATAGCACCTTGCACAAACAAAATCATGTTGGATTTTCAAAGCCAAGCAGGAACAGACCTGATTGGAGCCTTTCACACTACACAATTATAGTGCTATCATTCCACTTTAACTGTCAGGTTTCTGTCCTATGGATTCTTGGTAACACACTGGAACACCCTGGCTGAGAATTCTAGATTTCCCTCCCTAAATTTCCAGTCCTGGCATTCCTTAGGATGGACCAGTGGCAGTTAAACTGAAATAATAGCACTATAATTCTGCAGTGTGAATGGGCCCCCAGGGTGGAAAACCACCAGTGATTTCCAAATAAGGCTAGCAAAGAATTCTGCTTGAATCACTGGAAACCCACTGCCAGTGACAATTGGCAGTACTGAGCTGGATGAACTGATTTGGTCTGTCACAAAGGGCAAAATGGCTCAGTGTGGTGGCTTTTGCTGGATGAAAGTGGCATATTGTTCAGTCACCTCTTGTATTTGCAGAATGTAAGGAAAACATGTTGCATGGGAATTTTGCTTCTTTGTCAACAATTAGCTCCTTCCCTACTATCCTACTTACTGCCAGCCGGTGACCATGTGGTTTAGGAGAAACTGGGGGTTGAACTCTTTAAAAGTAATTTTTTCTGACCTCTGATACCAGGTTTGAAATTACTTGGAATGCCTATGAAGACAGGCTTTTTTTTTTTTTTTGGGCAAAGGATTGTCTGTTGTTGGCGCTGTTGTTACTGAGGTTCTTTCTTTTTTATCCTTTCATTGCATCAATTTTATCTACAGCAATCAAGCTGTCTTTTAATTCAGGAAAAAGAGCCGGTGTTCTTAAGTTACTGCTTAGCAGTGAAAGAACCCAACCCATGGCAGATGTTGCTTCCCTTAAGCACTATCCATAAGGTATTAAACCACCCACTTTATGTTGTAATAACATTAATAGTCTTAAGGGAACCAGGAGATTCAGAGTTAAACCCGACACTCTCCTACTAAGTCTTCACATTGTGTCTAGGTACAGTATTGTGACACTAAATAATCAGGAGCCCTGAAAAATAGGAGGAGAGGATGGAGGCGCGTTCATACCATATGTGCTATAATACCTAAGCTCAGCAGGGTGAGATAAGGACAGTATTTTAGTCTTAATGCTGAATTTCCTGGGATTTTATTAGTCTAAGACAGATCCTGAATGTCTTTCAATAGATTGAATTCTTCTAGGTGTTTGGTACTGCCCTGATTAAAAGAAAGAAAGTTGGCATTTTGTTTATTTATATAAAAAAGTGAAATTAGTTTTCCTAAAGCAACCACAAGACAATCTGTAAAACAAAGATTTTGTTGTTGTTGTTGGAATGGACAGTTTCACCAAAAAATGATCCAATAGCACAAGTAAAGCTAACCTTCTTCCTTTCCAGAAAAAAACAAAAACAAAAAAAACTAAGGTTTCCAATGAAGCCTGAGTATTCCTAGAGGTCATGTACTTCCAGCGTGCCCTGTGGGAGTGGATGGGAATAAAGAACTCAAACAGAGGTAGATTGGGATAACCTGGAGGAATGTGTGGCTGGCTTGAACCCTGAACAGGAACACTTTATTGGTTGCACCCATGTTCTATAGATTGAAAAAAAAATCTTAATCATAATGGAGTAGGAATTTGTTTTTCTTAGAATATTGTACTGGAAACAACATTTTATATGGGTTATCAGGTGGATAATTAACACTTATCTAAAAAAGCACAGGCAGGCTCTTGAGCTTAGGGTATGGTGACAAGCAAGAGCTTTGATTAATATGCAAAGGCCTCTGGTTTACAAAGTCCCTCCATTCATTTTAGCAGCTCTTCATACACCCCTCTCCCCTTTTCATCTGTAATGTGATTCTTTCACTGTAGTAAATAGAGAAGCCTCTTCTTTCTTTATCTTCACTTGTTTATTGCTGTGTGTGAAAAAAGTCCTTCCTTCCTTCCTTCCTTCCTAATTTATACTCCAACTTTTCCCCAAAAGTGGGACTCAAGATGGTTCACAAGAAGAAAAGAAACAGGTAGCGCGTAAAAATATTTAAAAATGTGTGATAATGGATATTAAAGCAGTTTGACATCACTTTAACTGTCCTGCACGACGCTGTGCTACAGAATCCTATGATTTGTAGTTTGGTGAGGTACCAGAGTTCTCTGACAGACCAGGCTGAATACCTTGCCTAACTACAAATCCTAGGATTCTGTAGGATAGAGTCAGTGTAGTAAGGTGATGTCAAACTGCTTTAATTTTGCAGCCTGGATACCCTAAAACACAATTAGGTAAGTTGTAATATGAGAAAAGACTGCTGTGTGATAATTACTGTTCCCAACCTGGTATGTTTGTGTTTCCTACACAAAAAGTATTGGGTCACCTTATGAGCCTGGCCCCCAGAAAATGACAGAAAGGCATAATGAAATTGAGACTTTTCATGCAGCCAGATCCCATAGCTCCACCATCCAACAACCATGCCTCCTCATGAGGTTCTGGTACAGCAGACAGCAGATCTGGGGAAACTACTATCTAAAGCTCAGAGACTGTCCTCTTTCCCAGAGTTTTGAATTGCTTTGGAAAGCTTATCACACTAGAGGGCAAACAGGATTTAAACAGGAATTAAACAGGAAATGCCCTATGTTAAACATAAGGCAACAGGAAATGCCCTATGTTAAACATAAGGCATTTTCTGTTTAATTCCTGTTTAAATCCTGTTTGCCCTCTAGTGTGATAAACCTGAGCTTCCAATAGGAGCTGTCCTAGGTCCTACATGTCTCAACTCAGTCTCAACTACTTAAAATCTGTATTTAATAAACTTTGCACTGAAAAGTAAATCATCCCCAAATAATTGTCTTCCAGGTCTGTTCCACCACCCTTGTAACTGTATGTGCGTGTAGAGTTTTCCAACTTGCAATACTTGGCTTGAGATGTATATAGATCTGAGTATCTGTATACAAAATATACAAATATGCAAATACCCTTTCTTCAACAAAAGTTGTTGGTGCTGTGCTTGGAAAACAGAAATATTTTGTCTGTCCCTAAAAGGAATGCAAAATCAGTTTAATGATGATCCTTCCAATATCATTATGGAGACAATGTATTTTCTTGCAAAATACACCTGCATTCTTCTGCAATGTAATGGAGATTCTTTACTTTCTGCAAATACTTTCCGTGTTATCTTGTCTCTAGTGAAACCTTTAGAGCAGGGGTGGGGAAAGTGTAGTCTGTGGGCTGCATGTGGTCCTTGAGCCCCCCTTTCATAGCCCCTGAACTCCCAGGTGACTGTCAAAGCCTGCAGACCTATTTGAAGCCCCCAATCCCTTTGTATTTGTCCACCCCACAATGAATCCACTCTACAAAATCAATGTATTTACTCTCAGATCCCTCAAATACCCTCTATAGGACATGGATGCATTTTTTACATAAACCTTTCCAGGCCCAGAAGAAACCTATTTTTTTTGAAACAGGGAGTAAACAGAAAATTACATTCGCTCAATTCTTTTTTGTTTAAAATGGGGCCCTCTTTTGGGCATAAGATGTGCCAGGCAGCCCTAAAAACATGAAGGACATTCCCTTTAGGGGATAATACAATAATAGAATCATATAGATGGAAGAAACCACAAGCATCATTCAGTCTATCCCCCTGCTATGCAGAATGCACAAAACACTCCCAACAGATTGCCATCCAGCCTCTCTCTAAAAACCTCCAAAGGAGACTCCAGCACGCTCTGAGGCAGTGTATTCCATGACTGAACAGGTTTTTATCATCAGGAAGTTCTTCCTAATATTTAGGTGGAATCTCTTTTCTTGTAGTTTGAATCCACTGTTCCAAGTCCTAGTTTCTGGAGCTGCAGAAAATAGGCTTGCTCCATCCTAATAGTACATCCCTTCAAAGCGTTAAACATGGCTGTTATGTTGCTTATCAACTTTCTTTTCTCCAGGCTAAACATACCCAGTTCCTTAAGCAGGGTTTGTTGGGGAAATTTTTAAATTTCTTTTTATTAGGGAGGGGTATCAAAAGAGTTAAGGCTCACCAAAGGTTCCTGTAGAGCTAATGCTCTTCCTACTTTCCAGAGTTGCTCATCCTTGCTCTAGAGGTTGGCTATGAATCCCTCCCGCCACCATCAAGAGATGTGTCTCTCCTCCAAGAGACAGGGCTGTACAAATAAAGCTTTCTGAAGGCAAATCATAACCATTATACTGCAAGTCACAGATGTATTGCAGGGCACACTCATCATTTATGCTGGATTTTCACAAGGATCTAGCAAACAGGGTGAACCCAGAAATGTGACAGGCTCCCTCACACAGTGCAATATTAGGAATTACATCCTACTGTATTCAGTGGGGCAGGCTTTCTAGCAAACATATTTGAAGCAGCATGATTCAGAAAAGGTAGATATGATGCTCTTTCAGCAATTTGCTTGCCATGTTTGATAACTTTCCAAAGAATCCCAGAGTTAAATCCTCTACCATTTCTTTGAAAGAATGATTTAATTTGAATGTGTAAATGTGTAATCAGGGAAGATGAATTTCCAGAAGTGTCATGTCATATTATGTAATAACATGGTTGCATTACAGCATGGGGGTGGGTACATTGGTTTCATGTGGCCCCTGCTCCTTTATGCACCCCCATCAAAACCCTTGCCACAGCTCTGTTACACAATAATATTAAACAACAGTTTTTCCTCTTCCTTGAGGGTTCCTTCCAAATCAGTTAAAAATACACATTTTGTTAATTTTATAACAAAACTCTCCATAGAGTCCCCTTTGTGTGCTACTCACACATGATGGCCATCAGGGCTGGCCCTACCATTAGACAGTGTGAGCCAAAAGCAAGACCCTAACATGACTGTGTGTCGTAGGCCTGATCTAGATCTAGGTGCCATCGCCACCTCCCTGCTGCCAGCAAGTGAAGTGGTGACAATCAGAAGCAGGGCCTCATAAGTCCTTCTTGTAGTTTCATTTGTTGGCAGGAAGGAAACACTCTCCTCTTTGCATCCTGACTGTGTGGACCTCCTTCACTCAGTCTGGCTGCTGACACTTAAGGTGGGATGGAGGGGGAGTCAGGCCAGGAAATGTTATTTAACTGAGTAACTGAGTAGACTATCGGTGATTATGTAGTTATATTTTGATTGTGGGAAAGAACAAACTACTTATTTGGACTGGCAAACCAGTTTTTAATTCTGCCTTGAGTTCTTTGCTGTTCTTTGTTCTTCTTTGCCATAAAGGGCTTGTTTATGTTGTTTGCCATAAAGATATATTATAGAAAGAAAATCTGCTGGATGCTGAAAAGAGGGTATGCAAATCTGCAAATTTTGCTTAGAAAGGTACCAAATTTGGACTGTCCCATATCAGAGACAGAGAATGGGGCCACATGATTTAAATCATGGTTTAGGATGATTTAATGTTAAACTAACAAGAACAGCAACCACCCTGCTCTCAGAAAACTGATGATCCTTTCTATTTTGCCACACATCTGCTATAATTTTGTCATTTTCAATTTGAGAATTTAGCCTTCTCTATCCTTCAGACTACATGCCCCTGTTTCTTTGCTTGCATGTTTGCCTAGCTTTAATGAAAATCATTCTCCCCATAGATTTCTTTAAAATACAAAATCAAAAGTGCAGACCAACTCACAGATCCACAATATTTTTTTGAGGAGGAAAGTTGGAACATATCCTTCCCAAACAATCCTCAGTGAAAACACAAGTCCACTTCTTGAGAGAAAAGCTCATTAAAAACTAGCAGATCTCAGTGGTTTTATTGCAAACCAATCAACCTGAACCTGTAAAGGAGTCTGACCTCACCCAGATTCATGGGTCTTCTATTTTTGACTTTACCTGCTGGTGATAGGAATTGATTTCAAAGGCTCTAAAATTAGCTCTGTACATCAAAGAATTGTTATAACATGTCTTGGTAACGTTAGAGTTTTACAGGTTTTTCTGTTCAGCGTGTGTTCCTTAATTGAAAAAGTGTAACCCTCAAATCCAGAAATTGGTGAGTTAACTTGGAAATGGAAAGATCACACACACATCAATTGACTTCCATGGGAGAGGTCATTTCCATGAGATGCAGGCAGGAACTTGCAGGTAGCTCTCATAAAGTTAACAAGGTCACTTTGTTGAAGTACAACCAGGTATTATTCCCTAAATTGTTTAAGGCAGGGTGGCTTGATCTACACATGTGGCACTGGGCTTTGGGAAGGGGGCTTGGTATGATGCCCCTTCTCGGAAGTCTATATGAAAAGATGTGTATCATGTCTCCTTTTCATATATGGTATTTCAAATACCACAGTAGTAGTCAGTCAGTCAGTTCTATACCTACTTAGCCTTTTGGTGGGCATGATGATATTTAAAAGAAGAACTCTCTTCTTTTATATGATGTCATTGGATTTACAGATCCTAACAAATATTCTTGCACACTGCTTCAAAGTAGCCAAAAAACACACAAAAAAACAAAACTAAAACAAAAAAACTCCCATCTTTCTACAACTTATGTCATTGCAATTACATGCACAATCAGTGAGCTTCATGGAGCCTAACTTTGCATAGTATTGCAGCCATAAACAAATTAGTTTGTAAGAAAAAAAGGGGGGAGGGCTATTTCATACTACACAATTATAGCACTATGATTCTATCTTATTGAACCCAAGGATTTGTAGTTTAAAATTCTCAGCCAGACACGCCTAGTTCCTCACCAAAATGCAAATCTGATGATTCCATAGGATGCAGCCCTGGCACTTAAGGAAGAGTTGAATACTATAATTGTGTAGAATGAAAGGCCCCAGTGTTTATACTGTTTTTGCTTTATAACTGTGTAAGATTTGTTTCTGTGGCTGTGTTGTTTTTTTAACTGTTGTTTTACAAATTATATCCCACCTTTCTCCAGCAAGGTCTAAGCAGTATATATGGTCTTCATCCTCATTTACATCTCCACAAGAACCATGTCAAATTGTTTAGGTTGAGAAATATTGTCAAGCCAACAATGAGCTTTGTGGCCAGTCCAAGCTGATGGCACTAGGGCAGAGATGCCAGTCCAGTTTTTAATGAACTTTAAATGAGCTACCTAAGGTTTGTTGTTGTTATGTGCCTTCATAGTTTCCAACTTATGGTGACCCTACAATTTTTTTTGCAAGATTTGTTCAGAGGAGGTTTACCCTTTTCTGAGGCTGAGAGCCAAAGTCACCTAGTAGGTTTCATAGCTAGCATGGAAATCAAGCCCTAGTCTCCAGAGTCATAGTCTAACATTCAAACCACTATGCTACCCAAGGTACTGAACTTATTTTGGGGCTAGCATTCAAAACCTTCCATAGCAGTCAGAAACTTGTGGTACATTCACTGCCTCACTGAGACTAGAACCATCAGCCTTCATTGTTCATGCCATATAAGTATATGAATCAGGGATCAAAACTGCAGCCACTACACTATTCAATAGCCACTGATGAGTGTATGTGCTTCAAACTGAAGATGATTCCATTGGCTTGATAAATTCAGGAAAGTTTGGTAGGAATGCATGAATTTATATTTGCCATGGTGAGGTGGGGTGGGGGGGGGGGAGAAGTCTTCAGCATGTGGAAGTCTGAGGAAAGGTATAATTTCTTGCCTTGTTTTTTGTCTTTAGCACCTTTTAAGCCTGTTTCCCTCACACTTCCACTTTCAGCTTTTAAGGGAGGAGAAACTGTGAGGTGGTTAAAAAGAGTTTGTACTCATAAAGGTTTGATGGCACGGCCATCTGGCTTGGAAGCCTCATAAAGGAAGCCCCACAGAGATTAGGGTCAGAGACTATACAGGCCAGAGAACCACATGAGCCCAGTTCCTCTTCAAGCTGAAATCTGACTTCTCTCCACAAAATCCAAGTTGTAGTCTGTCTCCAAGGAGACAGTATCCAAATAAGTGCCTCATCAACCTCACCTTACTGTCTTGATCATGCCTGGTTTTGCAAATGCAAGAATCCATAAAGAAATTCCCCCCAACACACACATATACCCACTCCCCTCCAACATCTCCTTGTTTAAGTTTCCCTCCTTTCCTAGTGCTCAACTCATTAATGAATGACCCGAAGGCAGAGAAAAGTCCCCCCCACCCGCCAGACCCTGAAACAACTTTTGTATAATGGATTCTTGCTGTTTAGAGACTATAAAAATAAACAGGCCTGGGTTCTCTCCATCTACCCCATCCCTCCCTTTTGGTGAAAAAAATAATCTGATAAACACATGAGTTTATTTGGATAGTTTCAGATAATGGGTAGGCACTATCGTGTATAAAGTATGTGTTGTTTTTGCTGTTAGCTTTTTTCCCCCTCCGAAATCATAGGATAGCATAAAATAGACACCGATGGCCTAATATTATACAATATCCTCTCGCATCGCTCACCCACACATTGTGTGGAAGCCCTTCTGCAATTGCTGGTTCCCATTCCGATAGAGAAATGTCCGGCAGTGGGCTTCATTAGTCTTACAATCGCAACAAAGGAAGATGCGTTCTAAAAAGTGTCATCCTTCATCGGAGAGGGCAGTGCTTGACACATTAGGGATCTGTATGCTCAATTAACTGCTGGCAGGCTCATTTTTTCCCCTCTGTTTCTCTCTCTTCTTTCTCCCTCCTCCTTCTCAGTCCATCTTCTTTCTGTCACACAAACCTCCAGCATTCACCACCATCACCACCGGCAGCCCTGACTGCATGCAAACACTCAGCCAGATGGCATAAAAGGGTTACATGTGACCATTTCTGATGGCAAAATTGGTTTATTTTCAGAAAACAAAAATATTCTCACCCTCTCCCCTTTTAGTATTCTACAACCCATTTGTGTCATACCCAGCAAGTCACAATTTCAAAAAGGAAGTTTGTGATGATCAAGTTTAGGACTTCAGTATCTTGCCCTAATAGTGTTTTTGTTAAGGTTAAAACTGCAAAAGGAACCAAGAAAATAGAACCGTTAGTCTATGCAATGGAGGCATATAGGAATGTCAAGCTTCTGGTCTAAATGGTTAATCTTTCTCCCCCCTCCCTCCCCATAACTATTAAAGTATTAACTGCATAGTAGTCCTGATTAAGTGTGTCTGTACATTATGCTAATTGCTGCCTTCTGATTGGGTGACCTGATTAATGATAAATGGTACACAGTTCAGCAGTGGAAACATCCGACAAGACTCATTCTCTGGGTCAGAAAAACAGGAAAGAAAGGAGGCACATTCAAAACTCAGGAGAAAAGAAAGAGTGTAAAGGGAATCAGAGGGATTGCTAACACATATTTTTTTTTGTCTTGGTGTTTTCAGCTTGCATATCAACACCCATGCACTACATATAAATGGAAGACAAGGTACTGTAGAAGAGATGTCATTTTAATAAAGGGCAATTCATACAACATCTCTTAATGTAGGCTGGCTTTTATTTTTATTTTAGATTGTTTTGCTTTGTAAAGCACTGCGTAAAACCTATGGCACTCTATAAATAAATGTAATAATAAATAAATAAATAATTTTTGAATGCTTAGCCTTCTGCTCTGTTTTTCATGTTTTGAACCAATACAATACGTGACCCAGGAAAACATATCAACCCAGCAACACAAGCAGCAAAGTGAAAGGTTTTTAATATAATTGTGTGTATATAATTCTTGCAGGCTGACAAATAACTTATTTTTAAGAAAGTGAAGCTGTGCTGAGAAGTGCATTTTATTGGAGCTAAGTAGCATTTAAATGGCTAGAGAGGAACTCCAAGAAAGTATGTTGGGCCCTGATAGAAGAACTATTTTAGGTACTATATTTTTAAGAAACTGGTAAAAAAATGTGCTGAGATAATGTGAGAAGGACATTGGTAGTCTCAGACTGGGGGGAGGGAATTCCCTCCCTCAGACAAGTAGTCTGCTTTTTCTGTTGCTGGACCCCTGTGGGGAGGCACTTTCACAAATACAAATTTCTACTGAAGCATAAACTGGAAATTAAAGCAAAGCAGGAAATCGAAGAGAGCTCACTCCAAAGTTGCCTATGTCAAAATCAAGAGGATTTAATTCAGCGGTACTATATTTATGATGAATGCATTAATATAAAATATATGTTATTCCTCTATCAGATGTTCACATGGAAAGAATCTCTTCCCCCACCTCACCCCCCATCCCCATAATAGACATGGCCTATTCTGTGGTTATCCAATTTTCCCCCCAGGGGTGTTTCCACACTGCACAATTTTAGCAGTTTGATACCACTTGAACTATGGAATTGTTGGATTTGTAATTTGTAGAATTCTCTAGTCCACTCTGCTGAACTACATACAGCATTCTCTGACAGAAAATGCTAACTACATCATTAAACTACAATTCTAGGATTCCAGAAGAGCCATGGTAAATAAAATTGTATCTAATTTGTTATAATTGTGTAGTGTGGATACCATCACTTAACAATAAATCCTTTTAGAGATAATCTGTAAAGAGTAGAGAGTATTGGTTTCTCTTTAAGCAGATCCAAGGATTTAGGGTCTGTGCAGACTGGCAAGAAAGGCCAGATTGGGTGCGGAGGGGGTGTGGTGTCCATATGATGAATGCCCTGGTTCCACCCCCAGGTCAGTGGTGGGCTGTGTGCTGCACCACACAGCTCACGGTGTCACGGCACTCCTCTGGTGCTGTGTCTGCATGACGTAGCACTGAAGGAGTGCCATAAAGCTGCAGCACTGCAGCTATCATACCATTTGCAGGATGCAAAAAGAAACTGCTTCTTGTGGCTCATTTTTGTACTCTGCAAAGGCCAGATTGGGGCCGCAGTGTGTGGTTGCTCCAGCCCTGATCTGGCTTTAAAAGGGGCAGCTGGAGGCCTCCAGGAGCTGTCTATGCAGCCCATTAGGCTTCCACTGAATTTCAACCCTCTCTGCATCTAAAGCTGCAAGGGTTGAGATTCAGTGGAAGCACTTTTAGGAAAGTATGACAGTCCCCATAGCTACATCTCTAAGGAAAAGGCATAGAAGATTTTTGTTTTTTGTGCTTGTAGGAGTCAACATTCCAATTAAAACTCCTATTATAAAAATAAAATATAGATTTCTAACCTGGAAAAAAAACCCCTAAAATGCAATTGTGTCATTAAGTTTTTAGGGCATGACTGTAATCCTGTGCAAAATCAGGTGAGACTAAACCTCATGGAACATTATAGACCCTGACTGCACTTACCAAATAAAATGTCCTCCCCTCCCCTCCCCCTTCCTCTCATTGGGGAGTCAAGATGATGCATAGCCCAAATCTCAGTTTCAGTACAAAAAGTGCAGATAGTATCCAGCCAGTTTAGCAGGAGAACCAGGTGACACCACCCTTAAAACTGATTAAGAAAACTCATTATTTGTTCTGGTTTTTCACGGAAGCTCTAGAGCCCTCATTCCGATGCTGGATGAGTGTCCGCATGCATGCCCCTCTGTGCCATCCAGTGCAGCTGACACTATCACATATCACTCACTTAGTCAGAATGAGGTTCCTAGCCATGTAATTTATGCTGAGTGTCTTGTTCTGACCTCAGAGTGTGCACCTCATGGCAGTGGTTAACAATACCAATGGGTGGCACAGCAGAAATCACAAGCAATCAACTATTCCATGTTAGAATGAAGGGCCTCAGATAACAGGGGGATTCTGGAGCAGCTTTGGGAAGAGAATACTCTGGGCTGCTCCTGGAGTATTCTGGTCAGTGTGGACACCAAATGAGCTTCAGCCAGCTGAAATGTATCCTTTAGCTTTTACTTAGAATGGATGTTACTACTGAAACTTCTATTTGAAGTGGGAACCCCATCAAAGAAAAGGAAAGATTTCTTTGCTTGGTTGTTTTTATCATCCACTTACTTTCTTCATGTTAATCTGTCACCATAAAGAACAATTGAAAGCCTCATTGTTGATTAACGTGTCAGAAAAAGAGTCTCCCCAGTAAAAGAATGATTTGGCAGATGGCATCATTGCTCCTGTCCTGGAAAAAATCCCAGTATGATGATCACCTTTCAGTTTACATCAAATGTCAGCAATCCAGGCTGTATAAACTTTGAAAAGGAATTTTTGAGATATCATGCCAGACCTGTAAGAACACCAATAACCTTCAGGTTAGGAGGTTTTAATGAAAAGTATCATCTTGGGACCATCAGCTTAAGAATCTAGACATCTGTGGTGCTGCTTGGTATTGCTAACTACTTCCATTTTGCTTCACTGTCTCTTTCTCTCTGGCTCTTACCTTAGCTCACTTTAGACAGCCATGCATGGCAACAACTAGCATGTTTTATTACTGATACATTACACAGGGCTACATTCATGTGCTAGTCTCACCTAAAGTAGACCCACTGAATCAACTGCTGAATGGTAAATCAACAATGGAGTAAATCTCATTGATTCAAATGGTTTCCTCTAACTGAGCCTAATAATTAGACACTGTTGTTTTGGTGGTAGTTGTGATCATGAAGATGATGATGGTGATGGAATTCAGTAAGGCAGTTACAAATGTGTAACCTAGAGGTATGCATCTGTGACTGGTTCATATTCACAATCTCTGCATATTTACTAGTTTAGGGAATACATAAGGAATGTGAAAATCCCCCAGTCCTCACTTACTGGGCAACAACCACCTTGAGTGACATTGGTGTGTTCCCCTATTGATTGGGAAACAGGTGACTGATGTTTCCACACTCCTCACCATGAGCAATCTCCAATGCAAGAAGAAATTATGACAGTGACCCCAATTCTCCCTGTTGCAAGGAAGACTGCTCTTGGGAGAAGGTGAGCGCATCACTCTTCTGCTTCCTGGGAGACACTACATAGCTATATAACTAAGATAGTTATGCTGTAATGGGATATGCTTGATAGATATGAATTGGAATTAGTCTTTGATTCATTAGGCACGGAGTGTCCAGGAAAGCTGCCAGCAACTGATAATGAGTCCAAAATAATGTATTTTCAAAATAAACAACAGAACACCACACAGAGTTTGTAGAATAAAGGCAAACCTTGGATGGCAAACTTACAAATCAAAAGGCAGAGTTTCAAAAGCAAATATGTAGTCAGTCTGGGTGTAAGCCAAAGGGTCATATCAACAGAGTAGTTGAGCAGTCCAAAAAGGTCAAGGATTCCAGCAAAGCAGAATAGTCAGTCCAGAATTCAAAGATCCAAGCCAAGAAGTCAAGAAGAAAGTCCAGGAACAAGGTGCTTATGCCAGGGAAATCAGATAACCTCTGACAGAAGCTCTGGCATCCTTCCCAGGCTTTTATCATTGGCTCCCACAGGTGCAGCTGTTTCTTAATTGATTGATGTTTTATACAAAGTCTCTGAGACCACTGGAGGCATGCCCTTTCAGATCTCCTTTGGTTGTAGGTAGGTATGTTGGTCTTCTTGTCCTCCTCCTCAATTCCACATTTTCAGGAGGCTCTGCTGCCTGGAAGTTTGGCTATCTTCTGGGACCACAGTCTTTGCTGGTACTGTCAGGGCAGAGCTAGGACCAAACTCAGGCTAAGGTTCAAACTCAGGGTCAGAGTCCTCTCCTGAGTTCTCAGGCTGGACATGACAGGGAGATGCCTTCTGCCAGAGTCTGCACACATTGTAAGAAGAAAGATGAAGGGTAGGGCAGTGAGAGCCTGGATACTTATCTATGTTGGAAATGTCAGGCCTCATTTTAAAGTACAAACTGAAATTTTCCTCCAACTCTGGCTCCTGCTGCCAAGAGAATGATCTTATTGATATGTTCAGGAGAGCAATCAGGGCTTAACTGTCTTGTTAATTCTCTCCTATGTGTGCAACTCCATTATTTTCATCTCCCTAGACCATGCAAGAGTTGTTACCAGTGTCCAGAGGGTGACAGGCATAGGTCACAATACACATCTACCCTTTGCACACAGACCAAAAACCTTTGTACTTGAAGCATAAGCATTCATCACTTTAAGCTCATGAGACGTTTTGAACTGTCCATAGGATAACAATAAGACAATGTTTTGTCCTGACCAGAGGTGTCCCCTTTGATCCAAGTGACAGCCTCCAAATTAGAAAGAGTTAAATGCAGGCAAAGGGGATAAACAAGAAAGAGACCCCTGATAGAGAGACCCTCTGATAGAGAGAAAGGAAGGGAGAAAGACAGTCTCCACATTCTCTCCTACCTTTTAAACTCTCCACATGGCCCACTTCATCACGGACCTGCTTCCTTGCCCCCTATTGCTCTTTTCAGCCATTTAGTTTACCTGGATTCTTCTCAGAGGGTTAGAAAAACCATATGTGTCTTAGGAGCTTATTGCACATACATTTAACCCAACTGCACCCTAATGGGATGCAGCCAGGACATGGGATGCAGGCAGGAATTGTTGCATGCAATTCACCACCAATTCCACTGGCCAATTACAGCTCGACTGCATCCTGGATCCCAGGCAAACTTTGGAGGCTGCTTTTCAAAGTCAGAAAGTTCCTGGTTTTGGAAAGCAGCCTCCGAAGCATGCCTGGGACCCAGAATGAAGTCTGGCTGTACTTGGCCAGTAGAATCAGAGGTGAATTACATGTGATAATTCTCGGCTGCATCCCACATCCCTGCTGCATTCCGTCAGGGTGCAGTCGGGTTAAATGTGCATATGATAAACCCCTAAATCTTGGCTGCCCTCTAGATTCCCCCTCCCCTGCCATGTCATCTTTACTGTCTTTTCTGTTGCAAAACGGGTTGTATTAAACACAGACTGTAATGCTGGACTTAATAAAGAAATAAATGTGCTTGTCCTCAACATAATTTTCCCCTCTTTTTTGGAGCTATTCTGGTTAATTGTCTGTTTTTAAAACCTTTACTGAATAAGATCCTGAAGAGAGTTAGTGCCTGGGACAGCTTTCCCTCTCAAACCAATAAACTCAGCACACTGCTGTTATCACAATGCATTTGGAACAGCCCAAGGGGATTCCAGCCATCATCATCATCATCATCATCATCACTTAAATTCCACCTTTCCCTTCTCTCTCTCTCTCTCTGTGCATGTGTGTGCATGTGTGTGTGTGTGTGTGTGTGTATATATATATATATATATATATATTAAAGAACACAATCACGGTGTGAGCCATAATTTGTTAATGTTAAACTACACTTGTACTGGAGAGCCCAACAAACAGTTAAGGATTTCAAATAGCCCTATAAAGAAGACAAGACTATCAGACAGAAGGCTGTTCTCTGACAGTTTTTCAGAGAGAAGGCTGAATTCTGTAAAGCAGAAAATATTAAAGCAGGAAATCTTATTATTAATAATAATTTCATAACTGCTTTAAAAATACTTTCAGAACATATACTGATGACTGGGTGAAAAGTCAAATTCTAAGTAATATTTAGATCTTTATGAAAAATGCTGTCTAAAAATGTCATGCAAAATGCCATGGTCTTGAAAGTTCCTTTGTGTGTGTGTGTAGATTATAATTTCCCAAATCCCACAGGGGATTCTCGGAGTTGTACATTCATCCTTTTATCAATTTGATCCTTTAAAGGGTAGATATGTTGTGTGTGTTTATGTGCCCTCAAGTTGCCTGTCAGCTTTATGGTGGCCTTATAAAGTTTTCTTAGGTATGGAATACTCATCAGAGGTTCTTTTGCAAGTTCCTGAAATATAGCCTACAGCACCTGGCATTCCTTGGCAGTCTCCCATCCAAGCTAACCAGGGCTGGTCCTGCTTAGCTTCCAAGATTAGACAGAATCTGGGGATAGCATGTTTGACAGATAGTAAGTAAGGATAATTCTGAAAAGACATATCACAATAAGAACAAGGATGTAATATTCTTGATATTTCTCTAGCTCTACTTTTTTAAATGGCTCGCACAGATGTTACATCACATAGTTAGCAGTCTGTGTACATATGTCAAAGTTTATTTTACTGACCAGTACGTATGAAGTGTCTTATCAATTATGTGTTTTTGCTTAACCCATAGCCATAGCCATATGTTTTAAGTTCATCCAATGGCCTTCCACTAGATGAGAGTACTTCTTTAATGCACTCTTAGAGGATTAAGCCTCTGGGTCTTTAAAGTACTGAATGGCCTTCCTTGTGCAGCTTCAATGAGTTACTTGGGGAGGTCAATTTATTCATTGTGGGTCAAATCAACACAGGGGTTACATTAGCTTCTGCTGACACAGATCCTTCTTTTTTAACACCCACTTTCTTTAAGCAATAGCAAGACAATGTCCACTAGTGGAGAAAGCCAGTAGCATAGTTCTAAAAATGGAAATAGTGAGATGTCCAGAGCCAAATGAATCCACGCAGCTGCTAAGCATAATTCTGTGACTTACTTTAAATCTAGTAATGAATTTTATTTATTTATTGAGAGAATTTATATGCCAGAGATCTGTTTTATTAAAGACACTTAGGAATGTTTATTGAATAGCACCAAAACAAAACAATCACACAAACACATATAAAGATATTGTGTGAAAGTGGTTAGACACCTTATAGTAGTTCAAAATTGCAATCCACACCCACAGCCCCCACCCCAACTGTCAACACTTTCAGAGAGCCATACAACCAACACTGATAATGTGAGATGTCATATACTGCCTATAATAAAAAGTTTTCTACATGGTATAAAAAAGGGAGAAGGGAAGGGTAAATATGGCCATCCTCTCTGACAGGATTTTTCACAGCCTTGGCTGAGTCTTGGACCAAGGTTTTCTCTCATGTCCTAACCAAAGGTATTGAACATTCTCATATGCATAACGAATGATCTCTTCAGCAGATCTTAATGCAAGACTGACCAGGAAATCTGAGGTAAAAGAGAAGATGATGCCCTCTCTTCCTTTCCAACAGAAGCTGAGTAGTCTGGCCGTTAAATCTTGCTTCCACACTGGTAATGGTACAAGAATGCCCATCATATCTGAGGGCATCAGGGGCTAGATCAGAGGGCTACAGGGTGGGCTGCCTAGAACATTTAGGCAGAACATTCACCTCCATCAGAGGTGGAACACTATTTCCTCTCTACACCAACCAGCACCTGCAGGCTTACTGCTTCATGATGCCTCATTGGGGGGGGGGGTGGGGGGTGGGGTTTCTGGCCTTAATACTCATCTGTCTGTCTGCATTTCTATCTATCTATCTATCTATCTATCTATCTATCCATCCATCCATCTCAATAGAGGCCTGGAATAATCTGGCTCTGCAGCTGCCGCAACCTGCTCCCTGTTACCTCTACTGCAGCAGCAGTTTGCACAGTCATCCCATTGAGCCACCTGACATGTTCACTTCTGGGGTCAGAATAAAGTTATATGCTAGGTGCCTCAGTCTGATCTCAGAATGACCAACCCAGAGGGGCTGGGTAGCTCAGTGGGATGCACGTGCAGACAGCCAATGCAGCACAGGATCTGAGGGGGCTGGATCTTCCTGGAAGAACTCGAGTAACAGGTATATTTTTAAAAATGTATTTTAGGGCTGTTATACCCCGATTATGGTATGAAACAAGCTGGTTGTCATATGCATCTGCTTGCACCAGAACCTTTCAGACATGCATCATCCAAACAGGACAATGCTAGAGCAGGTGGGGAAATGGACCCTTTGGCCTATGCAGACATGGCCAAATACTCACAATATTTATACATTCATAAGACCTATTCAGGTGTTTCTCTGAATCTGTGGAAGTCTAAATGGTGCTGGGAACATGGGCAGATATGTAACCCATATGTAGCATCACAAATGGTTGTGCATTGATCAGGAACATCTGAAAAGCACTTGTAACCTGTAAGCTGAATATGATTTTAGAGCTCTTCTGACTAAGAACAAGGAAAATGAATCCTCAATTATTTCACACTTGTATGAGATAAACAACAATTAAAATAGTTTTCCTCCCACTGTGTGGAGAACATTCTTCTCTTCATATATGAAGTTTCCAAAGGTTTGTGCAGAAATTAAAAAGTGAGAGCTTTCTGTGTGCCAAACGCCTGTTTTCTGCAAAAGTAACAATATAATAGACTGTACCTCCCCTAGCTTCATGTCCTTAAGGGCACTAGAACCCTTCCACGCACAAACTCTGATACAAAATTTCTCTTTTTCCCTATAGCTTTGCTCATACCAGGTTTCCTGCACAGGAAACATTGTTTTCTGTGCAGAATGTCCATTTTCTGTGAAGAAAATGGATATGGGCAGAAAAAGAAATCCCACTGTATGTTTTTCTCTACAGAATTTCTGTACAACACTTCATGACATCCAAATACCAGAAGAATATTATGCAAATTTATCCTGTTATTCTTCCTGATAGGTTTTCCTGACTGTCAGGAAATCTGTTTTTGACCCAGGAATGAATAAATTCTGAATATTCATTTCATTCCTAGTAGGAACCTTGACAAGGCTTATCCCATGATATCCTCTCTTTTCCATGTCTGAGTGTAAAATTTCTTTCATGTTCTTCCTCTCCCTATGAAAAGGGCAGAAGAGGGCCACCCTTTTTTCAGGAAATAATAACAACAACTATTTATGTGTATACCGCCTTTCCAAAAAGATCAAAGCGGTTTACAAAGTTATATAAGAACACATAAAATACATAAACGATTTGCAAACCAAATAAATAAAATACCTAAACAGTGCATAAGGTATACAAACTAAAATTCCATCTCACATCCTTTAACTAAAATACAACCATCATTAAACATTAAACAAAATTACATAAACAATTGCAAATTCATTAGATATTTAAAATAGATAAATTTAAAATAAGTCTTAAATATGCTGCTGCCAAGCTGCCTCAGCTGATGGAGTTGCTGGAAGGGGCAGGGCAGATGTTTTAAAGGCTCCAGGGCCTAGGAACGCTGCTGCCAGGCTTTACCAGTATTTTCAGTAAACCTTGTTACATACTATTAAACTGGATAAAAGGTAACTATTTAATACTTCTAGAGAAATGTATAATAAATAAATAAATAAATAAATAAATCATAGAAAAGTATAATGAGTGCTTGCACTTTAGCTATGTCTAAATGAATAGTCTAGGGGTATAATGTAATGAAACATTGTGTGTGTGAGAAGAGCCTCAAGACCACACATAACAAAAGACTTCTAAATTAAATGGGTGTTAGAAGAAAACATTGTACAGGAGGATAATTTTGTACTGCAAGGAGGTGTGTTGTAGCATTCAGATTTCAAAAATGCTTTAAAAGTATTTTAATTTTTTTTAAAGTTTAGCTTAATTTAGTAATTAGTTTATTTCAATTTTTTTGTTACTCTTGAGAAATGGGAAACAAAAAAGTAAGTTAAATATCATAATTGGTAACTAACTTTGTTGATAAGCTTTCAAAAGACACATGTAAGTAATTTTTGCAAGGAACTGTCCAAACTCTGAAGTGAACAGTAACAGTGAACAATCCTGAGCGCTAATTATGCCCCCCCCCAGACCAGTTGCTGATACACATGAGTAGCAAAATGCAAAATGATGTTTTGTTTTTGTTTGTGGGTATCAGATTGGCCACTGTGGGAACAGCATGCTGGACAAATGCAGTATGCCTTCCTTCTTATGTTTGTTACCCACTGAATAATCAGTGTCAATGCAACACTGTTAACTCTGTGCTTTTACACATTTGTTGCTAGACCAGTGAGGGCTTAATAACATTCTCTTTTGATTGGATCCCTCTTTAGGGCATTCCATTTTGCTTAGGCATTAATGTCTAAGAACCTGAAAGTTACAGAAGAAAAGAAGGCATCAAGTCTTTGCTTTCCAACAGAAAAGCAAGCAAGCTCTTCCTCTTTTTTTTGGGGGGGGGGGGGAGATATTTTGTGCATGTGTGTTCTTGTGATAAAGCTGTGAAGTTTTGGCTGCCCTTTTCTGGCTTCTGTTGTCTTCGTAGGGCACAGTGGGATAGATAGTTTGTGCTGTGACAGGACATGCCAACAAATTGCATCACTTCTGCCTCGGTGGCTGAAGACAATGGCATGCCATATGCCAATGGCAAGAAATGAATGGGTCTCATTTACAGTGGCACTAGGTGTCTTTCGCCTGACAGTCTTCAGAGGCTATCCGTAGCAAATTGGGAAGTAGGACCAGACTGAAGGCAGCAGCGCGAAGGGATCTACCATGAAAAGCTTCCAGCATTCATAACTTTATGAGTGGCATGTGGCTTTGAAATGGGAGGGGAGGAAGTGAATGTAAAAGAAAATAAAACCACACACTGTACCCACATAATCTCATGCACTGTGATTTAGCCTTCTGTTATGAAAAAGCAAGTAAGCATCTTTGCTTCCCATGTGAATACATTTTTTTAAAAAAAACTCAGAGTAAATTCCAGCTGCAAGGAGAAAACAAAAACACAGTAGGTGTCATGCTTCATGCATTCAAAAACACTTTCCATGCTCAGATGGAGATTGCTGCAAAGAATTGCCCCAAAGTTGACCCCACTGCCTTCAACCCCCACTCGAGCAACAACAAAACTCATATTTGACCTCTGACCTTCCTGGCAACACATCATTTGTTTCCATGTGTTGAAGCAAGGAATGGTGGGTGATGATTAAAGAGCAATAGTTCTGCTGACCTGAGACACTAATGAGGATGAAATGAGAAGGTCAGTGATCATCCTCACGTGGCAAACTAAGGCGAGTAGCTAATCTGTTGTTAATTGTCCCTTACATTTGTTTTAAGGGCAGTGATAGAGAGCAGTAGCACTTAGAGTATTACATCTTTTTAATCACTGTAATTAGCATCATGATATGAAAGATGAGGCACCTGAAATCTGCCTGGCAGGCAGCATCTTATTATATAGTCTTTCTTTCTTTCTTTCTTTCTTTCTTTCTTTCTTTCTTTCTTGTTTTTAAACAACAACAACAACAACAAAACTTCTTTCCATTTAGTTTTGTAAAATGAATCTGAAATTTGTATTATAATGAAACGAAGATTACAATAAGTATGCAAATCTAGGTAAATGTCATTCTCATCAGCAAGAAAGAATAATTTTTACCCTTTTTCTCTTTGCTGCAGAAATCTGCTGAATATTTTGAACACTATTTGCAATTCAGGACTTATTATGTTCAAAAGAAAATGCATGTGGGATTTTTTTTTTGCACAAAAATGGTACTATCTGCACAGACAATAGAACTTCTGTACAGAAAACACAAAAAATGCTGCTTTCTGTATTGAAAAAATGTTTTCAGCCCAGAAAATCAATTTTTTTCCACACAAAAAAGCCATATGTATTTCTCTGTGTGTCTTTGTGCAGAATAAGTGCTGAACTGTGAAAATTCTCACCCATCTAGAATTCTCCTAATCAGGGTCTCCTAATACTTGAGAAACTTGTTTTTTAAAACCATTTTTCAAATACTGTCAATTTTTCCTATCCCTACACTACATATCGACTAACCTAAATACTCTAAAGAGACCAGATCATATCTGATCTTGGAAGCTAAGCAGCATCAGCTCTGGTTAGTACTTGGATGTAAGCTATATTTCAGAGGAAGGAAGTGGCAAGTGACATCCTTGCCTAAGAAATCCCCATGAAATTGACAGGGTTGACAGTGATTTGAAGGCATATGCACATAATGCAAATAACACTTATTACAAATAATACCAAAACTGATCTAAATTTACTTTGCTTTAGAAAAGCATTGAAAACATTTTAACTTATATAGGATTTATATTTACATATAAAGTCCTAAACATCTTGGGTTCCCCATGTTTGAAAGAACACCTCTTCTTGTACAGAGCAGCACTAGTGACAAAATAAGCAGGGAAGGTCCCATAATTGCTACTGCTGCCCTTGGAGGTTGGTGGGTTAGTGGCATGGAAAAAAGACCTTCTTGCTGGTTGTCCTAAACTATGGAGTGCATTTCCTTCTGAAATGAGTCTGGACCATTTGTTATATGAATTTTTCAAGAAGTTAACATCCATCTCTTCATCCAGGTTTTTAGAGTTGGGTTAGTGATTATAGGATTATACTTTTTCTTCCTATGTATTAATTTATTTTTCATTTTCCATTTTCCACTTTTCACAAAATCCCAAAACAGCTCAGATCACTTTTCACAAAATCTCAAAGCATTACAATAAAACAGTAACTGAAAGAATAAAACAATAAAGCAATAAAACTCATAAAGCCATTCATTAAGTAGAGAGGTGATTACGAATATTAACCATTAGAAAAAACAAACAGGTAGGCCTGCAGTTGACAGTAGAAGCCGCCCAAACCAGGAGTCTACCTAATTTCAATGGGGAGGCCATTCCAAAAAGTAGTAACCATAACACAGCAGATGCTCCTCTGTACTATAGCCAAACAAGTTTCACTGGGTGATGGGACAATAAATAGGTCTTCTGGCTTCATATCAGTGAAGTCATATCACTGTGAAATAAATTGTGTTTTTAATGGAATATTAACATATGTATATTGTTCAAAGAACAATAAGGTGAGGAAGGCTATCAGTTCAATGGATGGATGGGTAGATGAATAAACATCTCCAAACTACAGTTTGGTAAAACTTAGATGGGTTGTGCAATATTTGATTTTGGCAATACTCATTCAATATCCACATCTTGTATGTTTGTTTGGCATTTAGCCACTGCCTTCCTACCTGTCCATGGCAAATGTAGGCAAAATTGCCTTATGTATGGACTGAAGTAGTTAGCACTGTTGATGGAAGACTTCTGAGGAGACACATTGACTCATTTTTCTTTATATTCAAAGACAACTACTTTTTGTGTTCAAGATTGTCCCCAGTGAGGCACAAACCATGGAAATCACCTAAGGCAAAATAAATGTGCTCTTCAGCATTTATCAATCTCTTACTTCAAGTGAAAATAAAGTTATTCCACACCTCCATTTATCGAATAATTTATACTTCTAAAGGCCAATGAGGTACAAAAAGATAGATTGCATCTGTTCCTACTGGGATAGTTGCCAACAGTACTGATGTTATGCTGACACTGAGAAAGGATGCCAAAGTTGTGATGGGTGGTTGTAAGTACAGAAGTGGAATCAGCCAGCTCTTCTTGCATAGAATGCACATGTGTTGTGGTGCAGTGGTTAAATGCCTGTACTGCAGACACTCACTCACAAACCACAAGGTTTTGAGTTCAATACCAGCCAGGGGCTCATGGTGGACTCAACCTTGCATCCTTCTGAGATCGCAAAAATGAGTACCCCAGCTTTTGGGGGGCAATTGCCTTACATGTTGTAAACCACTTAGGGAGTGCTTAAGTGCACTGATAAGCAGTAAAGAAATGTACTTGCTATTGCTATTGCATAGCTTGAGTGAGACAGAAATCCCCCTCAGATGAGCTCCTTATAAACTAAGTGAATGCATACAAAGCAGAGCTGTGCTATTAGTGTAGTCCTTTGCTAAATTCACCCAGAAGGATTGCTGATGTATTCAGCTGAATGTGAAAACCTGAATCAGATGAAATACTGAATTTCAAGGCTTGGTTAGCTGGCACACTTATATACCCATTCATTCATTCATTCATTCATTCATGTGTTCACCGATCACATGAAGAGGGCTTAAATTACAGATTTCTCACTCAGTGTTGTGTGTTGTTTGCCTTCCAGTCATTTCCAACTTTGGAGATCCTAAGGCAAGCCTATCGGGGTGTTCTTGACAACTTTCTTCAGAGTGGGTTTGCCATTGCCATTCTTTGAGGCTGAGGTACTGTTACCTAGTCAAGGTCACCCAGTGGGTTTTCATAGCTGAGCCAGCATTTAACCCTGCTCCTCAGAGTCCTAGTCCAATGATCAAACTACTATACCACACTAGTAGAGGTTAATGTTCTTGTCCTACTAATGTTGTTGTCCTAGTTAATGACTAATAAGTCTAGCCTTTGGACCAATAAAGGATCAATGTGATGGGCTGTACCCCTATACCACGAGGGAAAGCAGACCTGAAAGAACATTATCAATATCTTCCAACTCTAGATTAAGTCTGTCTGTTGACATCAATAGGAATCACAATATGTAATTGCATTGGTCACTAGTCAAGAGGATAGAGAACAATCCTCCATGGCTGCCTGAGTCCTCTGTTGATAACTACAATTGTTCTTCCTTCATTGATTCAACTGGTTGGTGGGGGGTCTTGTGTTTCTTCCTGTATGACATGCTGTCTTCCTTACAGTAACTTTTTAGTATCCATAGTGAAGAACAACAAAGCAGGAGTCATGGGGGTGGGGGGGCAAAGAAAACCCTCCATAGGAACCAAATGAACAGTTTGCAAAGTATCTCCTAGGGTTTTTCTGCCAGCAGCCCTAGTAGCAAGATAAGAGGGAAAAATAAAATAGTGAGAATATTTTTTGATCCACTGGGGAAGACTCCCTAATTTCATTTTAACTGATACAAGCTAATTGGGGTGGAGGGATGGGGAAAGAAATAGACCAACCATAAATTGTATGAAACATAAATAAATGTGCTCAGAAGATACCATTTCAATGCTATACTGTAATACAGTCTTGGCCCTTATCAAGTGAATCAATGTGCCCCGTGATCTTTTAGTGGCAACCCCCCCCCCAACATTTTTTCTTTAAACTTAACTCTCATTATGAATAATAGATTTCTGTTGTTATGGATATAACTTCACATTAAGACATTGTACTGTCCTTGAAAACAAATGAGAAGTTTTGGCTAGAATTAATTTCTGACTGGATTAACCAGATGAAGCTATATCACACCATTTCTTACAGAATTAGCATTTTTCTCAAGTGACTGAATTCAAGGTACTCATGTTTACCTTTAAGCTTTTTATGATTCATAACTCAAATATCTGAAGGATGCATTGTTCTTTCAGAACATAAACAGTATTAACTAGTGGACTTCAAAACCAATTGTTGAGTGTTGCTTCGAAACACTGGTGGAAATAGATACCAGAAGCCCATTCACATTACATTATTATTTCACTGTAACAGCTAAGGGTCCATCCTATGAAATGATTTGAAGGCACACAACTACAACTTTGCTTATTGCAGTTCTGGTGACGATGGCTTACAATAAACTACATGAAGGCCTAATTTTGTGTTCATTCTACAAGACAAAAGTGCATGGGGGGGGGGGGACTGAAATGTCACATGGTCATCCAGGAGGGTTAAATGGACTGATCAAAAGTTTGATAATGGAGATAAGACTCAGTAGCAACAAAAAAGTGTTTTCCCCTACTCCAGATTTTAATGAACAGAGTGACATGCTCAAAATCAAGGTCCTGTTTTCTGCCACATATTTCTGAGGAAATTACAGCTTAACGTCTCTAACCAGAAGCAGAGACTTGTCAGAAGCACATAAAGTTAAGTACTGTGCTTGTTTTCTTTGGCATAAATCAATTTGATCCTCAAAAACTCACAGTGCAAAATATCCCTTCTTTGTTTTCTTTTCTTACATTTTGCACTTTTATCTGACAAGTAGCAAGGTCACAAAGTGTGATACCTATTGTCAGGAAACCCAAATATTAAAAGCTTTTGCATTTCATTGAATCTTATCATCAGAAAACAATGTTCTCAAAAGAAATGTCTGTTTCTAAAATGCTTCCACCAATTTTCACAGACATTTTTCATAATGTACGATTAATTTGTAGCATGAATTCAGTGTGTCATCAATCAGCCATCCACAGTATGACAGTGACATGAGAATTAGTGTCTCTTGCAGCCGTTAGATGTTCAATGTCATTCAGTGTTAAATATGGATTTGATTATGCCTGTATAGACAATTCAGTGGCTCTGTATTCTGCCGTGAGGAGTAAGCTACACAAAAATGTGTAGAAATGTAACAGCATTCATATTTCCTCAAGAAAGTAGTACAAGAATGTTGCAGCTATAGCTAGGACAGGGATAAGTTTTAGGAAGCAATCAATACCCATTCCAGTTTTAAGGCAGTGGAAATGCTGGATTGCTTTTCAAAAACTGAAGTATGATGTGAAATAATCTTGAGATTGATGCTAATAGTGCAGGATTTTCTAGCATGCCTTCTACTGTTTTGCACAGTGCTGCTAATCAGGCAAAAAGCCATGGGTGCCTAATAAGGGTGCCATGCCTGACTTACCTGCATCTACACAGGCCTGTTTTCTCTGTTTACTTACCTGTTTGCTCTGCCACCCAGCCAACTTGCCACAGCCATCCACCCACCTAGCTGACCCTCAGTGCAAAGACCCTGTTAAGCTGGATGGGCAGCTTGCTTTTTGTTACCATAGTTTGGTGACTGTGCCCATTTGGTCACACATTACCACTGCACATTGGACTGTCCTCATCTCTGCTCTCTGCTACCACCATTTTGCTATTACTAATGTGTGGTTTTTGCTTTATATACAGTAGTATATAGATTTTTGCATGGCTTCTGGCTCATCAAAACAAACTAGCATTGTCCCAACTTAATTAAATGATATGAATAAATGTAGGCTTACCAAGTTCCCATTGATTCAATGGGTCTACTCAAATTGTGGGGGAAAATGGATTTTGTGTGGACTGTAGCTGAAATGAAAATTTAAAAAACAGTTAAGTCAGCATGAGACTGGTATTGCTGTATGGAATTAAAAACTATAAGAACTATGCTGCTTCAGTGCAATGGCAAGTGTAGATGGAATGGGGTAGAACACGTATGAAATTGTGAGATGGCCATACTTCCTAACCCACCATGCTTTATTATTTTAAAACAATTGGATGTTATTTTGGATTTGAAAAAAATATATTCCTTGTTATAATGGAGCCAGTGTGGTATTAAGTGCTGGAATAAGAGGCCAAGGTTTAAATTCCTGCTCAGACCTGGCAGTCCACTGGGTGACCTTTAGTAAATAAAATTGTCTCAACCTAAGATGAAGGCAATGTCAAACCTTGTCTGTAGAAATAAGGTCACTGCATATAGAAGATGGTAAAATGCTAACAGGGGACAAAGGGCTAACAGGGGACATCTGGGCCAGAAAAAAAAAATGAAATGTGCAAATACGGGATGGAGTTACATCTGGCTTGAAAGCAGTACATGTGAATAATGATCTAGCAGTCTTAGTAGACTACAAGCTGCACATGAGTCAGCTATGTGATGTAGCAGCCAAAAAAGCCAATACAATTCTGGGATGCATCAACAAGAGTATGGGTCTCAAGTGAAGGACATATCAGTGCCATGCTATTCTGCTTTGGTCAGACCTCATCTGAAATACTGTATCCAGTTCTGGGCATCACAGTTCAAGAAATATTTTGTCAAGCTGGAATGTGTCCAGAGAAGGGTGGTCAAGGTAATCAAATGTTTGGAGGCTTAAGGGTGAAACAGGTGGTCAAAATAAAATGGCTTCCAGCTGCTTTGATGGCAGGGCATTTGTATGATGCATGCTTCCAAAGTGGGTGGAAACTGAAATGAAGCTGCGCTCAGGTCTAAAAGCCAGAACAAAAAGAAGCTGGGGTACTCTGGTTGAGTCCGGAAAATGTGCATCTCTGTGCCTGCATATAAACAGCCTGGCACTAGTGCGGAGATGTGGCAAAACAAAAAGTGAAAGTGTTGACAACTCTAATGGATGTAATTACACCATATACAAACCATATAGTCCAACAGGGGAGCATGCGATGAAGGGGCCATAAATGGGAGATCTCCATGATTGTGGTTTGCCAATGTATCATTTGAATACCAGTGCTATGCATGGGTGGGGCATTGCATGTGTGACTGTGTGGCTGATCAAAGGGGGTGGCCATGTAATGGGATGGCAAACATAGGACGTAGCTTGAGGTTGCAGGTGGTGTGTTTGTGCAATGGTGCATGCATGGTGGGGAGGTGACAAAAAAAAATTACCCAGTGGTGTGACTTAATGCCACTCCATGTGGTCTGCCTGTGGGAGTGGGCTGAGCACACGGTGAGGTTTCTCACTGCTTTTGGAAAAAGCAAGATCAAGCTTCTTTTTCCTGCCCATCTTACTCTGGCTCTAAGCCTTACCAATGACATAGGGAGCTGGATTTGTTTAGCCTGAAGAAAAGAAGACCGAGAGGTGACATGATAGCCAACTTTAAATATTTGGAGGGATGTCATGTAGAAGATTGGTGCCAATTTGTTTTCTGCTGCTCCTGAGACTAGGATGATTATAACACAGCTAAATAAAGCATCTTACTGCTGCCAAATTCAGTCTTCATTCGGGCTGCATGCTGGTGTTATTGCACAGCTTTTCTCCTCAGAACTGCCATCCAGATATAGCCCGGCTCCAATGCGGGTCCCTGAACTTGCTTTGGTGGCCATTTTCAAAGTCAGGAAGCTCCCAACTTTGAAAAATAGCCACTGAAGTGAGTTCAGGGACCCACATTGGAGCCGGACAGTTCTTGGATGGTGGTTTTGAGGGGAAAAGCCATATGATAACACCAGCATGCAGCCTGAATGAAGATTGAATTTGGCAGTGGTAAGACAATCTATTTAGTTGCGCAATAATCATGTATAACATGAATCAGTGGATTCAAATTATGAAAAAAGAGATTCCACCTGAACATTAGGAAGAACTTTTATTTACTGTAAGAGCTATTTGACAGTAGTATAGATTGCCTTGGAGGATGGTGGGCTCTCCATCTTTGGAGATCTTTAAACAGATGTTGGATGTGCAACTTTCAGAACTGCTTTAGTTGTCTATTCCTGCATGGCAGAATGCTTGACTAGATCACCCTTGAGGTCCCTTCAAAGTCTAAGATTCTATTCTGTGATTCTAATTCTTGTCAAAAAAAAGCCCTATGAAAGGGTCACCATTACCCTTCTGAAACTTTAGACATCTCTTGTTTCAGGGCTCATCTGTGATATGTAATAATTGCATATAAGCTGCCAAATAAAACTTGTAGGGAATAAAGAGGAAATAAATCAACCATGCAGAAAATATTTAGGGCTCACATCCACAGAAAACACATAACATTTCCTTCTTAAACTTTACTCCAGGCTTCTTACCTTTAGGTTTTATACTTTGGGACATTTCTGTGATGACTTTAGGACAATTGTCCACAAGGAGCCAAGGAACTAATGGCCATCTATTTTGGCTTATCATCCAGATGGTAAGATTGCTGTTGCACAAAACCACCTATATCTTTTCACCTGAAAGATAGCATTACTGGTTCTCTCTGAAGAGGCAAAAATGCCTGGAAGTTGAATTTATTTCTCTTTAAAAAATTACTGGAAGTTCTATTTTTTTCTTTTTCTTTTGTTAAATAATAATTTTTTAAAAAGTTTTGTGTAAAAACCATTGCATGTCTTCACAGAATTTTGACAGTTATAATCCTTTGATTATACCATAGATACAATGTACATCTATTTACGGCAAAAGGAAAAAGCAAGTTATAGCTATTATAGTCAATGGAAGGCATGATCCTCCTCATTTCTGAATTTCAGCTTGAGGTTTGGAATCAGGTCAAAAGGACCAGTTTAAGATTGGTCTAAACAAAGTGGACCTTTTGTTTAACTACCTAATCAAACACTGAAGGAATAATTTTAGTTAGTGAACACCTTTATTACCTGGACTTTTTCACCTGTTTGAAGGGCAATTTAAATTGGAAAAGTATAAAATGAAATGCCAAAGAACCTCTCTTCACTTTCAAAACTAGGAAGAAAAGCTGCATTCCTATGGCTGGAAATTTTGCACTATTTTTGAACTTTTTTAAAAAAATGTATGACAACATTAATACATGAACAGTTGAAATGCCTGAAGCGCTGATCATTTAAAAAAAATGTCTGAACAGTTGAAAAAAAAGAAAGAAAAAGAAAAAAATACTACAAACCTAGATCATCAAACCAAATTTGATTCAAAGCTAGTGGCTATACATTCCAGAGAGTAGAGTCAGCCCCTTTTAAAAATAAAGCCAAGAAAATTTAGTCCATTTAATATTCACATCTAATATTTCTGAATAATTTTCAGAAGGTAAGATTTTCTTTAAAGAAAATCATAAAACATTATTAGGATGATATATTAGAAAATTATATTTCTCTGAAAGAGAAATTGGAAAAGAATGAACACCTTTCTTATAATATTCTACATTTTGACTCATTAATATAAATAATTGATCAGGATATAGTAGTTTTGCTACAGAGACAAAGCAAATTTTTGGGCACTAATAGTAAGCATGCCTTCTTAGATGGACAAAATACAGAAACAGCAGTATTATACATTCAGGCCTGTGGAAGGAAAAAAGCAAATCTGAAGAGCAAAGTGATTTCAAAAAATGAGGTTGGACCACTAGTAAACTCAGCACAGTGCACTTCCTCTGGATTAATGGCCAGCTGGGGGTTTACAGCCTACAGCTGCACCTCAGGACATCATCTTCTTCCCAGCTGGTTGCTAATCCTCAGGAAATTCCCTGCTCCAGACACATTAGATCTTAATTATTGCTTACAATATCATGCAAAATGGAGGCAACAAAAGTGATGGTGGATGGTGGGAAGGTGCTAAGTGCAAGTAGTAATAAGCACAGGTAGAACTGTTACAGTGTTTTAGTCTGACACATGAGCCATGTGCAAAGAGTGTGAGCATTCATGAGTTCTGATTATGAAGCAACGAAGTGAATGGATTGTATGTGTGGGGAGAAAACAGCAGTCCAGCTTCTAATGATTTTCCCACTTTTTTGGGGAAAAGATGCTAACGATAGAGAGAAACCAATGCTTCTTAGTTCTAGAAGCAATTAAAAATACAATTTGAAAGGTTATTTGTGGCACTGAATGAAAATGAGTCCATTAATCAAATATAAGTATGTAGATTTTGCTTCTATAAGGACTGTGTTGTTTCTTTGTTTCTGGGATGTATGCCATCCATGGAACCTATATTTTATTTTATTTTTGCCTGAGAGAAGACAAGATGTCTGAGTAGCTAATAAGTTTGTATTCACTGAAAAGGGGACTAATGAGTTTTACTCCATCCTAGCAAAAATTGCTAGGTGAAAACTGATATCAGTGGTTCATAAAGTGATTCACAAAATGAAACCAGAAGTGGCTAGAAATCTACTTTTTTGGGGAAAAAATATATGTTATTACATTGAATAATGAGGGTGTGACTACTACATATTTAAAAGATGGAAAGCTGTTCGTGGAGGCTTCCAGAGGATGTCATATTCTTTTGGGCTTCAAGAGCTACTGCTAACCTAGAGCTACATGTTCCTTACTCCTGGCTAACCTAGAGCTACACGTTCCTTACTCCTGGTCCTTTGGCTTGATCCACTAGGCCTGTTCTTAGGTCCTTCTGTCTCTTCATCTTCTCTTCACCTGCTGGTTGAATAACAGCAATGGGGCCATTCTAGCCTCCCCAAGAGGAGCATGCCAAAGTCTAGGGGCAGGCATTGAGAAAGACATCTCTCATGTTTTCACCAACTATACCTATGAAAGTGTAATATTTCTCAGATGGAATTACAGTGTGACTCTTCTAATCACTTTCAAGAGTCACCATTTTGCTACAACAGCCTCACTCCACAGACATTCTGTGGTTGGTGGAGAGTAGGATTTTTTGAGATGCAGGGCATAAATATTTTAAATAAAAAGACATATGGAGACATGCATTGGACTTATATTTACATATTTCACAAACGGAGGAGGCGACTATCTTTCTCTTTAATATTCTTATTCCAAAAATAATATGCTACAGGCCAATTTGTTTTTGTTTGTTTGTTTGTCCAACTCTGGTAACACAAATTATACAAGGAGCCCTGGTGGCATGGTGGTTAAATGCTGGTACTGCAGCCAAAATGTTGTTGAGTTCTGTCCTCCAGGGTTCCAAGTTGACTCAAGGATGGAACAGACTGCCGCAAGGGGACGGCTTCAAGGGGCCCCTGAGAAAGCCACATCGGGCCATGGAAACCACACACCGCAGCCCCAATCGGCCTTTTTGTCAGCCCAAAAAGAAGCAGCAGATTGTCCTCCTTTTTGTGCTGGCAAAAGCTGGCTTTTCCTTTTATGGGACTCCTGTGGCACGTAAATGCTGCATCACTGGAGTGCCTGAAAGCTGACCCGTGTCTGGCCAGCAAGGCTGCATGAAGCCAGCTTCTGGGTGTCTTGGGGGCATGTGTCATCTGCACACTGTGTTTCCAAGCCGGCTGGAATCTGGCTTTGTTGGCCGGTCTGTTTTGCCCCTCAGCCTCTCATCCTTTCATAAGCTGGTAAAATAAGTACCCACCTTGTTGGGGGCAATTGGCTAACACATTGTAAACCACTTAGAAAGTGCTTGGGGCTATAAAGTGTTATAGAAATCTAAGTGCTGCTGCTACTGCTATTGCTGCAAAATGCCACACAGTTTTCTAAAAACAAACAAACAAACAAAAAACAAAAAACAACCCTTAACTTTTTTTTTAAAAAAAATTAAGTTACCTTGTAAACAAGTAAATTGAAAGTTGAATGAGATTTGGTATCCTCATATATTTTCCATACAAGCATATAGTTTGTTTCATAAAGCTGCAGTTGTCTAGCACCAAAGCACCAAAGTTGTAAATTGTCAGATTAATTTAATGTGATGATCTGCTTTAATCCTGTATTCCTTAGAGCAAAAGCAACAGTAAGTACATGGCTATACCATTTATCAGTGAACTAGCACTCCCTAAATGGTATGGAAAACACTTTTAGGTTTTGTTACTTGATTTTTCCTCCAGGGGAGCCCCCAAGACAAACAGAAGGGTTTCCAATTTTATTCTAACCATACTGTGAGATAAGTTATATTGAGACTAGCTCATCCTCAATAACTTGTCTGACTGAGGTGCAGTAGACAGAGATCGATGGCTGTCAATGGTTATTAGTCATGAGGACCAACATGGAAAGGCAACATGCCATTCAGTAACAAGTTCTGGGGAACATGAATAAGAAGACAATATGGTACTACACTCATATCCTGTTTATGGCCTTTCTGTGGACACCAGTTCAACTAACATGGCAACAGAAAAGTGGACTAGATGGACCTGTTCTATGATCCAGCTGTATTTTTTGTATGTTGTTAAGGGGGCAATTTGTGTTCTGGGTTTCAGAGCATCCAAAGCATCATTGCCATATTTGCCTGTACAAGGCAAAATTTAACATGTTGTTTTTCACAATCCATCTTTCTTTCTTTCTTTCCTTCTTTCCATGTTTTCTATACCAGCTTGTAGCACTAGAAAAATAGCTTTGGGGTTTTTCCCAGCTATCGAGACCCAATTTTGAATATGCAAAGGGGGCTGCAGTGGGGATGAGGGATGGCATATCTTATTTCCATTGGATTCTGCTGGTTTAACTGGTTATATTTTGGGCACAACAGTGTGCATTCATAAGCCTGCTGCATCCCTTTTCTGCATCCATCTGCCATTTTTAAATAAAACACAGAATTTGCAACATTCACATCATTTTTTGTATGTATTTCCCCCTCCAAACAGATTTTATATGCACTTTATGCTAAAATATGTGCATCTGATCCTGGACAAATTTAATCATAAAGTGTGTGTTCATGTTTATTGCCAAATTCACAGACATTCAAAAAGAGAATGGTAGCTCCACTTTGATCCACATAGTCATCTCAAAGATGTGAATCATATTGGTTCCCTTAAAAATGCATGCTGAACAAAATTCTGAAATATTCCTTTGAAATAATCTGTTTATAGGTGCACTTCTTCCTTAGTATCCTGCTATGCTATGCCTGAAAAATAATTCTTGCAAATTTAGCAAAAATCCCATAATAGTGTAATTTCTTCTCATCAGAATTCAGGCTGGTCCTCATGTTAATCATTCCCTAGTGAAAGTGCTTGATTAACAGGTTGATCATCCTCCCTTTGATCAGTGGATCTTGGAATTGAAAGGTTTTGGAACCTGATCCATATTTGGGGCTGTAATTATAATTGCCTATAAATTTCTCATGAGACAAATCACTCTACCGAAAAGAGAGAATTGTGTGGAAGCCTGTTTTGTAACCTGGAGTGTAAGTAAAAGCAACACTATTTCTATTCTTGCTTTAAAACACTGGGTGATAAAATAATGCCTAGTACTCACAGAATACTAACTGCTAGAAAGGAGCATCTTTGATCAAATGCATTTCAAAGTATTTTTCCAAGAGGAGACTTTTCTTCTCGATGATCTAGTATATGTAAGTATGGAGAGGAAGTTATTGTTATTGCGTATATTATGAATATTCTAACAAAGCAATCTTGTTAATTCAGGGAAACAGCAGAGGGCAAATTAAAAGTTTTCAGAGGGTAAAAGAGCACCATTACAGTTCATGTTAAGTGTGGCCAAACTTTGAGTAACCTATACACTTAATAACAGTGATAACAGTATGGATTATGAATCTGGCTTTCACTTACACAGCAGCTGTTCTTCTTCTGGTATGGTATCTCTCTGCTGTTCTTCAGTTCCTCTTACCTTTTTACCCTTCTTCCTGTAATGGCCTCCCTGAATTCCTTTTATTTTTCAGGATGTACTCTCTAAAAAGCTGAAGAGAAAGAAAGAAATCCAAAACCAAAATGGAGAAGAAAGGTTATAGTGAGCTGGGGCAAATGGGTTATAGAGTCCTTGTTAGCATCCTGGCCAAATGTTAACAGCTGTGTAATGGCATGAAAGGGTTCATTTGTGTTAGTGATCTTGTTGGATACTTTTTTCATTTGCTTTGCAGTTTGAGACTGGAAAAAGGTAAGGCTGAGAATTGACTGGGCAAGTAAATTTTTCTGTTGGTGGAGTTCCCATTGCTATTGGGGGGGGGGGGGAGAGAGATGGGTCTTGCTTCCACATTTTAATTTTCTTTGTTTGCTTCTGCACTGTATACTTCAGAATCCACCTTAAATTGGGCTTTCCAGGGGTGATGGTGAAACCCAACCCAAGGTTCTCCATATGTCCTGAATTTGATTGCTGGCCAAAGGATAGTCTGAATAGAATTTGGGGGTCCAATTCTACCATTGGCTATGAAGGGATACGAGCTCCCATCAGTAAAAGGGCTGGAAGGAGGTTTATCACACAAGGGGGGCAAACAGGATTTAAACTAGAGTTAAACAGGAATTAAACAGGAAATGCCTTATGTTTAACATAGGACATTTCCTGTTTAATTCCTGTTTAAATCCTGTTTGCCCCCTAGTGTGATAGTCTGTTGTAAACTGCTTCATCATTTACCACTAATAGAGGTTATTCTATGACAATGATGTGTGTCCATGTCGAACACTGGGGAAAACAAAACAAAACATTGAAAAGGCTTGGGACTACACCCAGTTCTGGAAAAAGATGAAGGTATTTCATATTGATAATGTATTTAAGGCATCTAACCCATTCTTTGGTGTATGAAAAAAAGAAATAACCAAGCAGAACATTGCAACACTGAGCAATCCTTGCCTTAAAATATCCCTCCACACTAGATGAAAAGTTTCTGTCTGCATCTGTGATTGTTCATATTGGGCATTAGCAAGAATGGCACTTCAGCATCAGCTTCTGTTCACTTTTCTGGTTTTAATGGCTACTTGTCTGGTTTTAATGGTTACACCTAGCAGCACATTACATTATTCAAACCAAGAATGAATTATGCTGGATGTTCTTTCTCTTCCTTGATTTCTGGAAAAACAGCAGCACTTGAAATAGGAACCACTTGATTTTTCACTTTGTTTATTTCTATTTTTTTAAAATGGCCATAATCCCCTTTCTCTCCTTGTTAGAAATAAACACATTTCTTTGTAAAACTGGGCATATCTATCTCTGTTTCTTAAAGAAGATAGGTCTGAATCCTATTGTTTGTCCTGACTAGAGAAGAGCTATTCAATCATTTGGTATGAATCTACTAGCAATTATACATTGTTGAAATAAAAAAGTTTGGCACCACTTTAACTGACATGGCTCCATCTTGTGGAATCCTAGGATTTAGTTTGGTGTGGTATTCAGCTTGGTCTGTCAAAGAGTTCTGCTGCCACCCAAAACCACAAATCCAAGGATTCTGTAGAATAGAGTCATGGCAACATAGTGTCAAATTGCTTTATTTTTGCAGTGTGGATACACCCTATGTGTTAATTCACCAACAATTAATTTTGTGCGTCTACTGTAACTGGGCTTACTCTAATTGAGACCAACAGGAATCCATCCCTATTATTCTTTATTTTTGACCGAAAGCACACTTTCTTAATTTTGAATATTAATGATACTACTAACAAAATGATTCCTTGTTTTATGAAACCTATTATTTCATGATTAGGCCACGCTTTGGTTCCCTTTTCCCATGCTTTCTTCACATGTGCTTGATCTTTCTCTCCATTAGGGGCTTTACAGACTGCCTGAAAAGGGTGGTCTGGAGCCACCTCTCTTTCATCAGCATCTTTGCTGCAGCAACCAAATGGAGCAGCGAAGGTGCAGACAAAAAAAGGAGCCTGAAAAACTGGCTCCTTTTTACATTGCACTTGCAACGCAAAAAGGGCCATAGGGCGCATCTATGATTTCGCAGGTGCGCAGCTCCATTTGGTTGCTGCACACCTGCGATGTTATCGCTCCACACACCATCTGTACGGTGCTGCGGAGTGACAAGCCCTGGCCACGTGCTAATGTTGCAGAGCGTCTATTGTATCCGCTCCCGAGCAACCCTAGCATGTCGTCAGGGCACCCAAAATGGCCCATCTGTATCAGGACTTAGTCTCTTATCTTATCCTTTCAGCAAACTTCTTCCAGAGTTTTTGTTACCAGTGTCTGTATTGTCACTCAATTTCCAGTGTCCTATTTCATTTGTTGTCCCTCCTTATTTTCTGCTTGGTTTCGCTTTCTGTCATCAACAACTCCTCTTCTCTGATGGCAGAATGTAAAGACACAGTTATGTTAGTCTGGATCACTATGTAAAGTGTTCTTGTAGTACCTTTGAGACTAACAGAGAGAGAATGGGGCAGGGCTATCCATGCATCATCCAATCCATGGATAGCTAGGCCACCGTTAAGGAGGGCTGACTGTAGTAGACTTTGGCCAACAACTTCTCCTCTCTCTCTCTTCTTTGGTTTGTATCTCCACCAACTCCTGCTCTCTCCTCCTCTCTTGGCATCTAGCTATCCATTCTCCCTTCACTCAGCAACATGCACCCCTCCATTGTATGCATGCATGCTCCACTCTGAAACAGCAATCTATAGACTGCCCCTTTCAGCACACTGTAGACTTTCCTTTCTGGCCTGTCCAGTGCAGTCTCCTTCCCTTCTTCTTTGCTGTCTGTCATCCTTGGCACTTCTTTCCGACAAAACCACACTACACTATTATAGTGCTGTTATTCCACTTTCACTGCTATGGTTGCCTCCTGTGGAATCCTGGGATTTTCAGTTTAGAGAGAGGCATCTCAGACAGAGAGCTCTTAGGCCTTACTAAACTAACACCCCAGAATGACATAGGAGGCAGCCATGGCAAAATAAGTTAAATAATAGCACTGATATAGTGCTATAGTGCTATTATTTCATTCTTTTTGTTTTCCCTTTTCTCCTTTTCTTTTCTTTTCTTTTGCCATTCTGGGTTTTCTGGGGTTTGTCATTCTGAGGTTTTCCTAAGAGCTCTCTGGCTGAGATGCCTCTCCCTAAACTGAAAATCTCACTATTCCAAAGGAGGCAGCCATATATTAGCCATATACACGCTGGCCCATTTTACATTGGCAAAAAGAGGTGTGTTGATGGCTGCATGAAAGCCCAGCCTTTAGATGAGAAAAAGGGAAAGTGTGCCATGAAAACACTATTTTGGCATTTTAAGGGAGAAGAAGTGCTTTAAAAAGGAGCTGGCCCATTTTACATTGGCAAAAAGAGGTGTGTTGATGGCTGCATGAAAGCCCAGCCTTTAGATGAGAAAAAGGGAAAGTGTGCCATGAAAACACTATTTTGGAGTTTTAAGGGAGAAGAAGTGCCTTTAAAAAGTAGTTTGATTTCCCCACTACTTTTTTTTAAAAGGGCGCAACATTGCTATTGCATCTAAAGGCTAAGGTGTAGTTGCACAGTTAAATGGGGCTCTGCCTCTTTAAAGCGCCCATTTAAAGGCAGCGACACAGGTGCTGAGGGAGGGAAGGGAAGGTGCCAAGACAAGAAGAGACCTTCAGAGCCCGGCCAGAGTGCACCTGGCCCTCCTCCTCTTTCTCCTCCTCCTTCTGTTGCCAGCTGAGCTTGCCATAGTCCCGGCTCCAGGAGGACCTGGAGCACTTCCGCTGCCCTGCTTTCCTGCAAGTCACACTCTCTCAGCCAAAGGGAGGAGGAAGGCAGCCAGGAGAGAGCCCTGGAGCCTGGCCAGAGTGCACCTGGGCCTGCCTTCTCCTCCCCCCTTTGGCTGAGAGAGTGTGACTTGCAGGGAAGCAGGGCAGCGGAGGTGCTCCAGGTCCCTCCCCTTCTCCTCCTCCTCTTGCCAGCTTGCCCTGGTCTGGCTGAGCGCCCAAGTGCCCTGCTGTCTCCCTAGAAGTCACACTCTCTCAGCCAAAGGGAGGAGGTGAAGGAAGGTGCAGGCGCACTCTGGGTGGGCTCCAGGGCTCTCTCCTGGCTTCTTCCCTCCCTCCCTGCTGCCTCCCACCTTTGGCTGAGAGAGTGTGACTTCTAGGGAGACAGGGTACTGGCGGCGCTCCATGTCCTGAAGCCAGGCCAGGGCAAGCCGGCAACAGGAGGAGGAGGAGAGGGACTTGGAGCACCTCCGCTGCCCTGCCCTGCTGCAGGTCACACTCTCTCAGCCAAAGGGGGGAGGCAGCAGGGAGGGAGGGAAGGAGCCAGGAGAGAGTCCTGGAGCCTGGATGCCTGCGCCTTCCTTCTCCTCCTCCCTGTGGCTGAGAGAGTGTGACCTGCAGCAGGGCAGCTGGCAAGAGGAGGAGGAGGAGGAGGAGCGAGACATGGGGCGCCTCTGCTGCCCTGCTTCCCTGCAAGTCACACTCTCTCAGCTGGAAAGAGGAGGAGAAGGAAGGCAGGAAGGCAGGCCCAGGCGCGCTCTGGCCAGGCTCCAGGGCTACCTCCTGGCTCCTTCCCTCCCCGCTGCCTTCCTCCTCCCTTTGGCTGAGAGAGTGTGACTTGCAGGGAGGCAGGGCAGCAGAGGGACCCCATGTCCCACTCCTCCTCCTCCTCCTCCTGTTTCCAGCTTGCCCTGGCCCAGCATCAGGAGGACCTGGAGCACCTCTGCTGCCCTTTCTCCCTGCAAGTCACATTCTCTCAGCCAAAGGGAGGAGGAAGGCAGCGGGGAGGGAGGGAAGGAGCCAGGAAGAGACCCCCGGAGCCTGGCCAGAGTGGGCCTGGCCCTCCTGTTTCCTCTTCAAAAAGAAGGCTGGAAAAGTAGGATGTGTCCTGGCAAAGGAGGACGTGCCTGGTCAACTTGGAAAAGGGGGGGACTTTGCTCAAGAATGGAGGACATATAGGAATCCCTCCTGGACAGAGGGCTGAAACCTCAAGACAGCTGAATATAATGCTCTGACAGAACACAGACTACAACTCCCATGAGCCTTTGCTACCATTTCCCAAGATGCCTTAATTCGCAACAGAAAGCCGACCAGTATGTACACATGTGATGAATTCTTTCGTATTGACTCTGCATTTTCTTTTTGTGTAGATGCTCTCTTGTTTTGTGTGTGATGAGCTTGTGCGTAATCACGTGCATTTCCGAACTGACCTCACTTTCTCCCTCTTTCGGAATGGTCCTGTACTCCCCCATGTGATAAGCTCCGACTGTATGATGTACCTGCGCAATTGTGCAGTTCGCAGCCGGCAAGGAAAATGTAGCTGCTCCACCTGTGTTTGGAGCGTTTTGACAGCTTCCCATGTAGCTGCTGAGCCACAGAAAAGACCTCAGATAAGTCGTTCCCAAACCCCTCAGTCTAGCTGCCCTGTACTTTTTAAATGCACACCTGAGGCTTGCTGTCTAGCTGCTAAGCATTAAGGAAAAGGCAACTTCATGTCACACTTTCCTGCCAATCTAAAAAGCCCCTATATTAGTGAAGGCTTCAATGATATTTTAAACATCTCTAGAGTAAGGTGCTTAGTGGAGGCTGTCCAGCATCCATCAGCAAGGATGCTGGACAGGCAGCAAGGCGAGTTCTTGCTGCCTGGCCACCATCTTTGCTGATACAGGACCAGCATCAACTTGGCAATGCCACAGTTCTGGGGATAATTCAACATCATCCCCCTTCCCCACTTGAAATGATCTATCTGTATGTGTGACTTCGAAAGCTTCTGACATGTAATTGTGCATTTTGGTTGTTCCAATAAAGGTATCATTGTTTGAATGTTATTGGATTTCCTATATGGCCAACATGGCTACCTCTAGATTTTTTTTTATTTTTTTTTATTTTTTTTTTGGATTTCAAGAGACATTTTAGCTGTCACAGGGGAATCCTATGGAAAGAGCCTGGGACCTTGCCATCTGAAGCTTCTACCTTCAACAAAGATAAAAGCAGTTTTTTCTAATATTGGGACTGATTGGCATGCTTTGCCTCTACACCACCTAAAGTTTTCCTGATGCAAAACATGAAGCCTTCTTGAGAAATTCAGTGTTTTCTACCTACATAGGAGTGTGTGGCTTCACAAAGGAAGAAGACATGCTGGATTCTAAGGAAACATCTTCTCTGAATTGCAAAAGGACCTTAAATTTCCTTCTCTTTGAAAATTTACCAGTGACCTCATGACCAAAGGCAGAGGTGTCAGCTTGCAGATAACCCTCCCTACAAGCTGAACTAAGACCAGAAACAGAATATGCAGGCCTGTGGCTAACATCCTCAACTTTTTTTCTTGTTTGGCTGATGAAGAAGCCAGTGTGACTTTGAAAGCTTGCAACATGTAATTGTGCATTTTGGTTGGCCCAATAACAGTATCATTGTTTGGATGTTATTGGATTTGGTATATGGCCAACACAGCTACCCCTAGATCTATCTGTCTATCTATCTATGGCTTACAAGAAGGTTAAAGCCAAGAAACAGATTAAAACCTGATGAATAATTAAAAATAAACACAGTTTAATAATATGTAATCATATATAAAACTATCATATATAAACTATTAATAATTTGAAACAGTATAAAATAATTTAAAAGAATGATAATAAGGATAAACGTACAATGCAGAGGCCACTAATAGACCCTTCTGCACAAGTTAATCACCAAAATGGCTGTTTAAATAAAAAGGACTTTACCAGCTAGTGGAAGAATATTTTAAATGAGAACTTAGGAACTGAAAAATGAGAACTATATGTGCCTTTTCTACAGATAACGTATGTGTGGAATGTGTTACAATCATATAAATAAAGATGAATGCTTGATGGTAAGGTTGCTGCAAGCCTTCACTGCACTCAACAGGGGTAATATTAATTGTTACACTTTGTTTGTAGATGCTAAATTTAAAAGGAAAAGGAACAAAATATATAGAGAAAAGTGTCTCTTGTGCAGTTGAGAGTTTCACAAGAAGGATATTTTTTAAAATGTCCTACATTCCTTATTCTCCATCAAAACTATAGTCTGACTTACTAGGAAGTTAGAGCAAAATGAAACTTTGCTTTTTCTGAATAAATTTATATAGCTAGCAAGACAGTAGTGGAAGAGATCCTCTGCAAAATAAATCCTTCACTTTTTAAAAAGAAGCAAGGAAAGCCAAAGCGACAAAAAAAATCCTTCCCTATCTCCCCCACCACCCACCCACCAAGAATGCTCCAGTGTATTACAGGGGAAGCATTCTCCCATTTCCCTCATGCCCTCGCTTTCTAAATGTTGGCACAACTGTTTGGTTTCCCAACTCTGTGAAAATCTCAAAAATAATGAAAATGCAACTACCGTACTTTGTAAGCTCTTGGTAGATATTTTCTCTTACTTTGTCATTTTCAAGGGGGGAAAACAATGGTGGCATCTGTGCCCTGGTGCTAAGTGCTCATTTGCATGCACAGGCAGAGAGATATCCGTTTATTATCAATTTTATGCATTACTTCATTTCATGGTGTTAAAACAATTACATTCAAAGGGTTCAGCAGTCCACAGCCAAGCTATTCAGTGCTCCAGCAGCATCATATAATAACGTTATTCAGGGAGAGACACATACATCATAGTTTACTGATTTAGAAGTAAAAAAGAGAGAGGGAGAGGGAAGGAAGGGGGAGAGAGAGAGAGAGTGTAAAGCAGCAATTCCTATAGAGTTGGAAGTGGAATTAACAAAACACACACACACCAGAGTTATTACAATAAGCAGAGAAACCCAGGGGCAGATGGAGATGTGATTTATTAACTTCTGAATTACTTTTTAAGAAAGTTAGTCTTTTCTTCTTCTTCTTCTTCTTCTTCTTCTTCTTCTTCTTCTTCTTCTTCTTCTTCTTCTTCTTCTTCAGTAAAGCTGTTCTCCTGGCAATTTTGACACCATACAACCTTAGCATCTGTTTTATATGATCCATTTTATAAACAAAATATGGAACTAAATAGACAGAGGAACTCAGCACCTCCATGGTCTGATTTTTACATGGGCCATGCCAGAGATCCTTATACTGGGAACACATAGTGGATTTGCGACATGGAAACGTGCATTTTCAGTAAAAATCCTGCATATAAAGGAAAAAAGTGAGGGCTGGTGGGTGGTTTAGTGCACATCATAGCCTTAAGTTTAATGACTAATCGAGAAGCTAATAAGCAGTCCTGGTACAAAGAGTGAACAAATGCATTTTATTTGCCCTCTAGTAAGGCCTCTTGTTTTGCCACCTAGTGTATGAAGGCATTTGCCTCAAAAAACATGAGCAGACATTTGGCAAATAAACAAAAACACTGCATTTTATAAAACCGGAAAATAAAGATGTAATAAGAAGTAGCAAGAATAAAATCTGAGAAAGCTCAAAGAGTGGAAATGCAAAAGTGGAAATCCCAAACAAAGAGTTGAAATCCAGAACAATGAATGATATTTTCCTATCCAAGGATCAAAAAACAAACAAAAGCAGCTGCTATAATAACACTAAAGCTTAGGGAACCTCAATTGGGTGAGGGAAGGTAGCAAGGTGGTGTGTTGGAAGGCTGTGGTATTTTTTCCTACAGTTCTTATTTTTTTGAAAAATAAATCTGAATGATATTTCTATTGTCCCAGACTATTTCCTGGCCATTCCCAGAACCAGCTGCAGCATTTTATTGTCTTACATGAGTGTGTTTCCTTTTAATTCTGAGACATGTTGAAACAAAAGTGAAATCTCTTGTCCTCCTTGCTGTCCTTATTTATTTATTTTTAAAACACCTTTATAGTGCCTCACTAAAATGACACATTTGCATTATAACTCTAAATATATATATATATATATATATATATATATAACTTTTAAAATAATTTTATAAAATATAAAAGTACAAAATATGCTCTCTAGGCCATAGGAGCAGTTCAGTAACCATTCCCTGGGGTGGGGAAACACCTTGGAAGAAATCACTACAAACAGCCCTTCAGAAGAATGGAACAAGGAGTTACACGTGTGGCAGAAACAAGCAAAATCCAGTAAAGCCCAAGGATATTCACATTTATTGGACCTTATCACACGGAATGGAATGTCTCTCAATTTCGAAAGAAAAGAAAGTGAGGCCAATTTGGAAATAAATGCCATTACATGATAACTCATCACATGCAAAGACAAATAGCATCCACCCAAAGGAGAAAGCAAAGCCAATGCGAATGAAATCAACACATACCCCTTGCAAATTAATGTGATTTGACATCCCCACCCCCCAGTGACAGATAATCAATAAGGAGCAGTCAGGAGGCACACTCTGTCCTCCTCACTGCCTTTTCCTTCTTGGATGTGGAGCCAGGCGGACGACGAGGGAGGGAGGGAGGGAGGGAGGGAGGGAGGAGTCTTGGCTGCTCCCACCTTCCCCGACATTGCCAGAGGAGGGGCCTTTCTTCTGAGCATGCAGACCCTGGGCTGGGCACCCCAAGAAGGAGCTTTTAGCTGTCCAGGAGGAGGCAGCCTCGGTCCTTCTTTGCTGCTGCTGCTGCTGCCTCTAAAGGGAAAGGTGCCCTGGTCTCCTGGAACTCGGGCAGGGAGGCAGGGTTTCTTTGCAGAGAAGGAGCCAAAGGAGGTGAAGGGGAAAAGAAGGGCTGCTGGTTTGGTTTGGTTTTGGAGGGGAGGCGGAGAAAGAGGGAGAAAAAAAAGAAGAAGAAGGCAGCATTGGAAGGGTTTGGGTGTTGTTGAAAAACAAGCCCCAAGCCCCATCCTTTTTTCCTCCCCCTTCCCCTCCAGGATGAACTGGTTTAACATGGGAGGAATTTCTCTCAATTTCGAATGGAGCCAATTCGAATTCACCTGAATTCGCTAGTTTAGTGAATTCACATGAATTCCCATTGCGTTCGGAATGACTTCCCATTTCCCGAAATGACCCCCCCCATTGCCCGAAATTGCGTGAGATAGTCTAATATGCAATAACGTGAAACCCATGATTGCATTCCGAATGACTTCCCATTGCCCAAAATTGCGTGAGATATACTAATTTGTAATAATGTGAAACCCCATGATTGCGTTCGGATTGCCTCTGGAATATACCGCCAAATTCCCTCATGTGATAAACTCCATTATGACAGAGCCACTACAAGAAAACGGTGATAAGAAAGACAAAGACATTAGGAAAGGGAACCACTTATTGCAAAGTACCAACATTGATAGAAATACTGTTGTCAACACAGATCTAGGCAATATTACTTTTTGGATTATAGATTTCAGAATCTCCCCTTGCTGGCTGATGGATTCTGGAGGCTGTAGTCAAAAACAAATGTTTCCATGTTTTGAGCAAATCATAGGTCTTGGGTTTCTGGTTCTGTGTAAGCAAGTCCTTTGCCTAATCATAAAATTATGTCATATCCATCATTTGATACAAATGGGTAGTATGTGTACAGTTTACAATGTGGCAGAAAAGGGGCTACACTCTTTTCTAGGAACAGTGGGAAGAATTCTACAACTCAGAAGTATTTCTGAAGCTATTGTGAATGCAAGATCCTGATTTTGTTTGCCATGCACTTCACTGACATGCAAATTCTCAAGCTGAGGTGTGTTGCTTCTTGCAAGGAGTCTTCAGAGATGTCCCCATGTTAATTGTGTAGTTGTCATAACTCACCTTGTGGAATCTGAGGAATCCAGTGCAGAGAAGTCAGACATTAAAAGACACCTGGCCTCAGGTTATGGATCCCATCTTGAATCTGAGCAGCTAGTGGCAGACATAGCTGAGAAAGAACTTCAAGGAAATGGGCCCTCACCTCACAAGAATTGGGGACACCAATGAGATACCCTCATCCTTCACAGAAAGTCAACAGGAACAGGGGTTGTATTGAAGGAAGCAATGCCTCTTATAGAGACCTAAATGAATAACACCTATGAATAAACAAGTTGGTGTTTCAAGGTCAGATAGCTATAAATCTCTCAGTAGCTTCTGGAAGTCCTCGTGGTTCACAAGTGTTCATTCTACCAGGCTTTCTTGATTCTCTAGGTCTGGACTGGATTATGTTTTATACCTCTTCCCCCATTAGCTTTGGTTACTGATATTGCTGGCTGTTTGTAACAGATACTGGAATGGATAAGAACTTGCTACTGCTCCTCTCTTCAATTCTGATTAACTCCCTTTTTTACCTTTGTAGGATCTGGATTGGCTTGACTTACCTGTAATAGTTCCCCCCAACACTTGCTGCCTTTAAGCATAAGGCAGTAAGTAGTGTACAGCTAAACTTGCTCAGGTCTTGGCTTTCTTCTGGAATAGGTTTATCTGTAATGTGATCTTCCTCCTTTCATATTGCCTTCTGCTTTGCCAAGCATTATTGATTTTTCCAGTAAGTCATGCCATTTCATGATAGGTCCAAAATACAATAGCCTCAGTTTAGTCATTTTGGCTTCTAGTGAGAGTTCAGGCTTGGTTTGTTCTGAGACCCATTTACTTGAGTTCTTGGCAGTATTCACAGAACTCTCTTCCAGTATTGCCTTTCAAATGAATTAATTCTCTTCCTGTCAGCTTTCTTCACTGTCCAAGTTTCACAGTCATACATAGAACTCAGAAAGACTATGGCATGGATGAGTCTGATTTTCATATTTAATGAAGTATTTACACTTAATGTAACAATTCATCATATAGCAAGTTCTAAAAATGCTTAGTGTCCAAGGGAGTATTTGTGTTTGTATTCATGTTGTCTCATCTAAACATGCAAAGCTAGAGAATGCAAAATGTAATATAAATCAGATCAAATCTGATCAAAATAAAGTAAAATAAATGTTCACCTGTATTATGGACTATTTCCTGCCCTGGACAAATTCTAATGTCTTCCCAATGGGAGACATTTCTGTTCCACTGAATAAGGCCAACCCGCTGACAACCAGAGTGAACAATTCTGCTTTGCAATATCACCTTCTTGAAATCCAGCATATGACTCCCCCCTCCCAATGCATTACATTGGCTGGGAGGGGAAAACACCCCAAGGATCATTGCATTTGCTGGGACTTCCTACCATGCTCCAGCTGTTTCGTTTTTATTTATGAAAAAAAGAATTGTGGTTGAAATGGGGGTGGGGTGGTGGTTATTGCTTGTAGGTGACACTGTTAGCGAATTTTTCCATTGTAGGTTTAGTTCTTAGGGATTATGCAATAAAATATTTCTCTAGTGGATTGAAACATCCCATCCTTGTGCATTGGCTGATAATCAAGAGTAAATTCAATGAAATCAGTGAGTTGTAAAATCGTCAGGATTCACCTTACTGTAGTGTAGCTATGGGAGGGACAAGATGATGGCTTTAAACCAAATAATAATTCTGCCATACCAAGTGTAATTTTCATTCAGTCTCTAAGTTAGATTTTAGAAAAGAAGACACTGAAAGTTGTTAACATCTAGAAATTCTTGCATTTGCTGTGTTCACATTCCCTTGATATCTGTCCTTTTCCTTTGGATATTTTAATTCTGTTTCTACTGAAGTTTTAAAGTTTAAAACTCAACTGAAGTTTTAGTTTCTTACAATGCTAGAAAGGTGGGGGCTGAAGGAAAATCTCTTTGTGGGACAGAATTCTTAATGGGGGGTGGGATGCCCTAATTTTGCTATGTCCCTGCCTTACTCCCACTGATTTTAGCTGATCTTCTCTAAGTTTGGATCCAACACAATAAATTTAACAAAACATAAACTCTAAGCAAATTTAGCTGATCTTTACTTTAGTGTGAATTTGAACTATCATCATCAATAAAAATAAAATGGGACATAAAGGAGGGGGGAAATACCCATATCTAAAGGCAGTCAGTAGTCAAGTATTTATAAATCGGCTGTCAGTGTGGCTGCATGGAGAGAGTGTCAACACTAAGCTGGGGGGAAAAATCTGATTGAACCATTTGAAATATTTCATGTAGGATGAAAGAGAAAGGGGAAGGAATAAACGTTAAAATCCAGCCATTAAATTATTAGTGTAGAATAGGATGAACTTTCTTAAAAACCATGTAGAAAGTCGCAGCATTATCTGCTCAAGGCTTTTCTTAAATTCACCTCTGTAATGATTCCTAAAAAACCTTTGAATATAGCTGGGCAGCTGGTGTGTTGTGACAGATGTTTTCTATGGTAATCATGCCGTTACCTTGTGCTTTTCCCATCTGTTTTCTTTTGTTTATTTCTACTTGTTGTGATATATTTAGACTATAAACTCTTCAGATACTATCATATGGTACAGATATCAAATAATGAGCCACACGGTCAGTCACGGAGTTAAATACTTGGGATGTCACATATCCATAAATTTCTATTTTGGCACTGGTTTCACAATAAGGTGATTAGTACTTTTCTTCCTGAATCTTGAAATCCATAAAAACCTAGAAAACTTCAACAAGAAAGAAAAAAAAAAACCTTAAACGAAGTCCTGAAGAAAAAAAAAATCAAAATCCAGCAAGTGCAAATGACAACCACCCAGGGTCAGGAGTTTTCCCAGCCGACAATGGATCACTAATTAAATAGACAACATGAGGCCTTGCCATTCAACAACATATCAACACATAGATTAACACATAAATCACTTCCTCTCAACTGAGGGTCACACAGTATATATACCCCACTCACTTCCATGCCAGCATCTTCTAAAGATACCAGCCACAGATGCTGGTGAAATGTCAGGAATAAACTCTTCGAGATCATGGCCACATAGCCTGAAAATCCAATTTAAAAAACTGTTGTTGCTGTTATTATTATTATTAACCTTTATTTATATAGTGCTGTAAATTTACACAGTGCTGTACATACAATCTTTTAATTAGACAGTTCCCTGCCCTCAGGCTTACAATCTAAAAAGACATGACACAAAAGGAAAAGGGAAAGGTGGCAGGAAAGGGGATGAGGTCCAGTGGTTCTTCCCCCCCTCTGGGGCCTGGACCAAGGCAGATGGACTCGAGGGAGGGCTCGGCTTCTTAATACATACAGTGGTCCCCCGGGTTACGAAAGTAATCCGTTCCGGGATTACTTTCGTAACCCGGAAGTGTTCGTAACCCGGGGGACCGCTTTTTTTGCCAGACCGCGCAGCAAATTTAAAGGGGTCGTGCGGTTTTTTTTCGTACCCCGGGTTTTTTTTCGTAAGCCAGGGCCATTTTTGCAGTCCCGGCTCTTTCGTACCCCGGGGTTTTCGTACCCCGGGGGGATTCGTAACCCAGGATACCACTTTAGTTAAAATAAGGCATCCTGGGGCAGATGGCACAATCCTGGGAATGCTTCCCTGAACAATATAGTCTTTAACTCAGTTTTGAAACTGGTTAGAGAAGTGATGAGGCATGTATGTGGGGGAAGAAGGTTCCAGGAGTGAGGGGCAGCAAGTGAGAAGGTACAAATCCGGGACAGAGCAGTGGAAATCCTCAGCTGGGACAGAAGACCTTGACTACCAGAATGGAGGTTACAAGTAGGAATGTAAGGAGAAAGTTCAGATAAATAGGAAGGGGCCAGTCCATGGAGCCTTCTAGTTGTTATTGTGTGCCTTCTAGTTGTTTCTGACTTAATATCCTGGGCCACCCCTATTGATTATATAGGAGCATTTCTCAGCTGTAGCTGTGTGGCAGAACTGGTGATCATGCTTTGTAAGCTAGTTTATCTTCCTGTATCAAACGCAAAGGCAAATCTATCCAGGGATTTTCTTGGCAAGATTTGTTATGTTTAGTTAATTAAAACACATCTCAGTGTGGAGACATGGGGAACAGCACAAGATGATACTTGAACCATCTGACATTCCATTTCCACCATTTAGTGAAGTTACATTCCTATAACTATAGAAGTAACTAGCATTTACTTATTAACAAAAGGAATTAATTGTAAAGTCACTTAGTTATCTCTTGGCACTTGGACCTCTCAAAAGAATAACATAAAAAAGAGACACAAGAAGAATGTTATCAATGTTGTATGGAGCCCTAATAAAACTGATACAAAGAGGAGCAATTACAGAGCAAACATCAGATTTTAAAACACCTGGAGAGGAAGCAAGATCTAAACATGTCACTATGTTGATACATTGTCAGGGCCAGCCCTATCATTAGGCAGAGTGAGGTGGTACTTAAATAGGAAATCCTGGATTCTATGAAAGACAGGAAAACCTCTTATGTAGTTTATTGTTGTTGTATTTTAGGTTCTTTTTTGGGGGGGGAGGGGGCAGTGGTGGAAACAGATATGATTGTGAAATTTTTTTCCTAGATAATAAAATAACTTCTGTGGCCTTGGTAATATGTACCATGACTTGGAGGGGAGTGCTGCCCTTTTCTGCCTCAGGCAGCTAAACATCCTGGGCCACCCCTATTGACTGCATAGGATCCTTTCTCATCTGTAGCTGTGTGGCAGAGCTGTTGATCCTGCTTTGTGAGCTAGCTCATCTCCTTGTGCCAAACACAAAGGGCAAGCTGTGAATTCTCAGCCTGCTTGCTGATAGAAGCAGTGTAATAAAATGAACCATGTTAATGAGCACAATGTTCCAAAACAATGCGATTCCAGGACAAATCAGTATCCTTGGTAGCAGTTGGCTGGAAAATTAACAAGGAAAAGAATTTCTGAGGTCTTATTGGTGAACATATGGAAGGCTCCTGTTTTCTTACTAAATCAGATGATATTACTGGAATGGGGTCATTATGCACACATTGTAATCTAGCGTTAAGCCCAACAAAGTAATATTTAGCTTGGCTTTTAATTGTCCTACTGGGATTTATCTCTGCTTCTCAAAAGAGGGAAAAAGAAGAAAAAATTAGAAGAGTTAGTGAAGTTTTATTTCAGTGGATAATGCTCCTGGACCAAAGTTATTCAGATCAGTACTATATTATACTATACTTTTGCTCTATACCCATGGATATAATGCCAGATTTTGGTGTATATACAAATGTATAATATCTACTTTTATATGCACGCATGAATACACCTGTACTTACTGAAGAGTACCAACATTTTGTTTACAAAACATGCCCCTGTATCACTTCCTTATTATCATTCTCAATCAATCACTATTTATATCTCGCCTTTTCCCTAAAGTGGGACTCATGGTGGCATACAGAATACAAAGAGATACAAGTATAACCATAGAGAACTAAAAGATATAGCCATGTTAGTCTGAGGAATCAGTATCAAGAGATATCTTGTAGCATCTTTGAGACTAACTGAAAGAAAGAAGTTGGCAGCATGAGGTTTCATAGATTTAAGTCTACTTCCTCAGATGCATTTGGAAGTAGATATAAGTCTACAAAAACTCGTGCTGCCAACTTGTTTCTTTAGTTAGTCTCAAGGTGCTACAAGATCTCTCTACATACTGATTCTACAGGTTAACATGGTTATAGCTGAATTCTACCACATAGGGTACTATAAACTTTTCAAAAAGTCAAGTGATTTTGAAATATTTGTATATATTTGTATATACATAATGAGATATCTTGAAGATGGGACCCAAGTCTAAATGTGAAATTAATTTATGTATCCTATACACCTTATATACATAGCCAGAAGATAATTGTGTACACAATGTTTTAAAATAATTTCATGCATGAAACAAAGTTTGTGTACATGGATCCATCAGAAAGCAAAAGTTTCACTATCTCAGCTGCCCATGTGGACAATTTTTGATTTTGGATATTTTGGATTTCAGAATTCTAGATAAGAGAGACCTAATCTGTATCAATTAAACTGAAGAGGAGAGATGCACAGTGATGTAGTAGTGATTTAAACACTGCATTATGACTATGGATGCCAGGGTTCAAATTTCCACTCAGCCATGGAAAACAGTGGGGAAGTCACACTCTCCTTGGCCAAGCTGCACTCTCCTAGCCTCTAAGGAAGGCAAAGGCAAATCTTCCTCTGGACAAATCTTGCCAAGAAAACCCTGTGATAGGCTTACTTTAGGGTTGCTATATGTCACAAATAACTAGAAAGAATGCAACAACAACAACACTCCTGAGATTCCAACTTCTAAGTTGGTAGATGTTTCTATGCATAGTGGTGGTGGGGGGGGGAGAGAAGGAGGGAGGAAGGAATGAGATAGAATAGAAATAATGAAGTCCCACTAGTGTTTTTCTTGGCTGTGGTCATGTAACAGTCTGGGAAAATCGAAATGGTATCCTGCACTGATGTAGTAAGAGTTGGGCCTTTGCAATTACACAGATGAGGTTTAGAGTCCTTGTGGTATTATGACTAAATATTAATCAGGTATCAAGTTACACAGACAAGGTTAATTACTGTTAGTAACTTTGGGGCTATCCAGACTGCCCCTTTGGAGTGGCCACTACATGCTGGGGCCCTGATCCAGTGGTTTGCCGGCACTAAAAGGAACGGCAAAATCCTGTTCCTTTTAGCGCCAGCAAAATAGTGCCCTTGCCGCTGCCACCACCACCATAGCTTTTCTGTGTTCCTTTTGGCATGTGTCATCTAGACACAGCATCATAGAAGCACTGTGATGCCACCCACCATGTGGTCAAGTGTATGATGTGACACTTGCATCAGGGCAGCATTGGGATGTGCATCATGCAGACGCCACACCCCCACTCTACCCTGAGGCCGGTGTTTAGTGCCGGTCTGTTGAGGCCATTTGTTAGATATATTAACTTGGCAGTTTGAGACTGGGAAATGGGCTGTTGGTTGTTGTTTTTATACTCATATGTTACTAGCTTGCAGAAGAGTTCTCATAGCTATATAGGGGCTTACCTGCACTTGTTTTTAATTTGTTTGCTTTTGCACTATATAACTATTGGGAATCCATCCATCTTACCCAAGGGGTGGGGTGGTGGTGGTGGTGCATCCCAGCCCAGGGGCTCCATAACCAACCATGGGGACCCAGCCAGGGATAGTCTGCTACAGTTAGTTTTTAAGAGGCTAATTTCTTCCTTTTTCTGTGAGAGAAGGCTGGACCCCATCAGCCAAAAGACTGGAATTCTTCTCTGTCATATGCCATCTGCTGCATGATTTAACACAAATAAAGCTTGTGACATGTGTCAGTGTTCATCACCAAACAAAGTCTTGGGGAAGCCTGGAACTACAACCAATTTCAAATCAGAACAACTGGTAAGTAAGTAAACACAGAAAGTCATAACAAATAAGCACAGAAAATAACAACAATTATTTGTTACTGAAATGGATCCATAGTTGTCATAGATGAGAACTTGCACCACAGTTCTAATCTGGAAGGGTAAAGAGGGCAATATGGCAACTAAGACAGTATAATGTAAAATGGTCATACAGAAGTACAGATTCATCCACATGTGTTCCCCACTTTATGACTGGAATTATCAAGCAATTATGCTAATATAAGGCAATAGAGAGTTTTTGTGGCACTTTAAAGACTCTTTCTTTTCTTTTCTTTGATTGGAAATCAGAAACATCTCCACTAATAGAAGACTGATTAATTAAAATATTAGATGTGCTTGAAATGGATAAATTATCAAGATCAATAGAGAACAAACTTATGGAGAAATATTCAGATGATTGGAAATTTTTGTGTGTGTATCTGTCTCAGGAATGGGTAGAAAACTTTCTAGGAGAAGTTAAGATGAAGTGAAGGTAGAAGATAAAAGCAGTATAAATTGGGAAAGTTGGTTTTAAAAGTTTATATTAGGTTTGGCAAAATTAAGAAGGTCCATATATGCCCACCCCATAAATTAATAAGGAGGAGGAGTAGGTACGTATAGATATACACATACCCAAATTGGGATATTCCATCTAGGTTATTATCATGGTTGGTCCAGATGAATTCTACAACAAGGAAGATAGCACAGAATTGAAATGAAGATATATCCAAGACTGTAGAGAGAGAAGTAGTGATTGATGATTGTATGAGTGTATGTATTTAGATAATAGAGATGTTGTAGGAGGTTTGAGTAGGTAGTGATTGTGACAACAGTGTATTTTATATTTATTGTATGTGTAAGATTTGTTTTATATATATATATATATATATATATAGAGAGAGAGAGAGAGAGAGAGAGAAGCACATTTTAGGAAGATTGGTCCACCCTTATTACGTTATTACTACCTCATATTTTCCCAGACCACCATCAGGAGCTGCAACTTATAGAGAGACACTTTCTGCTTGAACTCAACCCCATCTTAAAATGTTCCCTCAGCTAACTTTTGTGTTTGTCCCAATAGTACAATTCCATCTGGATAATTACCCTAACAGAATTGCCTGTTAAGCACCCCTTATATGCATTTTTTTTTAAAAAAAAAAAACTTATATCCTAAGCCTTTTTGAACATTTTGTTCTTGCTGATTTAGTATTCTTTGTGGAACTGAAATAAATAAGAGATTAAAAAAAGAAAAAGAAAAAAGACAAGCACATTTTATTAGAAGTGGATCTCAGTCCACATAAACAGAACTGCAGCTTCCATTTGTAGAAATTTATATATGTGCTGAGGTAGTTGGGAGGAAAATACCATCCAGTGTTCCAGTTTGACAGAGACAGTCCCAGTTAATTCTCTGCCCCACTTTTTCTGCTATTTCAAATGGCTAGTTCACCTCTATTGTCTTTCCCTCTTCATTCTCCCTTTAGTTCAGTTGTTGCAAGCTCAGTTCAAAGTCCAAAAATAGGTTGCATTGGATTAACTCAACTGGAAGGACAGGAGGGGGTTGGGGCAGAATCTTGTCCTTTCCCCGTAGGTTCAAGCAAAAGCAAACCAATGTCTTGTATTTCCTTCCTCATTAATAACTTTTGGAAGTTTGGTTGCATTCTGATTTTGCTTGGCTTTACATGCCCCAGTTTTCATCTGTGAAAGTTTGAAGGGTATGGAAGAACAAGAGGCAACAGAAATACTAAATGTCCCACAAATGATATTCTTGTGAGTGGTCATTTGACAGTCTGTGAAGGATTTTTTTTTTTTAAAAAAAGACATATTGCACTGAAAAGCAGTGTGTCTATGGTGATAGAGGGTTTTTCCCCCCTTTCCCCCAGTTCAAGGGCTTTATAACAGCAGCCCCTTTCTTGCTGCAATCAGGCCAAAAAATTTAAATTGCAACGTACTGATTTTATTGCAGCCATCATTACATTCATTTTCTTTCATGTGACTGGAAGCTGCTACATCTCTATCATGCTCCCTTCCCATCCCCTCCCTTAACATTGCCTTTCCTCCCAGAATGCATTTAGTGTTTTTTTTAAATCCCAACTATTCTTGTACAGTTCTCGAGCTCTGCTCCAGAATTGTGGGGAAGCTTGAGAAAAATAAAATAAAATAAAAAGTAGCAAGGTGGAGGGGAGGGGACAATAACATTATGTGACTGCCGATAACGTAACTGCCCAATGAATGTCTTTTCTCACCCAGGGCATTGTGTGATGGGCAGTTCATTCATGGGTTTTCCCCCATGAATGAAAAGGGATGGGGCAGCTATGAGAGGGAAGTGGCCTTGTGTGATCAGATCGCTAATGCCACTTCCTTCCCAGGGAAATTGCAGTTTAAAAGCTGTGCTTGATGAGGTCCCAAGTGGAATCAATATCAGGGTGTCCTATAGTGAGCGTAGGGTAGAAATAGACTAGAAATAGAAGATGTGGAAATATGCTATTCCACACCCACTAGTATTCACGTTTTTGTTCACAAGAAAAATAAATAATCATCATCACCATCATCAGTCAAATAAAGCATATTTAATTTGTGGTATATAGCAAATCACTTTATTCTGATTCAAACCATTGGTTCATTTACCCTAAAATTGTTCCATCTTGCCTAGTATTGTTGACTCAGTCTGAATCTCTCAGGCTTGTGGCCAAATGCTTTCCTAGACTCAGTTGCCATGGTTCAAAACTGGGACTTTCCACATGTGAAGCATGTGACTTATGCTGAATTATTTCCCGACCAAAAGATATGGTGGTATCTCATTTTTGGGAACTTACAGCACAGCTTTAAAAAGTGACTTATCACTCCCAAATTGAATTCTAATTCAGGCTGCATCCAAGTCCTATTGCATGACTTTTGTCTCCAAATCCACCATCCAAGTACACCCCAGCTGCAGCCCGGGTTCCTTAACATGCTTCAGTAGCCATTTTTCAAAGCCAGAAAGCTCCCAACTTTGAAAAATGGCTGCTGAAGCTTGTTAAGGAACCCAGGCTGCAGCCACACTGTACTTGGATGGTGCATTTGGAGACAAAAGCCATGTCATAGGACCCAGATGCAGCCCAAATTAGAATTCAATTCGGGAGCAGTAAGTCACTTTTTAAAACTGTGTGATCAGCTTTGTAGACAGCTTTAAAAGGAAGTTCAATAAATTCATACACAAATAAAAAGGAAATCTCTGACTACTGTACAGAACCTCCAAGGAAAGAACAACAGGAGAGAAAAATTGGCCTATTGAACAATTGGGTAGGCTTTTCAAAAGGGAACTATTAAGGGAAACAGGTTGCTGGATTAGATCGAACTTCAGCCCCAGTCCTTCAGAGGTCTCCTTATAGCCCTCAAGTAAGTTATTGAGTGATGAGTGCAAAGATCAGAAGAAGTTACTTTTCTGGATGACAACTCTCAGAATCCCCTCAGCAGCCATGCTGGTTGGAGGAACTGTAGGAGTGACCATGTTTGCTGGAGGATTCTGGGAGGTGTAGTCAAAAAAGTAACTTTCCAGGATCCGGTGATGACATGTCAATTGATGAACATGAATATGTGAATCAACCTTAGGTCAGTCACCCTAATGCACACATAAGCAGAATCTCCTGGGAGGAACAGATAGGATGAGATTTGACACAAACCTGGGAGGTCACGGGCAACTTGCAGGGGTGAGATTACAGGCTGTGCAGTATTGGGGCTCTTTGTTCTGTCTGAACTGCAGCGTGCATCAGATGCCATGGCCCCAGTCCTCTTTGTTCTTCATCAGCTACAGTACATGTCCACTGTCTGGTTTGTCAATCATCTGATTCAATGGCTGTTTGCCTGAGAAGCTGCTGACAGTGGGGTGGGAGTGGGGGGCAGCAAGAGCTTAATTACCGTACATCATTAAAAGGCTTCTCATTCATATTCAGCAAGGAATCATTGAAGCAGACAGATATGTCTTTGTTAGGTGAACTAGAAACCACGATCTTTTAAAAAGAAAGTCCTGCCATTTATGTGTTTATGCCTGTTTGGTTATGGGATTGTTTTAACATTGTCAAAGAAAAACAATTAAAAGTATTAAAGAGAGGGAGAGAGAGAGAAAGAATTTTCTGTATAGTGACCAGATATGCTTTTGGAAATACATCCATGGATCTTCTTTTAAAATATTAAAATCCAGCCCTCACTTTTTCTTATTTTTACTCCTCCTTTTTGTATGAATCCAGAAAGAAACTAATAGCAGGGACACTGTACGAACAGTGGAGCTGCACATTCTTTTCTTACACTACCACCCCAGGCGTATGTGAAAAAAAAGTTTTTGCATGAATTTAGGTGGCCAATTAACCCAATTTGAAAACAATTATTTAAAAGCAGTCACACTGCTGAGGAAACATAATAACCCTCAGTATAAAAATCAAACAGGTTGTTGCTCAGGTGAACAGTAGGTGGAATGACTCAATTCCCCTGTCAGATATGTCTGTCTACTTACTTGTTCTTTCTTTCTTTCTTTCTTTCTTTCTTTCTTTCTCTCTAGGCTACTGTTTAGAAGCATCTTCTCTATACAACTATTGCTAGTATGTTATTGATATAATTCAGAACTATTTGGAAGAGTCAGAATCTTCTTTACATTAATAAAACTTTTCAAGATCAATTTTACTTCAAACATTTGTGCAGATCTTAACGGCTACAAGTCATCACATTGCTTTAAAGCAGGGATGGGAAACCTCATACCACAGGGCTAAACCTCTCTTTTACAAAGCCGTAAACCCATCCCCTCTGTATTTCTTCAGAAGGTAACCTTCCTCAGGAAAGTGCTTGGCAATTTCTCAGATTTTGTACATCCAATCTAAAAGCTTGAAATGTCTCTATTAAGGCTTAGTTCTAAACTATGTTGGTATATTAAATTCCACCCATCGGCAGCTTCCATGTCAGTGGGATTCTGAAAGTAGTCCTGGTTTTAACCTCAACTTTAAAAAGCCATAGAAAGTGGTGAACCTTTGTGTGTGTTTGTGAATATGTTTCAGAATGTTAGATTGTTCCCTTAAAGTTCAGATTGAAACCCAAAGGAGATTCACTGCTTCGGTGAGTTGGGAGCCATTAAGTCCTTTTACCTTTTTTTGACCCTCTCAGAATGCAGTCCCTTCTTTGAAATAGAGTTTGGCTGAATGAGATATTTCACTCTTGACTTAGGACCTTATCACATTACCTTTTAACCCAGCAGCAGCCTAACAGGCTGCAACCAGGACACCCTGGGTTTGGCACTGAATATAATCCAATCTGTTTGCAGCAGACTCGGGGTTTGGACCCTGCAAGGAGCCCTGGGAGCACAATGGTTAAATGCCAGTACTGCAGCCACAACATTGTAAGTTTGATCCTAGAGGAGGGCTCCAAGGACCACTCAATCTTCCATCCTTTCATAGGCTGGTAAAATGAATACCCAGCTTGTTGTGGCAATTGGCTTACACATTGTAAACCATTTAGAGAATGCTAGTTAACTGATAAGCAATATAGAAATGTACTTGCTATTGCTATTGCTAATGGATCATCCCCACCAAGAGGCTAGGGTGAGGACGGTTTATTTAGCACATGCAGACAGGGCCTCAGAAGTGGTTTTGCCAGTTCCTTCCTCTGAAATGTAGCCTGCAACGCCTGGTATTCATTGGTGGTCACCCATTCTAGTACTAACCAGAGTTGACTCTGCTTAGCTTCAAAGATTAGATGGGATCTCGTGCAGACCTAGGAAATCCAGGTTTCACCTCAGAAAGGTTTTCCTTTTCATTTGACACAGTGAGGTTACTTCCTCAAGTAGTAGATAAATAATAATAAAACTTTTATTTCTAACCTGCTTTTTGTATGCACAATCAAAGCGACATACAACAGTTAAAAATACAGATGTATACATATGCAAATCCCCCCTTAGAACGGGATTAAACAATGATAATATTAAAATTTCAACATTAATTAAAACTCCTATTAACACAATTAAAATTAACAATGTGCAAAGTCGCTACATCGATCCAGAAAAATATGGGAAGTCTTTACATGGCTGGGGGCTGTTCTGGGAAGGCCTCCTGGAAATGATCCATCTTGACAGCATTCTTGAAGCTGTCTAAGTTGGATATTTGACAGATCTCATCGAGCAGGCCATTCCATACAGTGGGAGCAACAGCTGCAAAAGACCTCTGGGAGGTCGCAACCAATCTGGTCCGGACTAGTTGTAATAGAATCCTCTCAGAGGATCTGAGTGTACGGGGACGATTATATGGAAGGAGGCAATTCCTTAAATAGGTTGAGCCTACACCATGTAGGGCTTTGAAGGTGATAACCAACACCTTGTACTGAAGGGCAATATTGGCAAAATATGTTCACTCCTAGTTGCTCCTGTAATCTATCTAGCTGCCATGTTCTGTACCAGTTGAAATTTCTTGACTAGGCACAAGGGTAGCCCCATGTAGAATGTGTTACAAAAGTCAAGTCGTGAGGTTACCAGTGCATGTACTACAGTTTTGAGGTCTCCCGGTTCCAGGAAAGGGCACAGTTGGCGTATCAGCTGAAGCTGATAACAGGCGCTCTTGACCATCACATTCACTTGATTCCTTATCTGAAGTGATAGATCAAGAAGCACCCCCAAACTGTGAACACAGTCATTCGAGGGGAGCGTGAACCTCTAGGACAGGAGGTTGAAACCCAATACCTGGTTTAGGAGCCCCTACTGTAAGTACCTCCATTTTGTCTGGATTCAGCTTGAGCTTGTTTTCCTCATCCACTGGAGAAATGCCATCTGTTGTTGTTGCTGATGACCGAGACACGAAGAAATATATTTGGGTGTCATCAGTGTACTGATAATACCCTGCCCCATGTGGAAGGGATGGAGGCATTCAGAACTCCCTGCTATGGGAATTGAGGATGAGGTCTAATCACTAGATATCAACTAAAATTCAACTGCCAGTGCAGTCAATTTCTGCAACTGCTAGAATGGAATGGAGAGACCATTTTGCCACATGCAGCAAAACATTTTGTGCTGAGCTGCAACTCATCTAGGTAGTACATTGGGCTACTGCATGGGAATCACACTCCCTCCACATTATGAGTCGGTACTGTTGAACCCAATGAAATTTACAGAAGTGAATAAATACAGGATTGTACAGACTGCAATTGGTCTCCTCCTCTTCTTCCTCCTCCAAGCTTGGAAAAGGTTCTCTTTTTCAGACTACTACTTTCAAAATCTCCAAGCCAGAAAGGTCAGTGGAGATGAAGCCCAAATCAGAAACTTTTCCAAACTCTGCCTAATTCTCTTATGGTATCAAAACCTTTAAGTCCTAACAATCTAACAGCAAAAATTAGAAACATATTCTTCAGAAAAAGGAGGAGGAAGAAGGAAAGGGAGGGGGAAAAACAAGCAAGAAAACCCACAAAGAAACTGGATTTCATAGAATATAGCCAAGTGCTGTGTGTGAGGGGGCACATTTAGGTTTTTTTTGAAACTAAAGCCCAATTGCTTTAACACATTTGGTGTTCAGGAAGTCATTCCCAACAATCCAGGTGGCACTTTCCTGCATGCTGCAGTGTCATAGAGTGCTTTGCAAAGAAAGTAGTTTATAGGTTAGCACACTATTTGCAACCCTACCCAAAGTGGGTTGATCCAAGAAAGTGCCACTACCTCCTGGAGGCATAATAAACTTTATATCACAATTTTTTCCTGCTCTGTGGGATGATAGGGGCCAGGACCAGGGCCAGAGGCTTGTGTGGGATCAAAATGCCATCATTTTCACAACAGTAAATTTCACTGTTTTCCAAGCATGTTGCTACTCCTTTTTATTGCATATACATCAAACTGTCTCTGATATATCTTGTGTGTCAAGGCTGAAAAAAGGTTCACACATCAGATGCTGACTCTAGGGGAAAGTGTTTTAGGAGGGGGGCATTGACATAAGCTACAAGTAGTCCTTCACAGTCACTTAAGCTATGGCATTTTATGACATGCTGTTAAAACAAGAGGGTGGTAGTGGTCCTGGGTAAAGACAATGCAGAAGTACAATGATTTCAAGCTAAGTTTGCTTGATATTATAAAAGTTCAGCTGCCCACATTCCTGACCTCTGATGGACAGCTAAACAAACATGGCATCCAACTTGGTTATGACTCCTAGTTTTCCTGTTATCCCAGTGGTGTCTGACAAAAATTGCCTGGATCCAGCTAACATAATCTATGTGTATCGATATCTTGAATCATTCTGCTCTGTTGTACTAATATTTCTTTATTAGCTCCATGGATATCCTGTCTCTCCAGTCAATTCAAAGTGGTGTAATCTCTCATTTCCATTTTTTTAAATCTTCACTGCAAACCTGCAAGATGAATCTGGTTGAGAAAGAATGAAAGACCTAAGATCACTTGGGTTGCATCCTCATTGCAGTCAATGCTATGGATTTTCTGGATTTCTAGTTTGGTGGAGCAGTAAAATTCTGTGACAGAGAAGCCTAAATGTGTCACAAAACTACATATCCCAGAATTTCATAACATTGCACCATGGCAGTTCAAATGGTGTCAATCAGCATTATTTTTTCAGTGTAGATTGGACTGCAGTCATTTTCATCGTTCTGCAGGGACTAGATACTGGATCTCTCATCTTCTGTTTCAGAAATCAAACTATGGTCCAAAACACACTGCAGAAACAATCAAGTTTGAGACTGCTTTAACTGTTCTGGCTCAGTGCTAGGGAAATGTGGAAATTGTAGTTCATTGTGACACCAGAGGTCTCTGACAGAGAAGGCTAAATGTCTCTCAGAACTACAGTTCCCAGAATTTCCTAACATTGAGCCAGGGCAGTTAAAGCGATCGCAAACTGGATGATTTCTGCAGTGTGTTTTGAACTTCTGTCACTATACTAGATTTCTAATTATGCCATAGCCCAATGGCTAATGGTATGGAAGCAACAGACCACACCAGGAAATGCATGTTATAATAATTGTCCTGAATTAGCATGAAAGCTAGCTGCTGGTATGTGCAAATTTATTTTCTGTTGCTTCTGTGGAACAACTCCCATTGTTAGGAAGTCTCTCTTTCTTAGGGGGAATTACAATTAGCTCAAATATGCAGAGAGGAAGATCCCAATCGTCTCACGCCGAGATCGGGTCCCAAACTGTTTACGGGAGGTCCACCGACAAACCCCAAGAGAAGTGACAGTAGTCCAAATAAGTCCAATAAAATACACAGTTTATTAAGGGGGCATAAATATCATGCAGCAATGGGGCACACACACACACACACACACACACACACATATATTCAATGCTAGAGAAAAGGAAAGGGTAAGAGTGGGGGTTAGAGCTGAGAGAAAGAGACCGCTGGAATATCTACCATAGAAGTCTTCTCCTGGAAGCCAGATTGAGATGGATGATGGTGTTGGACGCAACCGCCAGAATGGGGGGGGGGGTGGTTGGCCGTGGGAGCTTTGGGCAGAAGTCAAACTGGCATGGACTAGCCTGTCCTTCAAGAAAAGCATCGGGGAGCGACTCAAAATGAGAGCCTAATATAGTACTGAACATATTCAGAGGCTATACATTTGTGCTAGACAAAGGTGTTGATTGCCTGGGCTTTCTTAAACCAAGAGCAAATAATCTGTGTACAATGCACTTAGGTCTTGGATTCAATTTGGAGGGGAAGCCCGCTTAATGGCTGAGTACTTAAGTCAATCACTGGCTCATCAAGTGTGAAGCCAGGGCTATTGTCTTTACTCGGAGGCTAGTGGCGAAACTGGTCTGGCGACTCTCTGCTTCCTCTAGAAAGATGCTTACTATGAACTCAATTCTGCCAAGCGGGGCCTGCCTACGTGGTCTCTCCGCTTGGAACTTAAGGAGGGCCTTGGAAAGGGTCAAGTAGGGGTCATGATACAGTCCACATGTCTCCCAAAATTTTATATCAAATGTAGGAATTGTAGCACCATGAAAGTGAATTGGCTATTGAGAGCCATGAAAGTGAATTGTCTATTGAGATTCCAATTGCACACAGGTGCACAGAGAGTATACCATTCCTCACAGTGGAATAGAGTGGCATATGTGCCAACATTTCAAAGATGAAAAATGGGACATATCTGGCCAAACAATATCAGAATTTTGTCAAGATGGCAAGCTACGAGGCTGCAGCAGTTTGCTTTTGCTTCGGGCTACTGGGAAGAGAAAGATTCTAACCCCTCCTCTCTTCTCCCCATGGCTGATTTAACTGAATGCAAACTACTTTTTCATATTAAACTCAGTTTGTAGCAACTGAGGTAAGCTGAAGACGATGGGGGAAAGTGGAAAAAGAAGAAACAAACTGGGTCACTTTAAAAGTAGCTGAAAAAGTGGGATGACAAAGGATTAATTAGGGCTGTCACTGTTATATCAGGACAGTTGGAGAGTATAGATTGGTGACTGAGTAAATAACATCCATAACAGTATTGAAAAAGAGGACAGGAATATGCCCTGCTGGAGTCCTTCTGATATCGGCCATTATTTCATCATGGGGTGGTACAGAAGTTAGCTCACTGCTCATTGTTTCTCTTAAAATGATCTATTTTTCCCCTCCTAAATATGACAACAATTCAAAGTACAACCAACCTTATATACTGTATTTCTGAGGTTTACAATGCATTTGGGATACAGCTTGGAAAAGTTTCTTTATTGGACTACAATACCTGGAATCCCTCACCAAATATAGTTTTGGTAAAGATAAATGTGCAGAAAATATATTATTATTATTATTATTATTATTATTATTATTATTATTTATGTAGCACTTTAAATTTAAATGTGAAAAATGTGTGCAGCTAAAGTGAGACAAAATAAAACAGGCATTAGTCAACGGAAAATTATAATAAAGTAAAAATATGCACAAAAATGCATTTTAGGAAGAAATATGCAACAAAATGCATTCAATCTACCATGAGTGGGGGGAAAAGGTCTTGGAACAACAGCATAGGACTGGGATGTGACAAGAATTAGTAAGTTTCGGAACGAAGCGACAGAAATGAGGTGGGCATCCATATTTTCACAAAGTACTGCTTTGAAACCACAAGTAAACACTCACGCTCCTTTTAGAGATGACCTACTTTTGGAAGAAAATGTTAATAGATTGCTCACAAGTAAATACTTAAGATGATTTAGTTGGTGAATCTGAGTGAGGTGGTTATTTTCTTTCTAGTCGCTGAGAGAAGCAGGTTAGCAGGTAAATACATTGTATTGCAGAGACAGCACATCCCCACTTTATGTAGACAATCTCTTCCATCTCTCTGCTATGTGTGTGGAATACCACAGCCCTTGTCTTTACTGGAAAATCAATTCTAATGTAACAGGCACAGATTTAAGACCCTGCTTGAGTACATGATGACCCAATGAGCTGTAGAACTGCACACCCTTGAGCAACTTCCTGAGGAAAAAATCCAACTTCAAACAGGTCTGAGAACCAAGAAAACCAGAAGCTTTACCATGGATGAAATGGGATTTAATATGCTGAGGACATGGATGCAGATGTTAGCTCTGAGGTGGATGATGTGTCCTCAAAGGCTTGTGCATAATGACATTTGCTAGTCTTTAAGGTGTGTGTGTGTGCTGTAAATCTTTTTTAAAAAGACACAGGTGAATAGGCATATTAATGTCATTTTTTTTGTTTTGTTTTCTGTTGTAATTGCATCTTTGAAACCTTATACTATTTCTATTTTATCTGCCTATCATACACAGGATAAAAATCAGGAGCTTTTCATAAGAAGTAATAGAACAAGAGGTATCAAACTTAGTGTAGTGCTCCAGACATGACACAGTACTTTTGCCATTGTGCCACTTCAAGTTATTTCTGATGTATGTATGGTAACCTTAAGGCAAACCTATCACATGGTTTTCTTGGCAGAGTTTGTTCAGAGGAGGTTTGCTCTTGCCTTCCACTGACACTTGCTCAAGGTCATCCACTGGGTTTCCATGGCTGAGTCAAGATTCAAACCCTGGACTCTAGTCGTAGTCCAGGGTTCAAGCCATTATATCGCATGAACTACAAAAAGTAAAGACAAGAACTACAGAAGAACTAGAATTCAGATATTTAGGGGTAAATCAAAATTCTCAGTCTAAATCAACCCATATGCCAGTTTTTGTTTCTCTCAAATCCATTAAAAACGTAAAACAAAAGTACTGCAAGTTCTTTCCATCATTATATGAAGAAATCTGTGAGTTTGGTGAATTTGTATAAAAAATGAAACAAAATTTTCAATGAACGGTGCAGGCTGTGCACCGTTGCTCCCTGTATAAATTATTCCAATTGCAATAGCAATAATAATAACAAGTACATTTCTATACCACTTATCAGTGCACGTAAGCACTCCCTAAGCAGTTTACAATGTGTAAGCTAATTGCCCTCAACAAGCTGAGTACTCATATGCAAGAATGTCAGGTTTAGTCAACCCTGAGGCCCTGGCTGGGCCCTTGTGCATTGTGAGTGAGTCACTGTAGTACAGGTATTTAACCACTGCACCATCATGGCTTGCTTCCCTTATTGCCATATTTACTGCCCAATAACACTATTCCAACACTACAACTTGCTTTCTGAATATAACTTTTAACTTAAGTGAGGTTCAGCAGTAATACAATCAAGACGTAAGAGTGCGTTTGCATATCGTTAAAGGTGGTTCTGAGTTACAAATGTGGTAGTTTTTATGCAATATATATTCCAAGCAGAGTTATCCTTTTAGACAAAACACCAAGAACCCCACAATCAGTCTGATTAGTAGGTATGTTTGTTGAAGGATCTGGACTTTGGTAGTCTAAGAAGTGCTTTTCCAAACTCAGTTTGTAGCAATTTAAATCCCAAGATTCTAAGGGTAAAAGCCATGGAATTATTAATTGTTTCATGAATGCTGGGAATTCCCTAATTCCTCTTTCTAAAAGTACAAGTTCCAGAGATGTGTGACAATGATGATGATGATGATGATGATGATGATGATGATAACAATAAACTTTATTTATACCCTGATTTTTTTGTAGCAACAATCAAAGTGGTTTACATCTAAAATCAGTTCAATATACAATACATATATCAAGTCGCCATCTCCTCCCCCCTCCAAAAAGATTAAACACATTAGAATTAAAATTAATATTAATCTATTAAAATATCAGTAAAAATGATTAACAAAAGGATTGAGTAATACATAATATGTGATGGGAAGAGGGTTCACTTTTTTGTTTGGCTGAGGAATTCTGTTCAGGGAAGGCCTGCCGGAAGAGATCCATCTTGACAGCTTTTTAAAAACTGTCCAAACTAGTGATTTGGTGGATCTCCTCCGGCAGGGCATTCCACAATCTGGGAGCAGTTGCAGAAAATGCAGGGTTAACCATATTATGGCTGCAGTGTGGATTTTAAAATATACTTTTATTCTATATTTTTAAAATGCAGACAAGTCAGACCTACACATTTGTGACGTTGACTTTTGTAGAGTTGATTATTTGCTGATTTGATTAATAAGTTGTCTCTAGGAATCATTAAGTCCTCCAGCCATAGTTGACTATAGACTTCTGTTGGAGAACCTAGAAGTACCTAGAGAAAACACTTCTCTAGACATCTGTAGATCTCCAAGCATGATTCTATGATCAGCTTCTGAGAAATGCTGATACAGAGTTGCACTGGAGAGCCAGGAGAGTCCACAGAGGTATCCTCTCAGGTACAAAGAATAGTGTTTTTTTATTATTATTTGTGGTTTTTCCACATTCATGGGGGTCCTTCATCCATAATCCTAGCAAATGTGGAGGGATGACTGTACATGGCTAAACGTAGCCTGAAAATGTAACAAAAGCAATCATACAAACCAATGAGTTAGGATGTGATGAGTATGGAATCACAAAACAAACAAGCTATAATTATTTTCTCTTTGCAGGCCAACAAAAATATTACAATGATCTAGTTAAGTTATCTTTTTTGATCCTGCACATTAATGGAATAAGTGGGAAAATGTAGTTTTTTCATAATCTTTTAATATCTTAAATTGTATGTACAAAGGTAAAAGATCTTTAGACATAGAGAAGAATAAAAAATACTTTACATAAAGAGACCAAATTTTTGTGATAATTTTGTTTGTACCAGGCAGAAAAAGCCATTTATACTAAGCAGAAAGAGTGATTTGTACCAAGCAGAGAAAGATTTAAAGATATTTCCCTGTTTGTTGGCGAAATTTTGCACAATGGTCCATGAAATTTTAGAAGTGTAGCTAGGAACAGTTTGTGTGTGTAAAGTGTGGCATTATTCTGCATAAGGGTGTGTTTGTGTGTGAGGGTGTGAGGAAGAGAAGAGAGAATGAGATAGAAAATGGCCTCCCAACTATGTAGTATATAAGGACCTTTAGACTCCAATATATTAACAGTGGAATTGCACAATCTGAATGTTCTTTCTTTAACCTATGAAATCTCACATGTATAAGCCTCTGTGCAGATCAGAGATGCTGGCATTTAGCTTTTTTGTTGTGCTGAGGAGTTAAGACTAAGCTGTGTTATAGTTGCAATGCTACTTCACACTTTGGTACACTGGTATAGTGCAAGGCAAGAACCCCTCAAATCACATTCTGTTTTGTGTAATGGCCAGTCTCCCTGGTTCAGGGTTGGGGGAGTGAAAACATTATGTCTCATGTAGCAAATGATCATAAATTAATTTCTGACCTCTATGGACAATCAGCGGATACCCTGCAGCATTACATTTCATGCCCATATTATTAGCTTTGATTACATAGCTACAAATGTTCTTGGTGGTTACAATTACCCAGGCCTATTCTAATGCCAGCTATAGTAATTGCTTCAATGGCTATATTCTACATAAAGAAATGTTTCCTTCCATTGGTTTTAAATTTAATACCCCTTTAACATAACTGAATGTCATTTTAGTCTCATACTGTGTGACATGGTGAGAAACAGAAATGGTTCAATTCCATCATATAAAATAACAATTATCTCAAACAATAAGATAGCCAAAGATTTTTAGGTTTTAAAATGTTTTCAGTTTGATTAGCTAATATTAAATTATCTTTTCTCTCACTCCTCCTATCATTACAATTAAAAATTATATGGAATAATGTTATTTTGTCTCTTTTGTAATGTGAATACTATCATAAATACTATTTGACTAAAGAAAATGCATTTGCAAATTAATTGCTATATATCATGGCATATATGCATGTTAAACTTCCATAAATGTGTTTTGAATAATCAATGGCTGTTCTCTTAACATAGTACTGTCAAGACTACAACATCTTTGTTGAATTAAATGGCATATCCATTTATGTTTCTTGCTTGTTGTCTTGTTCTCCTTTCAACTAGGTCTAGGACATGGGTTGGAATTTTGCAGTTCTACGTTTGTTGTTGCACTGCAACTCCCAGCAGCCTCAGCAAAGGTAAGAAGTCCTAGGAATTGCAATCTAACAATACCCAGAGTTTCACATGATTTCCACCACTAGTCTTTGAACTTTGAATAAATAAAAGTTCAAAGTTCACTAGTCTAGGACCGGGTTTCTAACTGATAGTGCTCGTGTACACTCTGTGTCCTATGTATATGGCTTGTGTCCTGAAGATTCTGATTGCTTCCTATATTTGAAGGCTGTCTAATCCACAGCTACTACTACATTTCAGAATTATGCTATGTCAAGAGGATTATTGCATTACTCTCAAAATGTTTAATTTTCAAACAGAAATGGTTTACTAGATTCTCTTCAGAGGCTTACCTGGCTCACGCTGGTTGTAAAGAAGTCACCAAGAATGCCTCTAAGAAGCAGCGTCTGCACTACAGATATAATCTGAGTTGACACCACTTAAACTACCATGACTCGCGGAATTCTGGGAATTGTAGTTTATTGTGGCACCAAACTTTTCTGTCAGAGAAATCTGAATGTCTCATAAAACTACAATTCTCAGAATTCCATAGCACTCAGCCATGGCAGTTAAAGTGGTATCCACTTGGACTATTTCTGTAGTGCAGAATCAGCCTAAGCATGACTGAGAAGATAATACTATATTTTTGGAACTCTGGTACCCTGGATTATGTCACATTCTTCAATAATGGGATCGGGGACTTTCAGATCCATTAGAAGTTATAACCAACCATCCCCATCATATCTCACCATCGGCCAGGCTGGCTATGGCTGAAGACAATTGGAGTTCAACACCACCTGGAAAGTCAGAGTTATTTAATTTAATTTAATTTATATCCTGCCTTTCTCCCTCCATGAGATTCAAAGTGGTTTCCCAGCCCTCTTTTGAAACAAACCTCCAGTGTTTGAGGCCTGCAATCTTCTATTCTCATTGAGATGTACAGTAGAGCTACAATTAGAAAATGTCCAAGTGTCAATTACAATACATGTCATTAATTAATCTTTATTGGCTTTATAATGTCACAGCCCTTCCCCAATGTTCTGCGTGGGAACTCCTCTCCACCAAACCTAGAGGCAACATTTCATAGCTGTTTCAGTAAATATTTTGGTGACCACCAAGGTTACCAGAACACAGTGCCTAAAAGTAACAGGTGGCGAGTTGAGGAGAAGAGGGAGAAAGCTGGGGGCTAAGAAAAGCAATGTGTTTTATGAGCTCTGCTACCACAGAAAATCTTTGTTGTGTAACATTTGGCATCAATGAGTTTCCTTTTACCATTTACAATAAATTTTATTGGGACTGCAGAGTCCCTTATTCTTGCATGTATCTCACTATGTCAACTCAGCTTTGGTCTTATTTAGCTTTCCAGATATTTCCATAGAGTTAAGCTCTGTATAAGTTAAAAACACAGAGGAAATATTGTTCACTTTCCAAGCAATGAGAAGTTTGGGAGGCAAATTGTTGTTTACTGTATGGGACCTCTTTCCTCCCCCCTTTTTTAATTTGCCTTGATGGAAGTTGACAGCTCAGGGCTGCGTTTCACTTCTGCCCATAGGCAGTGAAATGTGTGAGAAACGAATCCTCTGAAAATTCTCATATGCATATGAAAAAATCATGCTATGAAAAGAGGCCAAAGGGATTAGGACAAGATAAATTTATACTAAGCTTTACACATTCCATTGACAAATTTGCTGTTTTTGCGTTGTTGCCTCTGACCTCCTGGTTACCGAGGGGATGACATTAAACGGGGAGAAAATGGCTTATTATGTGTGATAAATTCAAACAAAGATGACGCACTCTGCCCACCAAGTATATCTAAGAAATTGTGAGGAAATGTCAAGCATTTCAAAAGAGAGCTGCCATAAATTCTGATGCTTGGAGACTTTAACGAATTTCTGCCAGAGGAGAAAGGTCTCTTTGTTTGGACTCAGCTGACACTCAGCATGTGGAATATTATGAGCTGAGGATGGGGGGGGGGGGGAGGCGGAGGTGTCACATAAAAGCTTAAAAGAAAAAAGAAAGAAGGGGAAAAACTGTGGATGTGACAAAACTCAGGCACTAGAGGGCTGTGAACTGGCAGCCGGTCTCTGCTTTGACTGAGTTCAGACATAGCACATTCAACAGCAACACTTGGATTCCCAAATATTTGTACTTTCTCCAGCCCCTACTCCTTTTTTTTTCTTTGCTGCTAGCTCTTCTGGTCTTTGACAGAATTTTGCATGCAAATTGTCTTTCTCTTCCTCTCCTTTTCTCCCCTCCCCACACTTATTTTTGTATATAAAGGAAAAGAAAGGTGATGATGGCGGGAGTGGTGGTGGGAGCATCTCCCTTCATCCCTAGTCCTGCTGATGTTACATAATTGATGAACAAATGATCACACATAGTGTCCCTGAATTGGGTCAGAAGGTGGCAGGCAAAGGAAGTGCTGTCAGATGGCTGAAAGAAAAAGGAAGTAGAGGAGAAGCAAAGAGAACCCCTGCCACTGTGGCAAATTAGCTATTTCACAGTGATGTTTACACTATATAGTGCTTTTCACATACTGACCTCTTCAGTAGGGAGTGAAGAGAAAGGGCAAAAATTACTCCTCTCCCAATACACAATTTATAATACAATAACATAACCAAAAACCACCAGAAGCAGATCTTCAATCCTTCCTCCTTTTTCTATTCTGCTCTCCTAGAAGACAATGCCTGGTACCATGGGTCCAGGGAAGCTTCTGAGAAAAGAGCAAGTGCTCACAATCACTTTGGGTGTGTCCCCTTTTTGTTGTTGTTCATATTACCTCTAGGAGATGGAAACAGCCGGACAGGAAGCATTTATCTGAAATGTTAACAGAATGTGGCACTAAAATAAATCAATAAGTAACTGACAATTCATTACTGAGAGAGGTTGTTTTAAATTTACAACTTTGTTTTAGATCTCAAATATCTTTCTTCCTATTTATTTAAAGAGGGCAATCTTCCCTGCTAACAATACACCATCCTGCTTTCAGAACATTTCTCATTCCCCAAACAAGGAGCATGCTTGACACAAAAGGTCATTTATTCTTGCTGTGGGTGACTTAATTTTTATTGGTATTTTTTTATTAGTCCCCAAGAGGAAGTATTGTTGTCATCCTATAGGAAAAGAAGGGAAACACACTATACAGATAGTCTGTTCAGTGACTCACTGCAGGGGTGATATTGGTATTGGAGGGGCTGTGTTTCCCAGGAGGAAAAATAATTGCAATTAAAAAAAGCTGTGCAATCCTATGCTTGTCTGCAAAGTGTTGTTGTTTGTTGTTACTTTCCAGTTGATCTCAACTCATGGAAACCCTGTGAATGAGATGTCTCAAAACAAACAAACAAACAAACAAACAAACAAAAACCCTTTTCTCTACCTCCCTGCTCAGGCCCATGGTCTCCCTGATTGAGTCTATCCATCTGGCATATGGTCTTACTCTCTTTCTAATTCCCTCCACCTTCCCCAACATCATTGCCTTTTCTAATGGTTCACGCCTTCTCATCACGTGGCTGAAGTATTGCTGTAATTTAGTCATCTTGGGTTTCAGGGAGATTTCTGGCTTGATCTGCTCTAGGATCCATTTGTTTGTCTTTTTAGCTGCCCCATGGTAACCTCAGGACTCTCCTCCAGCACTACATTTCAAATGAATTGATTTTCTTCCTATCTGCTTTCTTCACTGTCCAGCTCTCACAGCCGTACATGGTAATAGGGTGGTCAGTCCCTCTAAATTAAATGGGTTTTATACTCAAGAGGTGTGTTTAGGATTCCATCATAAATGCTGAACCTTTCCTTTACTACTGTATTTTTCCTTATTCCTCTCTTTGGGTGATCCTATACTGGCTGCTTAATCTGGAGCTAGCCTGATTATTATGGCCCTTGGCTGACTATGATGGCAACCATATGCACCAGGCCAAATGTGGTACGATGCTATGCACATGGACCTACTGGGCCAACTCTTCTGGATGATACACCTGAATGCTGCTGCTACTGCTGCTGCCACTTCTTCATGACCAGGACTGTTACTTCTGCTGATGTCAGAACAGTGTACCCACCATGCGATCAACAATGTGGGGTGCTGCTGGTCAGTCTTCACCCCTTCTTGTTGATCAAAGGAGCTCCCCATTCTGATTTCACCAGAAGCAATGGGCAGGCTTTGCATGGAGCTCCTGTGCATGAGGAAGTGGAAGTGGTGGTTCTGGCAACAGGCCATTCCCTTTATCTGCACTGTTCATCAAAGGAAAGAGGTATACCTCTTGCTTTGTGGACAATGGAATGGGCTGAACTGGACCTGATCCACCTGTCCATATACCAAAAGAACTGAAAGTCACTCCTGGGTTTCTGGAAAATATCAGGGTTTCCTCTAACTTTGTTTAGTTCATAGCAAAGTCAGGTAAAGAGCCAGAGACTGTGGTATCTCCCTGGAAGGCATCATAAGTCAAGAGGACTGTCAGCACTGGCTTTGGGGTGAGTTTGGCATTTAACCACAGTGTAGACAAGTCCTTAATATTGTAATCTCTATTTTCCTGTATGTCTCAAGAATCAATGAAACATTTTATTTCAGTTTTTTTTTTAAAAAATGAACAGGACTCCAGGACAGGTTTGTGGCAAATATGTTGCCCCCAATTACAATTCCCATCAGCCCCAGACAGCTGGTTAATTGTCAGTGGTGATGGGAATTGTAGTACAACAACATCTGGAAGATGTTTTAAAGCTTTTCAGATTCTGAAGTGGGGATTTCTCACAGCTAACTGATTCAACAGTTGTATTCTCCTCCTCAGCATTATAATCTCTGGAAAAGACTGTACTGGATGAATTTTCACCGGGCTCTTTCGGTTCCACTGAGATCTCCCAAAACATTTCCCACTAAATATCTGCAGGTATTGGAACAATTCATACCGTATTTTCTGTAGAGTTTGGGAAACAGGAGCTTATTGCGTTAACAAATAAGATGACTTACCTCTTCCAGTTTGAATTCAGGATCCGGGATGCCCCTGGACGTTATCATACCTAAATTATCACCAATATAGCCAGGATGCCACCACATGAATGAATCCCAAGTTGAAGCCTCACTCAGCCAGCACTTCTTCAAATTTGGGGAGCTTCCAACTTCAAAAATTGGCTGGCTGAGTGAGTCTTCAATCCGGCATCCCAGATTGATTGGTGGCAATTTAGGTATGATAAAACCAGGGCATCCCAGAACCTGAATTCAAGCCTGAAGAGGTAAGGCAACTTATTTGTTGATGCGATAGGCTCCTTACATTTTTGAACTACAAGCTGGAAAAGTCGACATGTTATACTCCCCCAAAGTAACTTTTCCATGTTCTAACCTTCTGGTTGTTCACTATCTGTGTTGTGCACTCTGCTTTTTTTCATTGGTGTGTGTGTGGGGGGGGGGTAGTGTGTTTAAAGTCATGCAATCTTTCTTTCAGAATCAGTATAGGAGTATCTATCCTTGGCTGTTTTTTTAAATATATATATATATTTAATTTCTATCTCACCTTTTCCCCAAATATGAGAACTAAGGTGGCTTAAAGTGCAGAATTAAAACAAAATGCAGTTAAAGCAATATATGATAACAAAGTTTTTTTTTTTTTTAAAAAAATTAAATAGCCAATCTTATTAAAAATTTTAAAACAGTTTAAAAATACATAAACACATAAGATAAAGTTATAGACTTTTTTACTGTTATTAACAACATCCTTTTCATAGCAACAGATTTCCTTTTGTTCTCTTTGAGTAAACAGCACTACTGCTGCTAACAACAAAATATATTAATATAATATTTTTCTGACTGACAGAACCATATCTCATTCACTGGTTGTGTTGGTGTATTTAGTTCCTATAACTAAAACAAAATAAAAGAAAATTTAAAAGATCCCAGAATGCCTTTCCAGCAGTCTGTATGTAGAATGGAAACAAGCCTAGCAGAGGTGAGTATAAGGGGGCAGTCTTCCTGTTGTACAAATCCACAGACAAAGACTCACACTGCTTTGACAAGAAATCTGACTTGCTCACTTTCTACTTTTATCCAGAAAAATCTTCCTTAAAAGACGGATTTATACAACCCCAACATTTGATTTATCAGACTTTCTTTAAGCACTTGAATATTATTTTTAATCCTTGACTTCACAACTGCAATGGAAGAAACATCTGTCATTATTTCTTTTTCAGTTTAACAATCCCTAAAGAGTCTTGCCCTGAAAGAAAGGCATACAAGGCTGATGCTTATCATCAACATGTTCAGCAAGTCTATAGCTCAAGTGTTTTATGCAAGTCAGAAATCTCAACATTCCCTGCACCAGCAAATCCCTTCTGATCTGCCACAAACTGCAATCTTATGCAGAGAGGAGGTGGGCTTCATTGCTTTGTTAATTCACAAGCAGTACTGCTGAAGATTCTTATGTTAAGAGTTGAGTTTGTTGTATTTATTAATGACATATCCATATCTATTATATTATACATAGGTTTGCTTTTATGCTAATAGGCCTGACCCTGCTATTAGGAAAAAGAAAGCAGTCATCTTATTTGGGGTGTCATGAAAAGGCGCTAAATTGCTATCTATTTAATTTTCTCTTGTTGTTGTGTGCCTTCAACCCATCTGCAACATGTGGAGACCCTAAGGTGACCCTATCATGGGGTTTTCCTGGCAAGTTTCTTCAGAGTGAGTTTGCCTTTTTCTTCTTGTAAGGCTTATAAAATTTGCAGATGCCACCAAATTAGAAGGAGTAGCTAACACCCCAGAGGACAGGAACAAAATTCAAAATGACCTGAATAAAGTGGAAAGCTGGGCCAAAGCTAACAAAATGATATTCAACACAGAAAAATGTTAGGGCATAGATATTGGATGGGGGACACCTGGCTTAAGGAGACTACATGTGAAAGGGATCTAGGAGTCCAGGTAGACCATAAGTTGAGCATGAGTCAACAGTGTAATGAGGCAGCTAAAAAGGCCAATGCAATTTTAGGCTGCATCAATAGAAGTATAGTGTCTAGATCAAGGGAAGTAATAGTGCCACTGTATTCTGCTTTGGTCACCGACCCCACCCGGAATACTATGTCTAGTTCTGGGCACCACAATTCAAAAAGAACATTGAAAAACTGAAGCATGTTCAAAGGAGGGTGATTAAAATGTTGAAGGGTCTGGGGAGCTGGGGATGTTTAGCCTGGAGAAGAGAAGGTTAAGAGGTGGTATGATAAGCCCTGTTTAAATACTTGAAAGGATGTCACATTGAGCAGGGAGCAAGCTTGTTTTCTGCTGCTCCAGAGAACAGGACCCAGAACAGTGGATGCAAACTGCAGGAAAAGAGATTCCACCTCAACATTAGGGGGAACTTCCTGACAGTAAGGACTGTTTGACAGTAGAACACACTCCCTCGGAGGGTGGTGGAGTCTCCTTCCTTGGAGGTCTTTAAGCAGATGGATGGCCATCTTTTGGGGATGCTTTGATTGAGAGTTCCTGCATGGCAGGGGGTTGGACTGGATGGCCCCTGTGGTCTCTTCCAATTCTACGATTCTACTATTCTATGATTCTATGAATGTGACTTGTCCAAGTGGGTTTCCATGGACAAGCGGGGAGTTTCAACAGCATGTCTGAAGTAAACAATGCAACCTGAAAAAGAATGGGTTTCTACTCTAGGTGACCTTATTGTAGCTGTATGTGCTTATACATAACAGACAAGATAAACAGCTGCCTCAGAATACCTTAGTGAGCATGTAAAAAGAGCAAAACAGAAAGAAAAAGGTAAAGCTGATTAACCTGCTTCATCACTACCTTGGCATGTTCAAAAAGCAGAGGTCTATAAGTTTCACCACCAAAACTGAAACAGTAAGAAAGGTGGAGACTGTTGAAATAAATAAAGATAATAATCCTGGGATAAATTTTGGAATAAGCTTTCAAGAAGGTTCAAATGCTTTTCTAGAAGGTTCAAATGCTTAAGGGGAAAAATGGGTTTGGGGGTGGATTTAGCAAATATTACATGACCTCAGATTTGAGGAAGTAAATCCTGCAATATTGCACTACACTGTTATAGCACTATCATCCCACTTTTAATGCTATGGCTGCCTCCTGCAGAATCCTGGAATTTGCAGTCTAGGAAGGGGCATTAGATCTCTTAGCCAGAGAGTTCTTAGCCCTCACTAACATACAAATTTCAGAATGCCACAGGAGGCAGCCATAGCGGTAAAAATGGAATAATAGTACAATAACAGTGCAGTACAGCATAATCCTCAAGTTTACAAAAGCTTATGCTACAACTTCTTTCACAAATTTGTTCTCAAAGGTGCTACAAGAGCCCTTTGCATACTGATATTCCAGACTAACACTGCTATATCTCTGAATTCCATAATCTGCATGAAACACACTCAATCTACACAAAACTTTGGAGTGAATGTGTCTGTCTATGTGATATTGTTCCTCTATTTCCTTATGAGCTTTTAATTGTATACTGAAAAGACAAATGCGTCTGAGAGAAACTCAACACTGATTTCTCATCAGAAGCCAAAAAGGCTAAAATGAAGCTATTATTCTATGAAAACTTCATAAAATGATATGATTCATTGGAATAGATTATAATACTCAGTAAAGTTGGAGGCAGTAGGAAAAGAAGAAAACTGCATCATAGATGGATTGACTTGATCAAGGATGCCATGATTCTAGGTTTGCAAAACCTAACCAAGGTTGTTAATAACTGGGCCTCTTGAAGGTTACTTATTCATAGGGTTGCCATACAATGAAGCCAACCTGACAAAAACAACATTAGTCCTGATTTAAACATGTTGCTAAACATACCAAAAAAGTTACATATATGACTTTCTAATGAAGCCAGTATTCTCACCAGTGTTTTGTTATTACCATGTACATCTTACTAAATAATAATAATAATAATAATAATAATAAAATTATTTATACCCCACTCCTTTGAGATAATCTGGGGTGTCTAACAACAGTAAAATACAATTACATCAAATAAAACAAGCTACATCCCTCCCCTCCTCAAAAATTATTAAACCTGTTACACATTAAAACCAAATTTAAAACCAATACAAAATTTAAAATCAATACAAATTACAATAAACAGACAGGCAGGATAGCACAGCAACATTCTACATTAATTTCCGAGAAGACAGTGGAGAGTCCTCCAAAAGGAGGTTTCTGAGGCCGGAGTATCTATCCAGGAAAGGCCTGCCGAAAGAGATCTGTCTTGACAGCCCTTTTAAAGGTGTCTAAAGATGTCAATTGATGGATCTCATTCAGCAGGCATTCCACAATTTGGGGGTGACAACGGGAAAAGCCCTCTGGGAGGTAGCGGAAAGCCTAGATTTTTGAGGTTGCAGCAAGTTCCTCCCAGAGGACAGGAGTGTGCAGGGAGGATTGTAGGGGAGGAGGCAATCCCTGAGATAGTTTGGACCCAAGCCATTTAGGGCTTTAAAGGTGATAACCAACACCTTGTACTGGGCACGGAAACTATAGGCAGCCAGTGGAGGGACCTTAATAGCGGAGTAATATGTTCCTGACACTAGTCTGGCCGCCATGTTCTCTAGTAGCTGTAGTTTCCAAACCAACCACGAGGGTGGCCCCACGTAGAGTGCATTACAGAAATCTAGATGAGAGGTTATCAGTGCATGAACAACAGTCTTGAGATCCCTTACTTCCAGAAAAGGGTGCAGCTGGCATATCAGTCGAAGCTGATAACATGTGCTCCTGACTGTTGCATTTACCTGATTCATCATCAGGAGTGATGAGTCAAGAAGCACCCCCAAGCTGCGAACACAGAGTGTGACCCCATCCAGGACTGGAGGTTGCAGCCCAATGCTTGGTTTTGGGGCCGCTACCGTGAGCACCTCCTTCTTGTCTGGATTAAGTTTCAATCTGTTTTTCCTCATCCAGCCCATTGCCACTCAAAGACATTCATTGAGAGAGGAGATGCCATCAGAATGCAAGGCTGACGAATGAGACATGGAGAAATAGATTTGGGTGTCATCAGCTCCATAACTCCGAATAATCTCACCCAGTGGCTTCATATAGATGTTAAATAACATCGGGGACAGAATAGCCCCCCTGTGGGACCCCCACAGGTGAGCTCTCTTTTGCTCGAATAGCTGTCCCCAAGCAGCACCCTCTGGGACCTGCCTGAGAGGAAGGACAGGAACCACTGCAAGACAGCTGGATGAACAGAGTTGAAGAACAACTGCCCCCTCGATCACCTTGCTCAAGAAAGGTAGTAAAGAGACTGGCCTATAGTTGTTCATAACCAGGGGGTCCAGGGAAGGTTTTTTCAGAAGCAGTCTGATGGCTGCTTCCTTTAAACATGATGGAACATATCCTTCCCTGAAGGATGCATTGATGATATCCCTAAGGAATCTCCTCAATGTATCCCCCCTCCCCCGGACGGCCAGCCATGATGGGCAAGGGTCGAGAGGGCAAGTCGTTTTCCTCACGCTGGCAAGGAGCTTGTCCACGTCATCGGTACTCACAGATTGTAGCTGATCCAGAATAACTTCATCGACAGAGTCGCTGGACACATCAGCTGTGGTTTCTGTTGAAGTATTGGCATTTTCATTGGTCTCCACTTTGGAGCTAATTTGATGGAATGTACACTCCAAACCCATTTTTCCCTTTTTATCATTCTGTTTTCATACTTCTCAGAATTTTGCAATGTAGTGTTTGGCTTTTAAATGTTCCTAAAAGCAGACAAAAACATATATTTTGAAAAAAAAATATGCAAAATTTATATATAGATTCATCTTGATACTTTCCATGACTCCATAGTTTATTGCAGAAAAATAGAATGGGATGAACATATGTGGAAGCTGACATTAATTGGAAATAGACATTACTTCTTCCTTATGACTCATTTCCCCAAATACACTTCATTGGTTTGGAATTAGAGAGATGGTAGACCAGTTCCTTCATAGTTTTCTTCTGCCATCAGACAAATATGAGTTCATTTGAACATGATTTTGGCATTTAAGCTAGGCCACCATTGGAGGGGTTTTAACTGCTTCTGCACTTTTAGTCTTTCTTTAAATATTGATAAGCTTTCACAAATAAAAACATTTCAAAACAGAGTAAAACATCTTTAAAAATAGTTTTTAAACTACAGAAAAATATAACAGCTCAAGTAGCCTCCCTGGGTCTTAAGACTGAAGGCCAGGAAAAACTATTGTATGTTATAGTATAATACAGAAAATTGGAAATTATGTGGGTTTGTAATTTGTTTTTGTGGTACTAGAGATCTCTGACAGAGAAGGCTAAATATCTTACAGAACTACAGATCCCAGAATTCCACAGCATTGAGTCATGTTAGTTAAAGTGGTTTCGAACTACATTAATTTTGTAGTGGAGATGCAGCCTCTGTCAATCTCAATCTACCATGAACACTAATGGACCAAATAATGAGTTAATCAATGACAGCATAACCATTAAATAATTTTCTTGGTCAATGTTAATGGTAATGAATTAACTTCCAAATTTTAAAGATGTAACACGATCAAATTAATTTTTAAACCCTGATATTCCCATTTCTTCATTCAGCCAGTTGTTTACAACAGCCCTTTTCTGCACTGTAGCCCACCGGAATAAGATATGTGGAAATTTTTCATTGGAGAAATTTTTCATTTATTTGTGGAAAACAGAACTGCACTACAGCTATTCCAGTGCCCAGAATGAACAAGAGGCCCCATCTTACTAGATGCTAAGTCTCTCTCATATTTGGTTAGAATCAGTTCAATGGAGAGAAAGAACAGACAAAAACAAACTGTGTCATGATTAAAGTAAGGGAACAAGATGTGCCAAGTTCTTTTTCTCACCCTGTCATAGGGGAACTTCAGCGGAAAACAGGGGCAGAGAAAGGGGAAAGAATGAAAGATGTTTGCCTGCTTGCATTTTATTTAACAAAAGTCCCTGATGTTGCAAAACACCAACTCATTGTTTTTGTTAAATAATTAAGACTGTCAAAGAATCTGTTTCACAAGCCAGGTGCAAAATTAGAAGGTTTCAGGCAGGAAACAAGAGATCATTGTACTATTGAAAGCAAGCAGATACAGAGTAAAGATTATATAGCAGGGCTTATTAAATTTTTTAACACCTTCCAGCCAAAGCTGGAAGGAATACCATAACAGTACAGAATGTGGCAACAGAGAACATACCCAAATAACATTGCTTGGAGAATGGACTAAAAAACTATTAATTCTTAAATCTGAAAAACTGGGTTTCTTTTCTTCTTCTCTGACACTGGGACACATATGTGTGGTCAGTTTGGAATGATGGCTAAAACAAACAAACAAGAAAACCTGAATTTCCACACTTTTAGAAATTACCTTTTTAAAAATAAAAATAAAAATAAAATCACACATTGTTAATGTTTTTTTTTTTTTTTTTTTTTTTTTGCTTCTGAAAGCAACAATTCCTCATCTTAAAAGAATGTGGGAAGTATACTCTCAAAGCCCTTCTCCATTGTTTGGCAACTAATCTTTATTCCTTAGCAAGCATGGGATGTATTTAAAGCTTCACCTGCTCTTCCTTATGCACTTCTCACTGGCAAAGAGTATCTATTGAACATGTGGTAACTCTAGTGTGATCATCTGTTAGATAAAACAGTTCTAAAGATTCACAGATATCCTGCTTTAGCCAGTGTAGAGTCATCGGATTAAACAAACAGTAAGTCTGGGAACAGCCAGGTCTTAATTTCAACTATGGTATATAACACCAGCAAAGCAAGTGCACCTTGCAGACTGTTATTAAGCCAGTTTTTCCCAAACTGGGGAAAATGTATCCAGTCTTGAATAGAAATAGGATGGGCAGCTTCCTACAAATCAAAGATGCGTGGTATGAGGCGGAAAGCCCCCCCCCCAACACACACACACACACACACACACTCAAGTATACAGACACAGAGAAAGTTCTCTCTAACCTTGCCATATATTATTGAGCTGGGAGGCTTAGTCTTGCTGTCTATCTATATTTTTGTATGCTTTAGGCTATATTGCACTTGCTTTAAATTTTAAGCCAGTATTGAGGAAAACATGGAATCATCATCATCATCATCATCATCATCATCATCATCATCATCCATCTTACTCATTACAATGACCTTTTAGGGAAAGACAACATCTGGAAACGCTTCCCATAGCCATACATATCTTTTCCAGAATTTCCAGCTGCCTGGGTGTTGGCTGGTCTATAATACAGGAAAGCAAGCAAACATTTATACTATAGGAGAGGAGGCAATGATTTCAGCTTTTAGGCTTGGATATTAGGAGGTGACCTATATTGGTGACCTAGGAAGCAGTTTAGAAGAGGACTAGCAAGCAAAGTAGGAGAAGAGGAAAAGATGATTTCAGCAATAATGATAATTTTGGCAGATGAGGTACCCACACTAAGTGCCATTAAAATCTCCATGTGAACCAGATGATGTCCACCCAGATGAATGGTGAGTTAAAAATATTTATAGCTTGACCAAGGTATTGGAACTATCATGCCTAATGATGTGAAGTCATGATATTAGTATACTGACAAAGAGGCATGTCCCATGAATAAGGCTTTGAAGAAATCTTACTGTTGTGTCAGTTTAAATTGAAAGTGGTCATTGCAGCATAGTGAAACAATATATTCTCCAACCCCTCCAAATATCTCATCTTCGGCATGAGCCCAAGACACAAGGGCTGAATCATATTGTTAGTCCCAACTAGGAGAAGTCCTACTGAATTTATGGGATTTATATAAGTGCTTCATTATTCAACCATTGATTCAAGGTGTCTTTACTTGTTGAGACCAACTGGTGAATTTCAGGACTTTCATTGTGGCTTTTGCAATTTTTTCAAAATATACTTTGCTCAGAAATCCAGTCTCAGTGCAAAACTAGTGCTTTTTCCCTTTGTATAATTAAGTACAAACAAGCAAGCTCAACAGGACAGACTGATTAATCATAATGACAAATTCACCCATCCCATGCTACTACTTTTAATTGCAGTGCAGTAATTTTTCCATTTTCTAATGCTATTCATTTTACAGAAATGTGAAAAAAAATCACCCAGAAAAAAACGTAATAATTCTCTTTCAGACCAGTCAAAACAACAACAACCCCACCTTCTAGCAATTATTCATGCTGAGTTTTCTCATTTACCCTACAAGGATGAATCAAATTAGAGTTTACATCCCTAGCTAGGAAATGCTTGGCATTAAATGTCTACAAGTAGCAACATTTTGATATTACACTAATATATTGGTAATAATTTTGTGCTAGTTGAAAGGAAACATGAAAAATATAGATAAACCCCAGATCATTGCTGTGGCAACCACATGCTGCAGCAACAATCTGCTTCCTCTCAGGAGCAAAAAGAACCTGCTGTAAGCAGCTTCCTGGAAGGGCGTCATAGCGGTGCTCAAGCACCATGATGAACCCCTTCAGGTCAGCACTGTTTGGGCACTGTGCCACCCATGTTTCATCATGGCATGCCTCGTGTAAATGGGGATGCACCATGATGGAGCCCGGACAGTGGACTAGGCTTCTCAGCCATGTGGACGTCGAACTCTAGTCTGTGTACAGGCCATGGTAAATTGTTGGTCTCTATGGTGCCATAGTTTAGGAGAGGAGCTTTCCCCCCCCCTTTCGTTAGGCTTAAATTTAAGTCAACAGGACTGTAGCTATAGGTTGTTTGTGTTTGTGAGACAGGAGATTGGCTTTGCCCCTCATGATCCTAAGGTTTAAATTTATTAAACTATTTTAGTATAGACATATGTTTTTTCCTAGGTGTTCCATTTAGGGAGTGAAGGGAACTGCATGCATTAGGATTGACTTTAAAAACCATTTTCTTCAACTTTCACTACCACTAATACACTGCTTATTTGTCTGGGGCTGAAGCAGACCCTTCTAGTTATTATTGTTTTGCCCCCACCTCATTAGTCTGTGGTCTGACTGCTCATTCAGAAACTAATGTCACTAAAGAGTTTTGCAATCCAGGATTAAAACATCAGTCAAAAAGGATATACAGATGCAGCCTTGTTTGTTTTGGTAAACCCCCTTGAAGTTACCTGTTTCCTATTTTGCAGAATTAAGTCTCCACCTTAGGACCTACCATGCCTCCAAAATTCATCCAAATGAGTGAAGAAATAGAAAATGAAAGCCATTTAGATTTCCTAGCACAATATGGAAATCACAATTTGGATCCGGACTCTGGATCAGATTCCAGATCTGGACTGATATGGAATAAATCAGACATGATCCAAACTGGGCTCTAACTGAGGGCTCTTGTGGAAACCCATATTTTTACTGGTTACAAATTGAGTGTAGTTCATATCTCATGGTGCTGTTATGATATGTTAGCAGGCTAATCTTTCCTTGCTAAGTATTTGTGTAAATTTACAGTGCTATACAAATAAAGGTTAATAATAATAATAATAATAATAATAAGAAGAAGTATCTGTGTCAGTTTGCACATAAACCAAAATGATTTTTTAAAAGTTGGTAAACCTAACTGTGCTTTAGGGGAGACATTGCATTAATGAATCTGTGCTCCATATCAACATATCAAATCCCTTTTTTTCTATATATGGAAATGTCTAATTACCCCCACATACTGAAGTTATAACTGAGGATATATAAAATCTCTATACTTGTTCATAATTTTATGAAAGTTATTTTGGGACTGGGGTTTAAAATTGGTTAGATTTGATCAGAAGTGGACTGCTTCCATCACATTAATTTCATTTTTTTCCTTTTAGGTTATATCTGATGATGTGTTTATATCCCACTAAAAAAAAAATAAAAAAATAAGTAGTTTTATCAATTATTTTAAAAACCAAAAACACCCCCCCAATTCATGTTAAATTTTGTTTAGCATCCAGCTAAGATGAACTATACTAATAATGTTATATGAAATAAACACTGATGTTTTTATGTGTACATCAGCAACTCCATAGCATTATTGGGGAATAGGGAATCAACATTATTGCAACAGTATCCATGAGCATTAAGTATTATACTCCTTGCTACCAGCATTGTTCAATGTTTATTGCATTTATTGTATTCAAGATCACCATATTCTGATCAGAATCCAAACTATTGGGTTTTGCCCATTGTCATGGCAATGAAACTCCATCTAACACCCATTCAAGCCAAGAAAGACTAAGGAAAACTCTCTCTCTCCCCCCTCCCCTCCTCCTCCCTTTTTCCCTCCTTTTCTTCCCTATATTTATGCCATATGATGACACTAAGGTGAACCTATCATGGAGTTTTCTTGGCAAGATTTGTTCAGAGAGGGATTGCCTTGCCTTCCTCTGAGGCTGAGAGAAAGTGACTTTCCTAAGGTCACGCACTGGGTTTCCATGGCTGATCTCAGTTGTAGTTCACCACTCAAACCACTATACCACATGGCCTCTCTCTCTTTATTTATACCCTGCCCCTTCACTAAGATTGGGAATTAAGACATCTTACAAATTAAAGTGATTTCAGTATACTTAAAACACACACACAAAGTCAACTTAAAAACAGAATTAAACAATTAATAGTATTAAAATAATCTAAAATATGCACTTAAATGACAGAGCACAGTTAAAACAGCATAGCACCTCCTGAAAAGTCCTGTCCTTAAAAGCCTTCAATTCTGAAAGTTTGTCAAAATAGATATGATGGAAGGACAGCTAGGAGGAAGCCACTGAGTCCCTGTATTAGGAGAAAAGGGATATAAGATGATGATGATGATGATGATGATGATGATGATGATGATGATTCCAGCCACCGAGAAGGCCCTATCCCATGTACTTACCAATTGCACACTTGAAGGTGGCAGTACTGAAAGAAGGCATCTCCAGGAGAACTCTCCTGGACAGATTCTTACATTGTTATCCAAGGTGACCCTGGAGACATTTCAAAGTATACATAGGAAATGCACTATGTTTTCTTTCTCCTTTTATGATATTGTTGAATGTGGAATGGCTGTGCAATTTGTATTACCTGTTCTTCAGGTCAATAAAGCTTTTGTATGGACATTATCATACAGGAAGAATTTCTCTCAGTTTCAAAAGAAATGAAAGTGGGGCCCGTGCAGAATTGAGTGAATTCACTAGTTCAGTGAATTTACATGATTGCGTATTGATGCCACATCGTGTTTGGATAGCCCCGAAATTGCCTCCCAGTGCCCAAAATTGCATGTGATAGTTTCTCACGCAATAACATGAAACTCCACGATTGCGTTCGGAAGGACTTCCCTTTGCCCAAAAATGCATAACCCCATGATTGCATTCAGATTGTCATTGGATTATACTTCCAATTCCCATTGTGTGATAAACTCCTATGTTTATACACATCTGGATGAGAGAATGAGAAGCAGTAGACATATAGATGTTGAGCCATCACTGGTTTAGCATCAGTGTCATGTTCTCTGAATTTTCCCAGGTATTAGCATGCAGTTCTATACTTCCAAGCCAGAAAACTCTTGATATATATGGATCTTTCATTAAAAGCCTTACTATTTTCATAGAATCATAAAATCAGTGGGGCGAAACAGATGGGCAGGAAAAAGTGGCTTTGAAGCTGCCTTTTCTAAAGACACATTGAAACCAACTGCACCTCCAGCTCCCAAGTCACCTGGAGTGCTTATATCACGACCACATGACATGGCTTCAAGCCAGGAAGAAGCAGAAAAAAGCTGCTTCTTTTTGAAACAACTTTTCTCTGCATAAGGCGCCTAGAGGGCACTTTTCTGCTGGCTTCAAAGCATGTGTCATCTAAATGCCACACCTTCAAGCCAGCCTGAAAGCACCTCTTTAGCCCCATAGAATCGTGGTTGCTGCTCAGTCATGCAAAACTTGAACTGCATTAAATAGTGGTCCTGCCTAGACAAAGCATTGCCAACTTGCATTGGTGACACTCAGTGGGGTGTTGTGGCAATTCCTCCTATCCTGATGAATATCTCTCTCCCTTCCGCCCTCCTTCCCTTCAACATATGGTACAGTTCTGACTCTGCCCCTGGAAATACATTTTGCATTTTATCCACCACTGAGATTCATGAAAACAAGATGCTATACCCAGTATCAGACAGCTCTTTCCTCTACTGAGAATGGCCAATGTATGGCCCATGGTGTCTTGAGGACTTGAGGTGCCCTTTCAGTAAAAAAATAAAAGAAAACAAAAAATTTTCTGGAGGCATGGAGGAACTTGCATAACTCTGAAATCTGGGGTGAGGGAGGTGTATGTAGACCCAGTCCTCAATTACTCGCTTCTGCTCTAAAGCAACGTTTTTACTGGGATCATTTTATCATTGTAGCCATTCAGTTAAGAAACCAAAACTGTTCAGACAAGTTGAGTGCAACACTATTCCAAGCACCCGATGAAACACAGAAATTTCCTTGCTAAAAAATAATTCTTGAAACACACTGGGAATTGAGATAGAAGATAGTTCCCATTAGCCAATTTTAAAAACTGAATTCATCCAAATTATAGAAGTCAAAAGGAAACAAGACCTGCATGACTTTCAAATGAAAGTGGAAGCATGTAGTTTGGAGGAAACTGGGAGCATTACAGTTGTCTGCATTTTTTCATTTTGAAACCTAGGCAAATTAATTTGCACAAATAAGAAAGCATCATAGGAAAAATGTGTACAGACACAATTTGGCCACTTGAGAAAGCTGTGTGCATTAAGAATTTAAAATGTTTACCTTAGGAAGGAAGAAAAAAAGTATTGTGATCTGATGCAAAACAAGAATGGAAAGAAAATAGAAGTGGAACACAATGAATCTGAAACTGAGAGGTTTTCATATTCCCACCTAAAGTGCAGTTGGCTCCTTTGTGTGTCTCTACGTGTTTTCAATCGCCTCTTGCCTACTTGGGAGAAAAACCTGCATCCCCATGTCAAGCTTAAGGTCCAGTTCTAACCTAAAAGTGTACTGTAAATGTACAGACCAACATGCAAGCGGTATGACATGAATAATGGTATTTCACCTGGCAGGGAAGAATAAATATCCAGAAGTATATCTGAGGAAGGTCAACTTTCTTTAGTATTTTGATGCGAGATCATCATCAAATACCAGGAGCTCTGGGCTCTATTTCAGAGGAAGGAACTGGCAAAACCACCTCTAAATATTCCTTGCCTAAGAAAACCCTATGAAATGCATAGGGTTGCCATAAGTCAACAGGCAAGTCACCTACACACAATACTCATAAATGGATGCAGGGCATGCCCTTGATTATACTCCAGTCTACAGATCTAGGTCTCCATGTATGCATTCTTCCCCCTCCTCCTCATCTCCTGGAGAAAATGTCACCATAAGTGTCAGATGAGAACAGCTCTTTACAACACCCATGAAGCCCATAGAACATGAAACAGCTGTTTCCAATTCACTCAGTGGCAGATGAGTTCTTGACCCACCTAAGTGAGAAAATCAAAGGCAGTTGGATATGCTGCTGCCCATACCTGTCCCTTGTGAATCATATATCTATAGAAACTGACATGCCTTAACCCCATCAGCCTGGTGTCACATACAGCTTTGAGTGAGTTTTTGATGTTTGACTATTTTTGTCACTACTTGTTCTCTCTTTCTTGTAGTAGGATTACTGTGTTTTTTATTTTAATGCTGGAAAAAATTTTTTATTAGAAAGAATACACACACACACACACATACACTACGCATTAAAGTAAAGGTGAAATAAGTAACCGCCTGGTGTTTGTCTTTTTTTTTAAATACTGAAAGCCAGGTACCAGGGTCCTGGGAGAGACTATCAATAAGACCCCAACACAATGTAAACCTTTCTTTTCCAGCTATGATTTTGATGAAAATGACCCCTCTCTATAGCAACTAACTGTGCACCGCCCTGATTATTATTATTATTATTATTATTATTATTATTATTATTATTACTAGCATGGGGTGGGAGAGGAACACTTCCATTGGCACCCTATGGAAACTTTTCCTTCAGTGACAACAGACCCCACAACTATCCAAGTTTGTTAGGGACAGTCCTAATTAATCCTTTGTCACCCACTTTTTCAGCTGCTTTACAATGTCTTGACTTCTCTCTTCTCCCACTTTCCACCCTTCTCTTCAGTTTATTTCAATGGCTGAAGACTAAGGGCGTGTCTACACTATAGGAATGATGCAGTATGATGGCACTTTAAGTGCTGTAGGTCCATCCTGTGGAATCCTGGAATGTGTAGGTTTACAAGGTCCTTGGCCTTCTCTGCCAAGGGTCACAAAACAACAAATTCCAGTATTCTGTAGAATGGAGTCTTGGCAGTTAAAGTGGTGCATTATTCCTACAATGTAGATGCACATTGAGTTTGCAGTCAGTTAAACTCAGTAGTAGGAAGAGCAGAGAGTCTTGCATTTTCCCAGTACACTGAGGCAAAAGCAAACTGCAGCAATATCTCCGAGCTTGTGTCTTCTTAGAATAATAGACTTTTTAATCTTAGCCACATTCTGATGTTCCTTGACCTAAGGTCTCCTATTTTGCAGTTACAAGAAAAGAGGCTCCGGTAAACACAGGAGCAGAGCCTTCAGCAGCCACAGGAACAAGTCTGGAGATGTATTTTGTTGTGCCCTGCCTCCAGGACTCTGGCATGGACTCTTTCTTAGGGCCTGCTCAGACTGGCAGTAAGTGCAGCTTCAGGGATAAATGGCATTTGGATAACACACACCCCAACACCACCCCCAAGTGCCTTGCTGCATGGCAGTGGCATTACAGTGCTCCTTTGGCACAGCATTTAAACAACTTACACCAGAAGGAGCACCAAAAAGTGCCACCATGGCAGCAAAGGTGCCCTTTTTCTGCCCCCAAAAGGAGCAGCATTTTGCTGTTGCTTTTTAGGCTCAAAAATGATGGATTGGGGCTGTGGCGTGCAGTTGCCACTGCCTCAATCCAGCACTCAAAGAGGTGGTGGCAAGCCACTCTATCAGTGTGGTCTGCTTTACCCCTTAGTCTGAAAATGAGGCTCTGATATAGATCCTGAGATCCCAGAGGACATGCCAAGTCTGCAGCCACAAGAGGAGAGTTCCCAGTAGCCACAACCCTCAGAGGAAAATCCAGACTTATCTACACCTAGCCATGTGGAGAGAAGCCAGGACAGAGAAAGACACAGATCAGGTATAAATGTTGGGAGCTAGGCCTTCTGACGTTGTGTAGCCAACAGAGGAGTACCTTTGGCCCATTCTAGTCTTGAGCCACTGTTATAGTCAGATACATAGGGTTGTCAGGTTGAAAACTGGAGACACTGCTTGTAACTTTAATGGTTGTGTAGAATGGGGAATCTCAGCAGGTGTTGCTTGTCATATAACCAGGTAACAAGCATAGCTCTCCTACATAACCATTGATGTTACAGGAATCCCTTCCAGTATTCAGTCTGACAAACCTAAATGTGCACAATTGTTCTGGTCCTGATAACCTATGGGGTACTGTAATTACCATGCATCATTAATTGTAATGTGACGTTTTATGTCATAGTTTGCAGGAAGTAATTATTTTAGTGAGATATCATAGCCTTAGGATACAATTTAGATAAAATAATGTTGATTTTAACAAGAGAATTTGTTTACTCCCTTGTCTACCTTCAGTCAGAGGGATATAACAGTGCTTTCTTTCTTTCTTTTCTTTTTTTGCTGGATTGTGGCTGTAATCCAAGGACAGCTCACACTGTGGTCCCAGAGCTGCCAGGATCCAGACGTGGACCTGCCATGCTTTATTGTGGTGCTCGATGTGGCTATGTAGAGTGATGGGATACACTATCAAATTGGTGATGCTGGGAAGAAAATGGCATATCATTTGCTGCCAGGGATAATGAGCAGGTATCAGGTATATCTTGTGGGCAGCTGGAGCTTGGTAACTGTGGGGGGGGGGGGGGGAGGGGTATGTTCTGGGAAAACCAAATTTCTTGAGTTACTGGTAAATGGGATGAAGGGTTTTGTAATGGGTGAATTCCTTGGACTATGGATACTATATGACTGGTCCTGACAACAGTTGTAAACTCTGCTGAATAAAGCTTTTCTGAATCTTCCAAGATCTTGCGTTCACCTGTACATTATAGAAAGATTCCTAGTAGCAGTGTTAGTTCCTCCTGGTGACAAGCAGTGGGGAAACTACACGGCAACAGGCAGTCTGTGTAGGAACTGTCTAAACATGGCCAGTAGTTCAGATAGGATCGAATACCAACATCTGACTGGACAACGGTTACCAACTGGAGCATGTCCAAAGGAGGGCAACTAAGATGGTGGAGGGTCTGGAAACCATGCCCTATGAGGACCGCCTTAGGGAACTGGGGATGTTTAGCCTGGAGAAGGTTAAGAGGAGATATGATAGCCCTTTTTAAATATTTGAAGGGCTGTCATATTGAGGAGGAAGCAAGCTTGTTTTCTGCTGCTCCAGAAACTAGGACGTGGAACAATGGATATAAATTGCAGGAAAAGAGATTCCACCTCAACATTAGAAGTAACTTCCTGACAGTAAGGGCTGTTTGACAGTGGAACACACTCCCTTGGAGAGTGGTGGAGTCTCCTTCCTTGGAGGTCTTTAAGCAGAGGCTGGATGGCCATCTGTCAGGGATGCTTTGATTGGGAGTTCCTGCATGGCAGGGGGTTGGACTGGATGGTCCTTGTGGTCTCTTCCAACTCTATGATTCTATGATTCTAACAGGTCATCCTGAGTGACAGTACATATACACACAAGGTCAGGCAATCTAAAGTCAAGTCAATTGAAAAAGCAAGCCCATAAAAGACAGGGAAAGTTCTAAAATGAAAACAAAACAGAGGCAAAAATATGTGTGATTGCAGAGTGTTCAGGTGTCGAAATTTCAACGTTGAGTCGACTTGAAATATGACCTTTACTTAAGGAGATCTTCACCCTTGAAGAATCTTAGCTCTTGAGAATTCATTGTGGCTATGTGGTTCTCATGTTGATTTTCTGTCTAACCCATAGCTTCAAGTATCACCACTTCTAAGGGCTGTGTGGGGCTTAGCTTTTTTCTTTGACTCAGGGGCTGAACTTCCACAAAAAGGGTGAGTACGGTGTCTTGTGCGCTTGAGAGTCTGGGCTCTGCAATACTTCCTGGTTCTATGTCATCCTGATACTTGAGGGATTCAATCTTTTCCTCACTGGATGATTCTCCCAGCAAGGATATTACAGCTGAGGGATACAAAGCTGTATAAACATCTTGGATAAGATACCAATCTGAGGTATTCAGATATTCGTCCTTTGAAGATGTTTGAACCATCTCCAAATCAAACATGACTTCAAATCAAACATTTCCAAATGCTATCCAAGATGAAATGAGCTGAATTTTTCGTCTCAATTTTTGAGTCTCACACAAATGTTACAATGTCTTTCCACAAGTGGAAAACATCCACTTGGGGAAAGACAGACATATTCTAGCTTTTCATGGTGGCTTTACCAGGGATTTCCAGTTATAGACTATTCTGGAGAAATGGAGAAGGGATATTTCATTGAATTTTTGCATCTTTTCAAGTTGTGGCTAAGAACAGCTAAGTGGAGATGGACCTCATTTTTGTCTGTTCTTGTGGTAGCTGCCACAAACTCTCCAAGCCTGGAGGGGGCCACCTTGGTGGATTTTTCTGTGTTGCTCAGTGTGCCTCCTGAGATTTAGGTATTTTGTGGAATGTCACTAAGTCCTGATATTAAGCATTTGACTTTTTCACACGGGGACCTATGTGCCTCAATCCTGAAAATGATTAAAGTGTTGGCATCCCAGAAAGGCAAGTCCATTTGCGAATGGTTATCATACAAAAGCACAACAAGAATTGAAAACCACATTAAAGGGAGCCCAATACGCAGTTGGGTATCAAATTGAGGAGGACAAATCCCCATTGCCAGCTTGTGAAATACCTTTTCTGTGCATGCTCCAGCTGTCATTTCCACAAGCCCACCCCTCCCACATGCTCCAGGGAGGGAAGGGTGGTTGTCTTGCAGCTTTGAAATAAAACCCTTTTTCCATGGTGGTGGGGATCCTAGCTAGAGCGCTCCTTAGCCCTTCTTTGTCTCCCCCTCCTCCTCTCTCCAGCTGAGAGAGTGTGACCATGTGCAGTAGGTGGCAGGACCGGGAAGGGGGGCCAGCCAACGTGGACAGTGGTGGGTGGTTGCTCTGCACTGCTCGGGAGCAATGCCTCAGCTGAGGCCACTTTGGAGGATGAGCGGTGCTTGTTGAGGGCCCCCTGCAAGGTCCTCTGGTGCAGCGTCTCCCTTTCTGAGGCCCCCTTGGTGGTGCGGGTGGCCTGAGAGGCCTTGGAGGCCGCCAGGTGGAGGTCAGTGCCACCGTGGAGGTCTTGTCTGCTGCAGCTGTTCGGCTGGAGGAGCTGAAGTTGCTGACGCTGTGGGACCAGGAGTAGTAGTAGTAGTTGTTATCGGTTGCCAGGAGGATCTTGCTGGTAACACTGCCGCTCTATGGAAAAGGATGATGATGGTGCTGCCACAACCGCTGTCACCCTCAGAGGAATCCTGGTGGGTGAGCCAGATTCTCCTGATCCTCAGTGCGCTCTCAGAGGCCCTCTTCCCCACAAAAGTCACACTCTCTTGCCCACACAAGAGTCACATTTTTTCAGTTGGAGGGAGGAGGACAAGGAGGAGGACCATGGGAATTGAAGGGAATCCATGGATGATCTAGAAACACATTTCATAACAAGCCAAATTCGAATTAACTTCAAATTTGCATTGCAACAGGATTTGTAACTTTCGTAGTTTACCTAATTTACCCATTTTTGAGATGATTTGTTATTGTGCTCAAAACAGTGCTGGATTCCATTCGATGTTGTTTGATAAGCTCATGCGAAATAACATGAAACCTCATGATTGACTCTTCATTGACCCTGGGATAACCTTCCAATTTTCCATGTGTGAAAAAGTCCATTGTCCTCTTGCGCTTTCTTGCTGGCAGCTTGATATTGAAGAAGGGACCTCACATAAGAACAGAGAAACAGAGGGGTGGCTGGCTTAACCAAGCTCTCTCACCAAAGACTGGCCCAACACATTTTGTTGCCTGTTACAAAGAATGAGATAGCATATTTTATCCCATGTATAAGTGGGCCATCAGTTGCATCTGCTTCAACTTCATCATCCACTTCATCTGAAGGCAGGTGTCTAGCAAAATGGGCATAGAGCAAAGCTTTCTTATCTGATACCTTGTTGTTATGGCTGCATCTGCCACTTGAGGTGACTGCCTCACTCTGTCATAGATTGCCACATACTTGCATTACTTTTGCGGGGGAATTTGTAGGGCATTGCATCTATGATTCTCCATCCCCACTTCCTAATTTTAACTCTTCTCTCCTGTGATGACAATCTCTCCACAATCATGAAAATAAAAGATAAACACAGGGCAAAAACAAGTGGGCAGCTTCAGCCTGCTTGGGGGCATGGCATTTACATGCACAACACCCCTAAGTCACCCAGAAGTCACACTGGCGATTACATGCCAGGAGGCTTCAGGGCAACTTGGGGGTGTGGCATTCAGATGCCAAATGCCCCGGAGCCAGCAAAAAGCCAGCTCCAGAGGGAAAGGGGCAGCTTTTTTCTGCCCCAAATAGTGGCAGAAAATGGATGGATTGGGGCTGCTAGTCTGTTTGCAGCAGCCCCAATCCAGCCTAAATGGGGCATCTATTTCGCCCCATATTTGGCTATTCTGAATATTTATTGAAGAAAGATAGTTTTATCCTAACTAAAGAGGGGCTGTCTGTAGGATTCCACTCTCTGTGATCACTAGGTAATACTCTCAGTTTGGCCATAATTGACTTTAATGGGTCTTGAAATCCTGCAGGTCTGCCTTTATGAAAAGTAAGCAGTGAAAGTAGGGCTGTGAATACTGAAGCAGGAACAGAAAAGTTGTGGGAGTGCCTAACAAATCTGATAGTTAAAATGCAGGACAGACTTTCAAGCAAAATGTACAAGGCTTTCTGTATCTGTCCACACAGAATGGGACACAATGTCTATTTTGAAACCCAGTGGAGAAAAGTGAATTCAGAGTAAATAATAAATATAAATAGACTTGGTAGGACCACTCCTACTCTTTGGAATGTTGCAACAGGAGTTTATAACTTGTTCCAAATAAACAGATGAAAGAGAAATCAAGGAGGAGTAGCATTATGTGTTGAAAATGTGTACACCTGTGTAGAAGTTCAAGAGAATGAATAGAGGAATCCCATGGAGTGCATCTGGTAAAAATAAAAATGGAGAAAAGAACAACAACATTCAACTCAGAGGCTACCCCATACTTCAGAACCAAAGAGGGGATATGTATAATGTGTTGCTGAAACAAATTACAGATGTTGCTAGGATGCACAAGTTACTAGTACTGGAGGATAACTTCAAATATCTGTTGTTGGTTAGGAGGGAGAGACAGTAAACCCAAAAGGTATGGGAGAAACCTGTTTTGCCAGTTGAAGTTGTATTGTGTCTACAAGTTCATTCTGACTTATAGTACCCATTCCTACCCCCACTTTTGGGGGGGTCCTACATTTTGCTGCTTCTTTTTGACCTGGAAAAATGCCAGATCAGGGCTGCGGTGTGCAGTTGCCGCAGCCCTGATCTGGCTCTCAGAGGGGCAGCGTAGAGCCATCCCTTTACGGCTGTTTGTTTTGGCCCTATGTTTTCCGAGGAAAATAATTTTCAAAGTAGAGTCCCCAAATACAGAAAATGATCAAACTTCTCATAAAACTTCTCATAATCTTGCCAAGAAGGGGAAGTACACTTGATTGCTTCAGTGACTAAGGAAGGCATCTCTCCTCTGAATGACTGCCTTAGTTCGGTAATGGACTGGATGAGGAAAAACAGACTCAAATTGAATCCTAGTAAGACAGAGGTACTTGCCATAGGGAACCCTAATCCGAGTGTGAAGATATGCCACTTCCCCTAAAGGACTGTGTGTGCAACTTAAGGCTCCTCCTCGATTTGTCACTCCAGGTGACATCACAGATAGATACAACGGCCAGGAGTATCTGCTATCAGCTTCGGCTGATATGCGAGCTGTGACCCTACCTGGAGCCAGGGGACCTAGAAACGGTGGTTACACGTGTGGGTAACCTTTCGTCTTGACTTCTGCAATGCACTCTACATGGGGCTACCCTTGTGCCAAGTTCGGAAGCTTCAACTAGTACAAAACATGTCAGCCAGGCTGGTCACTGGCAAGTCCAGATTGACCACATAACACCCATTTTAAAATCTCTTCACTGGCTGCCAATTAACTTCCGGGTGAAGTAAAAGGTGTTGGTTATAACCTTTAAAGCCCTACATGGCTTGGGTCCAGCTGACTTGCAGGAGCGCCTCCTTCCCTATAATCCACCCTGCACATTCAGGTCCACTAGGAAGAATTTACTGCAGCCAAAGAACAGGCTGGCTGCGGTTTCCCAGAGGACCTTTTCAGCAGCTGCTCCAAAAGTATGGAATGGCCTACCGGAGGAGATCCGTCACCCTTGACACCTTTAAGATTGACCAGATTGACCTCTCATTAAAAAGAGAATCCTGTCTGCTCACAGTTGTTCTCTCCATCTGCCTATTTTTAAATTGTTTTTAAAATATTTTAACCTTGAATGTTTTATTGATGGTTTTATTATTCTGTTGTTTTATTATTCTGTTGGGGGAGGGTTGGGTATTGTTTAATTTATGATTATTTTGTATTATGTATTTTATCTCTATTACTATAACCTGCCTCAGGCTAATAATAATAACAATGATAATAACAACAATAACAACAATAAGCCATAGGGAACCCTACGGATCGAGATGGGTTGTTGTTGTTGTTGTTGTTTTTGTTGTTAATCCCCCCCCCCCCCCCATATGCAAGAATCTCCAAATCTGCCATGGCTTCATCCTCAGAATATCCCATTTTGGGAGTTTCTGGTGCCAACTGCTGATGGAAACATTGCTGGCACAGGAGTTGTGTCCAATGACCATTCTGGATAATTCGAGTTTTTAAGATTGATGCTTCTGTCTCAAATCCACCATAACCCACCTTAGCCAAAGGAGGTTATATGACTGCCCTTCCCATCAGTAAAATTCTGATTATTTCACTGATGTTTAAAGCTCTCTCATCACCCTCATTCTTAGTGGGGATAGAAGAGAAATAATTCCTCCCAGTCCAGGCAACTAGAGGGTTACTGTCTTTTTTGTAATACTACACAGAAATCACTGTTTACAGTAATAGAAGCAATTATATATTATATGCCCACTTTTTGTTTTTTTAAAAAATGTAGCTTTCCCCTGAAATACCTATTTTGAGGTGTTGTATAGATTTATTAAATAAAAATATTAATCAATAAATCCAATTTTAGTTCCAGAAAAATAAGCTGAAACTAGCTTTAATATTTGAACATTATCCTATATGTACTAAATGAGTATCAAAATGTTAAACAAAGAGCTCATAAAAAATAAAAAATAAAAGACAATTTTAGATCTTTCTCCTTTAATGCGTTATTGTAGGACATTCTTATAAAGCACCATGTCATTATTTTAGACTTAAATGTTTTATCCAGGAGCATCAACACCATATATGCTTCAATCACCAAACATTTTTTTAATGGCTTTCAGATAAAACAATTTATTTATGCAATTAACAACAACATGCAATTTCTAATAATTAGCAGATAATAGTTATCCACAAAGTACTTTATAAAATTGCCTTCAGAACTGCATTCATTCTGTAGGGAAACCGCTTAAAATTAGACTATAAAATTACCAGAAAATGTACTGCATTAACAAGAATATTCTGTATTCTCTTTCCCTTTCAAATTTATGGGTTTGAGTATTTGTAAACATTTGGTTTCACATAGAGACAGCAGGACCTATCGCCTTACCACTTTATGAAGAAATAAATACCCAACTGTTTATTTCAAAGGATTTCCCCCCATATTTTGTCACCAGCATACAAGCAATGCTGGTCCCCCAACCCAAGGTTATAGTAAACAGTGTAATTCATGTTTATGAAAGGTCTCTAAGAATAAGTAATAAAGAAAAAAGGAGCATCTTAAATGTGAGACATAATGTAGAATAAAGTGATCTGCTGTTTTAACCCAATGATGCAGAAATATTAAATTGGTAAGTAACATTTGTGGATTATAAGAGATCAGGAAGAAGGTCCATCGCTATGGGACAGTTTCATGGTTGTTCCTGTTGAAATTACTCCATGGGAGTTCTCCCAGTGTCAATCCTTGGGTGGCATATAAATAGATGTCATTCCAATTGGAACAGGAGCAGAGGGAGTGGCTGTAAAACTGAGAGTGGATTCACAGATTCCACAGCAAAGATGTGAGAGAAGAATCCTGAATAATATTCCAGGAACATGGGTAAGTAGAAGTAGATTTAGATGACCAAGAAGACACTTTTGATCTTCTCCGGTTTCCTATTGATTTGTAGGCTCAGCTTAAACAGGAGGTGCTGACTGATGAAGCCCATGAGAGTTTAAAAGGTCTGCCTTCCTCCATATGAACCTTCCCATTTGCTTGGATCAATAGCTGAGATCCAGCTCTGTAATGCCCCTGTGACTGAGGAATAAGAGGGAAGCTCTAGTAGAGATGGATCTCCCAGTTATGGTACCAAAACTGTAAAATGTTCTTCAATCAGAGGACTATCAAAGCTTGGCTTTCTGTCAGTGAAGAAGATGTACGTAGTGCATTGAGTACTTGAACTGTATGCTTCATGGCTTTGTATCCTGTGAATTAAAAAAAAAAATCTCGTTGTTTTTGATTATGTAGTGACACAGAAGTAGCAACAACTAAGCCTTGAGGAGTAGACATTTTCCATCAAGGTCTCCCCCATTTAATGCTCTAGCCTGTCTAGCTTTTTGGCTGAGAAAATGGTCCTTCTCACCAAATAGCAAACCATTTGGCCATACTTACAGTTGCTAGGTGGAATGCATTGGTTTTGGGGGATCTTCCCTATGGACAGCACCACAGAATCACCTAAGGCTTCTGAAGAGCATGGAATGTGACTTTCTTAAAGGAGCTATTTATGACATTCCTTAGTCTGATCTCAGTAACAGGTCATTACTGAATTCCAGCTAACCAGAAGGAAAAAAAACCAAAAACACTTCCAGCTAACCTCATTCTCCTGTAGCTCATGTTTTTAAATGCCTTTTCCTGTCTGTCTTTCTTCCTCTCACCCATCTTGTTCCTGGCTTCGTTTTCCTTGCTAGCTGTATAACGCTTCACAAAGGATGGGGTGATTCTCCCTCTCTCATTGCTCAAAACATACCCACAATGCACTAAGAGGCAGAAATCCCATTATATTATACTGAAACCACAAACAAAAAAAGCACCATTCCAGATTGTTAGTATAAAAAGTAACTAATTACTAGAAAAAGCTACAAGGAACATGCTACCTCACAGCTCAGGGCTTAGGGAGTGGATACCTTCCAATATTGTTCCTTTGACTCCCAAAAGTCTTCATAAGTCATTACTACCTTTAGGAAGATTGTTATTCTGTTGTAAAGCAGTGGGATATAAATATTTGACATACGTAATACATGAAAAATTACTTACTCCTTTTTAATTTTACTTTGCTGTTTCCTGCTTTTAGAGCCCTGTTTCTATAATCATGCATCAGTTTGGGGTTATTATTAAACAGCGTTCTGTACAGATTCAAGCTGAATTTGTGTGCAATAATAAAGACTGTTTCTGAATTGTAAGCAGCATCAGTCTGAGTAAAGGACTTGAGTTTAAAGTGCCCTTTTATAATCTTATATCCTCATATTTTGGGCTCCTGTTCTCATCACATGTGCCTATGGACCTTATTGCATGGGGTTAAAACAGTGGCTTATCTTTCCCGAATTCAGTGCTAATTTGGGAGGCAAATTTCACACAAATATCACCACTGAATTGTCACCTGGGTCTGTCCCCAGATGCAGCCCAGGTCATCTAAGCTGCTTCCTCGGCCATTTTAAGAAAGTCTTTTTCAACACGGAAGCTTTCGACTTCTAAAAATGGCCACTGAAGTGGCTTACGTGAATCAGGCTGCATCCAGGATGGACCCAGGGAGCAATTTGGTGGCTGCCTCCTGAATTAGCACTGAATTCAGGAAACGCAAACCACTGTTTTAGCCCCATGTGATAGGGTCCTATATGGCATTCTGACTGAAATACAAACCAAGTGGATAAAACTAGAAATGGAGAAACCTGTCTTATAATATGGGAAAAGGAGAATCCAGAGACATCTTTGGAAGAACTATAGCTTCTTTAGATTGGTTTGGGGAGCTGGAAAAAGAACAATCTTGAGGCATGCCAGCCTCACCAAACCAGTGAGCTTGAATTCAAACCCCCCCCCCAATATACAGAAAATAGGGACTCTGTGAGGTGCCACAAAATGGGCTTGGATCACCCCAAAATAGTTTGTATTAAGGCCTTCTTGAAGGCCTTGAAAGTCAGTGTGAAAAATTTAGTCAGGTATAGCATAAAGCCCATTAATTTCAATGAGAGCTAACTTCATCTGGATCAAACAGTATAAGAGTTTAGATCAGTGATTCCCAAAGTGGGTAGTAGCAACCCTCTGGAGGCATTGGAAAGCTCCAGGGGAAGGGACTGAGGGGAAAAAAGGGCAGCAGGGGAGCAATGAGGAAAAGCGTGTGTGTGTGTTTGTGTGCAGGGGTTTTGGGGATGAGGGTTGCACGAAAAAAAAAATCTTTTGTGCTCCTTTCTGGGACACGACATTCTGGATCCATCCAACTGGACTGAAGGGAGGGGCAGACATGCACAATCTCTCCTCCCCTCCTTCAAGCCAGCTAGCTAAGGCAAAAGGAATGGGAGCAGCTTTATGCAAGTTCTCCTCTTTTCCCTCTTGCTTTGGCTAGCTAGCATGTGGAGGTGGGGGGGGGGGGATGCTACGGCTGTCACCCAAGATGAAAAGGAGCAGTAGCCTGAAAAGGTTTGGGGACCACTGGCTTAGATCCAGGTTAGAATAATCTTGACATGAGATGGAACAGGTGGTTACCTTTGGCCTGTCCACATCAGTGAGCCAGTATAGGGGTTCTATGATTGTACATCTATACTGTAGAAATAATGCACATTGGTATCACTCTAACTGCTATGGCTCCATCCTACAGAATCCGGGGATTTTTAATTTTGTGAGCCACCAGCACTCTTTGGCAGAAGAGGCTAAAGCTCTTGTAAAACTATAAATCCCAGGATTCCATAGGATGGGGCTACAGCACTTAAAGTGGTGTCAAATTACATTATTTCTACAGTGTTGATGCACCCTCAGTCTAAGGAGAATTTAAATGAGACTAATTGTTCCATTGCAGATTCTTTAATAATTTAGTAATATGATTTAATATAAATTTAATTATTCAAGTATCTAGCATGTGGCCTATTTACATCATGATCATATTCAAAAACTGCTAAGACATTTAGCTATTATCTTGGTCATAAATGGTTCCAGATTACTACATATATGTCTTTCTAAACCTAATGAAGTTAACACCTGTAATTTAAAACAACAAATTCCTGGTAATTTCTTACCATAATCTGGTTCTGTAACCAATGCTTCACACATATAGAGACATTAATCCACAACAGTGTCTGGTTCTCATGTTGTTTTGAGTGGTATGTATTTAAACTTACTGGGGCCTATATGATTGTGTTTCAGCTACTTCAGCACTTTTCAAGGAATCTCCCAGCCTACAATTTTGGCGTATGATGACAGAGCTATCTTAAAGTGACTCTTGCTTCTCTAAGATTATTCTAAGGCAGCTGTGTTAAGAAAACATCTTCTAAGCAGTCATATGCTTATAGTTTCTCTGTTTTGTATTTCACTTGAATACACAAAATTACTTGCCTGCTTTTCTTTCTTTTTAATGTGATCTTAAAAAAAAAAAAAAGACTGACATGGTTGTCCCAATGTAAACAGCCAGAAAAGCCAACTATGTTATACTTTTTGGCCTGTGCAGTTAAAATGAATGTCAGAGAATTTTAGTCATAGGCAGTTTTGTTTTCTTCAGTGTTATTATTTCCTGCCTTTTCATTTTTTCCCATACTCATGCTGGCCTTCTGAAAGCATACATCAAAACTCCCCACTTCCCAGTATCATATCTTCTGACAGGAAATGTGTGTTGATTAAGGCAAAAGTATCTTTTATGAGCAAACCTATCTGTACACAGTAGCATTTTTTAAATCTTCAGTTATTTTTGGCTCCACGTCATATCGAAAACTCAAGTAACCAGAGAATAAAATTTATCTGCTCAAAGATGAGTGTTTCCCATAATGTAATGCAGTAATTTTTCTCACATCCATGGTCCCCGCTTTGAAGAACACCAAATAAATGCTATTCTAGTTGATCCACAAGCTGGTCAACTTAGATGACGGGGTCTGCACACACAAAGTAACAGTACTATTTATTTGTATAAAAATGCTATGCTGTAATTTATAATCTATAAGGAAAATCTGATGGGTTTACTTTATCCTGCATTCAGACATTTTACATTTCTGGTTCTTTCAACTCTGGATTTGAAGAAATTTGTGGTTTTTAGTAAATTCATAGAAAAAGCAAATCCCTTCTCCCATTTGCACAAGCCAAATTTGATAGGTACAGGATTCAGGTGGCTATGTAGTACTTACTTGCCATACAAACAAAGAAGCTGTTAGGGGGAAAAAAGAGGTGATAACCTCAATTCATCATTATCATGGGATTCAAATCCAGCCTTTCAAGAACAAAACACATAAAGCCATTGGCTTTCTCTGGATGTATGATTATGTCATTTTTGGTTTCTCCCACTTTCATTTTTCTAAAAAACAAAATTTAAGTTCTTTCCATTATGAATATTAAGCAATTTATTACTTTGAGGGAATTTGCAATTTATTACTTTTGGGGAATATGTAAGAAAAATGAACCCCAAAGAAAATCTAATCTAAACTAAAGTAGCATCACTAAATCCAGAAACACCTCAGAAATCATAAAAGAGAATGGACACTTGGAGTCTAAGAAATCAGGAGATCTTAAATGCCTAGTGACATAAGCAGTGTGTATAAGCATTAAATCGAGCATCAGGTGAACCTTCCTCATTTGTAAGGATGACTTTAATACTTAGGCATGTTAATTCAGAAGACAAACATCTTTCAGTTTCCTTAGCCCCATGTATTTGATGATTTAAAGATTAAATTAGAAAAGCAATATGTCTGTGTATGAAACATGCCAGTACCACCACTACAAGCACGGTTGGTGGGGACATGAGAGATGGACTTTTCTGTGGCTGCCTCTGGACTGTGGAACTCCCTCCTCAGGAGGCCAGAATGGTCCCTTCTTTGTTATCCTTCCACCAGCAGGCTAAGACCTACCTGTTTACACAGGCTTTTAAAACAGAAAGTTTTAAAAGAATAGAATCATAGAATCATAGAGTTGGAAGAGACCACAAGGACCATCCAGTCCACCCCCCTGCCATGCAGGAACTCCCAATCAAAGCATCTCTGACAGATGGCCATCCAGCCTCTGTTTAAAGACCTTTACGGAAGGAGATGTTTTATTGTTTTAAAGTATTTTTAACATTTTTATCTTTTTAATTGTATTTTATTCTTTTAATATGTAACTTGATTTCATATTGTAGTAATTTAATGTAATATTTTGGTATGCTTTTAATTGTACCTTTTTAATGTTGTGAGCTGCCCTGAGTCCCAGTTTTGGTGGGAGGGCAGGCTATAAATAAAGATGATGATGATGATGATGATGATGATGATGATGATGATGTCAGTATTGCTGTGACATGGACATACTACTAAACTTTCTGGTGTGAATCAGTGCGGTACATTTGCTTAATCTGTTTTCACCCAGTTATTTAGTAATAGCAATTAGTATTCTATTTTGCTCCATATGACATTTGACATTTGTGTGTAGAGGTAGTCCTACATGCAGTGCATCACAATGATATGGTTTATCTTTGTTAGAAGACCCAGATTCTGATAGTTATTTATCTATTTGAGATCTGGCTTTTGCAAGTTCCAAAATGGCCTTCAAAATTTTGGCCTTCAAAATTCAGATCTAAGGCAGCACTTGGCTAGTCAAACCTGATCAGTTCAGATAACATTCAACTATATTATAAAGCAAAGGCAAACCCCCTCTAAACAAATCTTGATGAGAAACCCCAGGTTCAGTTTGCCTTAAGGATGCCATAATTCAGAAGTAACTTGAAGGCACACAACAACAACAAAATATGATCAGAAAAGTTTGAATACCACCTTGCAAGTCAGTTCCTCCATTGTGTCAGGATTGACACTCATTTGACTATCTCCAGACCTTGGCCATTAAAGCCTAACCCAAAGCTAATGGAAAAAATAGAGGTAGGGGCCACTGGCATACTGAGGACATCTCAGTTCCAATCCTCTATGGATGACCTCACTCAGGAAATTTATATTGACATTTCACAGCAAAATAATGCTTTGTGGGACACCACAGATTAACTGGCACAGGACAAAGCAGTCATTCTCACCTCTGTTACTGCTTTTTGAAAAGGTGCTATTCGGTTTTATATTTGGTAGCCTGATAATAAAGAACCTGTTTGCAAGGCCATATTGGAATGTGCAGGTGAAATATTAAATATTTTAAGCATCATGGCTATTTCCTTACCAGAAGCGGAATATATTATGCAAAACAACAGTCTGTTGATAGAGGTGCACTGCAGTTAATAGGTATGAACATTGACAGGAAATTAATTTTTTTAACTTGGGTTTTAATCTTCCATGGAAAGATGTAGGGTGTGAGAATTTAGCACCTTTGCAAATGACCAAGTATGTTCTAACCAAAGAAGAAGCTAGTCTTCGATTGTCATTTCTTTACCTGAACATCAAATCACAACTCTAGATGGCACTCATAAATAGCTTAATTCACTGATTCTATTCTTTTTATTTTCTATTCATTTCATTCTCGAGTTCTGCTTGCTAATACCTGTTGTTATGTTTTGACAGTATTGCATTTCCCTTTATTTTTGTTTCTCTTGCTCATTTCTCTTTGAATTGTTTTCCCCCACTGGTTCTCTTTGCTTCCTTTCATTTCTTCTGCTACCTTTGAAAACCCAGTGCTTGATTCTTGGATCTACTTTCTGTGTTGTTTTCTTCTCTGGTTTAAAATGTTTACTTCTAAATTGTATCTTTCTTCTCATTTACATTTATTTGATATTGATACTTGTGACCTTCAGTCAACACCATACTTATCAGAAATATCATATTTTATTACAATTTTTCCTGTTTTCCTACTTTATTCCTGTAGCTTATCTCCCACAGGCCCTGTTAGTTTTCTGATTCCCCCCTCCCCTCCCCACTTATTTTGTTTCATATCCCTTAGCCTTTATTTCTCAGCACAGAACTACAGATAAAGAAAAATAATGTAAAAAACATGTAAAAGCTCAAGGGCAGCCTTTGCCTCCCCCTCCAAATGCTGCCTTTTGAGTGAGGAAGAGAAACACTAAATAGAATGCAAACCTCTGAATGCTACAATTGCTTTAATTGGCAAAGTCTCTCTGAGTTAAGGCAGAGAAACTGGTGTACTTTGTTGTATAAATAAATATGTTCATAATTTGGCACTAGTGTATTTACGTTCATTTTTTTTCCACTGCAGAAGGCAAATAGGTCCTTCGTGCAAACCTGGTTTGTTAATGTTAATATGCCAAGAGCTAAAACTGATTATGAAAGGCAGATTGCCTGTGCTACAGACTCAAGAACTGGAATTGCCTAATAACTCCTTATGTAATGTGAACTGAAGGCAACTGATAATACCTGACAAATGTTTCAACCAAAGATGTAGCTACAAAGGATAAAAATGAGGACATTGCCCTCCCCATAACAATTCTGCCCTCCATGAAATTTTCCTTCAGACCCATGTTTCTAGCAATGCAGTTGTTTAAAACTTTAGTCAAACATATAGAAATGCAGTTTAGGTACCCAAGAAAAAGGTTAGTCAAAGAAACCAAGGGAATGTGAACACAGTAAATATAAGAGTTCTAGGTATGAATATTTTTCAGTGTCTCAGTCTCTGCAATGATAGAAATTTGGACACCAAAGCAAAATTTCATTGGGAGAAGAATTCTTACTGGGGAAACAATGCCCTCATTTTTCTCCCCCCAGCTATACTCCTGGTTATGACCAGGTCACAAAGAAGACTATCTTTGCAATCTGCTTCACTCCTTCCCTCAATAGATCTGATAATGTGTGTTGTATAGACTTTTAGGAAATTATATTTTGCATATAATAATATGATATTACCTATTATGCTTTTATCACCCCTATATGACTGCAGAACAATGTTATATGACCCTAATATTTATGGCAATTTGCACACTATTTAGTGAATTAAAAGTGTCATTTTTTTCCTTTGTTCATTCACTTCTCTGTGAGGCACAAGTGCAGCATTAGCCACTGCTAAGGTTTTGAATATAGACCCACTGCGACTGATATATAGCTGTTTTTAAACTAATTGATATGAAAGTAAAGTATAAATAGAGTTTAATAAAGAAATAATCAATGAATAGCTTGTCTTCACTCTTATTTTCTGGCAGCAAGTGAACAGTCCAAGCATCTGACTCAGCATAAAGCAGCTAGTATGTGATTTCTTCTTTCTGTTGCCTTGTTCTCCATAATTCAAGCTATGTTTACCTGTTTCATTAGCTATCTCCATTTACCATCAGTGGCACACTCAATGCAGACTTTGGGGAGAAGTCCACAGGCAACACTCAAATGCAGCAAAACTGGCTTACCACCTTTTGAGGCAGATGAAATAATACATGACCATTTATCATCTAATATATTTTAGTTTTGTCTTTCAGAGACAAAACCTCACTAGGCAGTTTCCACCAGACAAAATCAATATGAAACAGAAGGAGCCTCTGAAGACCATTAAATCAAGGTTCTAAAATTAATACTTAATTCATCTCATAGACCAGCTGAACTGAGGGTCAAACTGTATGTAAGATGCATAATCATAGAGTTGGAAGAGGTCTCAAGGACCATCCTGTCCAACCTCCTGCCATGCAGGAATATACAATCAAAGCAATCCTGACAGATGGCAATCCAATCCCTGTTTAAAACTTCCAAAGAAGAAGATTCTACTACATCCTAAGATAGCATATTTCACTGTCAAACAGCTCTTATTGTCAAGAAGTTCATTCTAATGTTTAGGTGGAATCTCTTTTCCTAGCTATACCCTTATGTGTAGGTTGGTATATGTGTATGAGGTAGTTGTTTTTTTTAGCCAGTTCAGGTCTCTTATCTGGAAAAGAATCCTAGGCAGGGTTCACTTTGTCTCTGTACTGAGTCCCTATGTATTGAAAAAAGAAGGGGAAAAAGCAAAGGAAAACAAAGTAGGCCAAAGGTACTATTGGAATGAATGAGGCATACTTTTTTACTAATGCAAATAGGTGTAAGGATTCCCATCTAGATCAAAACCAAAGCAGCAGACAAAGTGGATGATAAGTGAGTAAACAAAGAGTTAATCCACTACTTGCCATCGTAAAGTCCCAGGCTAGATCAATGACTATTTGTCAGGATAAGCCCATGAGCAGAGCTACTTATGCTCCAAGCTCCATGATGAACTACACAGATTGTCTGGCTCTGGGGTTCATACAGAAATGAACCCAGAATTTCCAGCATCTGTACATTACAGGACAATATTAGTAGTAGAGAGTAAATGGTCTTTCGAGGAAACTGGTTTGATGCTACTGATCTTGTTCTGGAATTCTTGATGGGCTTCTAAGGAATCCTAGGATTTCCTTGAACACAGCTTGAAAATGACTGCCTTAGAACAATATTGTCTCTAAATATAATTTAGTCAAAGCAGTCTTTCTTGGTTAATATGTACAGTTGTGTTTGCAATTAGAGGTTCATTATTCCTAGCAATTTGCAGTGCACTACCGTTTACATTAAAAGATAGCTCAATAACTAAACTGTAACTGTAAAACAATTTGATTGCAATAAGGGTTAAACAGAGCATCTATAAACAATCTAGATATAATTACTAGTGTTCATCAATATAGTCAAAAATGGTTTCTCAGATATTGTCTTCAACTATGGCTTGTTTGAGATGGATTTAAATATTGTATTCTGGCCCTAAAATGCATGCAAATAAGGTGCATGGAAATAGCTTATTATTTCATCTTTTAGCCATGTTAAAATTCTCTCTGCACTTGAATAGCATTTAATGGCTGAAAATAAGATCAGATATTTTAATATGCAACATTTTATCAGCTGTTATTAGGAACAGGTTTGGAAGTGAAAAAATATTGGAAGATTTGTGAATGATTCTATATACTTCCAATGTCCATTATTAAGACTTATGCTTCTTAGTAGAGTGCAGCAGATGTTCTAGACACCACCTTTTAAAAGAGGATGTGAAAATAAGTTGCTTTCCTATTGGCTCTTGGGGCTTTCTTATATTGTCTACTCTATGCCAATAGTGGGTAACTGCTCTCATCCCTCCTTTCTAATCTGAGGAATGAAAAAGAGTAAGGTGGGGGTTATCGGTCTAAATATCTGGAAAGTACAGGTTAGGGCAGGCTGGTGGATGACCTAAGCTAATGCATGCTTTCATTAACTGTGGGTCTTTTCACACTGTATAATTATAGTGCTATGATTCTATTTTAACAGCTATGGTTCCACCCTGTGGAACTTTCTGCTTGTAGTATGGCAAGACAATCTGACTGAGAATTCAAAGTACCATGCCTTAAAATGGAAATCCCAATATTCCAGAGGGTGTTGTCTTGACAATTCAACTGGAATTGCAGTGCTATAAATATAGAATGTGAAAGAGTCCCATATGTACATGCTTACTTAGGTACAGAATTTGGGACTGGATGGATATTACATTTAGAGAAATCCACTTTGATTTTTTAAAAGCTGTAGCTCTGATTCTTACAGTGTCACAGAGGCCTGAAATTCTTATTGGAATTCTTGGTGAAATTTCAGAAATCTGTGGTGTATGCATGGGCATGTGTGTGTGTGTTGGGGGGGAAGATTGAGAGAGAGAATGTGAATGAGAGAGTGATGCTGAGCAGTATTTCCAATGCTTGTGTTTTGTGTTGCACAGCTTTGCCTTTTAGCAGAAATAAACTAAATTATGCCAGAGAGGGGCTTTGTGATATGCAGATTTGCTCATTCTATACTGCTTAAGAATCCAGGGTTCTAAAGAACAGAATAGCCCTGATATCAGTGAGGGAAAGTAATAGTTTGGGGGGGGGGTTGAAATCAATTATACAACAAATTATTTCCTATTAACTGCAAAAACATCACAGTTTTCTTCACATTGTTTTATCTTATGGGAAATTAGCACTGTTGGACATCAATGCAGGTAGTGCTGTATGCATGCTGCAGGATATAAACAAATATCAGTTTGAACAATAAGTGGCTTGATAGTCTAATGCAACTGGAAGTTTTCTTTAGCTGATAAGTTCTTAAAATAAACAGCAGAAAAGCTGTTGTTTTTTAGTGTGGCTGATAATGGTGTTGTTTTTTTCCTTCCTCTGGATGTGCTGCTAAACATAGCAATTGGCGTTAATAGGTAACTCAGACCCATCCCCTCTAGTACTAATTATCAATAGAGGGAAGGAAATAACTAATTTAGGGAAGTGTATTTGTCTTGCTAAGTACATTAGCAGAAGCAGAACAAAGTCTGAAGCAAAACATTTATGATGTACCATCTGATATCAGTGTTGTAGTGCATGTGTGCATTCATATGTATCAAACATAATTGTAATATAACTATTGATTAAAATGACAGTATAAGAGCTACAACATCACCTCAGAGTCTAAAGCTGCAAAATGTTATAAACAAACGAGTCAGTTGCAATGGGATAGATCTTAAGGTGAGACCTGGATATGAGATATTAATTAAGATAAAGCCTCTTGTACCAGTTGAGATCCTTGTTTTGCCCTCCAGGAGAGAATGTTAGAAATGCAAAAGCTTTGCACTACAAATGTCTGCATGTAAAATAGGAATTAGACCTTCCCCTCATGCCCCTAGTTTTACAATAGTAAGTCTACAAGGTCATTTTCATATCCAATGCTGATATAATAAATTAGTTTCTCTCTCTCTGTTCTCCCCCCATACCTAATACTGCAAATAGATGAACCTTCCACTGATTTTCAAGGTTCATTGACTTGCAAGTGTGACATACTGTTACGTAGGGAATAGTATGGGAAGATGTGAGTTTAGTCCAAGATTTGTCATTCTGATGGTGGGAAAACAAACAGGATAATGGAATCCTGTTGATTGTTATTCATCTTTTGGCAGCGTTTGATATCATTATCCAGTAGTATGTTGCTTGACTAGCTATGTGGGTTGGGTCTGGGGCTATGGTGGTACAGCACTTGAGCTTAGACGTAAAGGTATTATTTCAGAAGATATTGCTTGAAGACTTTTCTTCAACATGTGCCATATGAGCTAATGGGCCTCATCAGATTCTGTTTGTTTTCTGTAGATGTTGCTCCAAATCTACTGTAATTCAGAGGGAGGTGCTATTAATTTGCTGATGACAACTGGCACTAGTTGTATGTCCCCCCAATCAAGTGACACTGCAGTGCTGAACTACTGTTTGACCTGGTAGTGAAAAAGTTGAAGGACAAACAACAGAATCCTTCAGCCTAGTCTGGATGGGGTGCACCCTGTCTTAAGCAGCAGGTGGCCTTGGTGACTTGGGACATCTTGCAGCAGCAGTAGCAGCATCTGCTTGGCTCACTGCAGCTTTTCATGGCTAAGGATAGCTTTTCTGTGGTGATTCATGCTTTGGAATGTGGTAAACTTCTACGTGGATTACTGTCATACATTCTATATGGGTCTGTCCTTGAACATGCACCAGAAGCTTCAACTTTTAAACAATAGCAATTACATTCTGATGAAGCCACATTACAATAATTGTTAAGGAACTATGCTGGTGCTTTATCCAATGCCCATTCAAAGTGCTAACAATCATTTATACAACTCTAAATGGCCTAGAGTCCAAATACCTGAAGAAGTGCACATCCTTGCATTAAAATGTTTAGGGAGTTTGTGGTGGTGCAGCCTGTACTGGGTGACATCCAAAAAGGAGGGGACACCCAGTTGGGCCCCCCATGCTCTGCAGACACCATTCCCCTAACCCCCCCCCCCCCCCCCGCATTTGGCAACAAATTAAAATGTTTTTTGATCAGGAATTTTAAATTTGTTTTTTTTTAAAAAAATTGTTGAGGGTTATCCATGTTGTTCTTGATTTGCCAGTTAATGGTTTTTCATACATCTCAATTCATAGCTGTATGGTATAGCTTTAGACACCACTATGAGGTCCTCTTAAGAGTGAACAATGGTTTTGCATTTTAAGAATAAAAAACCTATTTAATCAAACTTTCATCATAAATGCTAATGTTAGCGTCACTATTCATGGTTACCTCTGCCATTTTAAGGCCTGCTTAGCCATGCTGTAGCTATGTTGGACGCTTGACTGTTAGGGAAGGGAAATGGGTTAATGGCGGCTGGGAATTATGTGTGACCCAAAGTCATAATGTGCCTAGTACACAGTGGGGACAGAATGAGAAGGGAGGTGAGTCTGGAAAGGGTAGAGAAGTGAAACCTAGCTTGTTCGATCTGGCAAAGTATGTGCTATTGTTCTGATCCTTTTCAATAAATGGTTTCCTGTTTTATCCATGAAGTGTGATCATTGAGTTAGATAGACACTGAAGCACTATCACTAGATTCCCTGGAGTTTTATGAGCTGGAATTTCTTGGTGGGTTAAATCCTGTCCAGCACTTCTTTAAGAATTTGGGCAATATTCTGGAAAGATCTGGCCCTCTTTCTTTTTCAGTTTAGTTTTACCAATCTGCACATTTCTGAGAAATTCTCTGTTTTGAATTTAAATGGGGATAAAAGCAAAACATACATTTTCTCATCCTTATTTATTGAGAGATACACTCTCCACTTGATTCAATCATGTCTGCATCTCACACTACATCTTAGAACTATGTATCATCATAGCTACATCTGAATCTGTGTCACATTTTCTCTGGTAGCTTCCATAACCAACTCTTTCAGGATACAGTCTTTTACAGGATCTGAAAATGTCATCTCATTGACATCCCTGGAACATGCATTTTTATGTCAGGTAATAGATCACTTGAAGTCACCCATTACAACAATATTTTCACATTTAGATCTCATGTTAATGTATAGTGGTGTTTGGGTCTATGTTTGTATGTGTTCCTTTGTATAACAATAACAATGGCAGCTGGTGGATGTCATTATTATTATCATCAATATTATTAACCTTTATTTATATAGTGCTGTAAATTTACACAGTGCTGTACATACAATCGTCTAATTAGATGGTTCATTGTACATTGTACTCATGTACATTGGGTGGTGAATCCACTGTGGGTTTTCATCCAAACTTTAAAGGAGCTATGTGATGTGTTAGACCTGTTTTAGGGTTCAGCACCTTGTACTGTATAACTCCTTTCATTTTCTGATTAAAACCATATTGTAAATTCACTATCCTGTCCTACTGACATGGAACTTAATAGCAATCACTGAATAAAATGCTCACCCATGATAAATTATTTTGGCACTTGGCATGGTTCCAGCAGTGATTCTTCAGTGGAGTCTATCCATTTGGGGACTGCTAGTTTGTTTGGCACTATGCATTGTGGGAAGGACATTGTCATATCACTCCCAGAGAAGCTTCTTCTATAGATCTACATTACCTCGAAGAGATCTCTTCAGATATCTCCTATTTTTATATTTAGGTGATTTGGAAGAACAAGTAATTACTGTTTCCAGTGATGCACACATCCTATTGCATCATACTACATAGAAAGCCATAGAAAAATTAGTGGAGATGGGATGCTGCAGACATAGGCATCAGACAATATACTAGTGTATGGATGTCCATCTTAAGGACTCTTTTTGTACACTAAGAATTCTGGTTAAATGAGAAAAAATTGTTGCAAAGTATAGCAGGTCTCTTAATATATAATGTGTTGTGTCCTTCTATAGTTGTTAAATTGTTTAGTAGGCTGAATGTAAATCCTATTCCAGTGTGCAATCCAAGAGATCCCAAATATGCCTCATATTTACTACATATTTGTAGGATACTGTTCAGAGAAAATCCAAGTAAGCGGATCTATACATAGAAGCAGGTTTTCATGCATTTATCAGTGACTGGTTCAGGAAGAGGAGGGAAATTGTTGGCCTATTCACTCTGCAGTACTTTCAGTGGGATACAGATTTTTTTTAATTACTGTTATTCACATTCTGGATTTACATGCAGTATGAATCCTATGGAGTATGGAGAAATAACATTTACACTTCAATTTGCCTTTGTATTCATATCTAATTCACACCTGGGTTCTAATTTAACAGTTGGGAAAAAATGGGCACAGAAGTCTACTTCAATTCATGGATTTTCTTAGCTGGATTGGGAGGGATGAGGCTAAGCTGCATTTATGAGAGACTTTCAAGTAGAAATGACAGTTGGCCTATAAATATTACAGCTCACTGTAGCATTACTCATCAAATATTGACAATAATTAAAAAGTAATTTTTATTTGTTTTGGAAACTATGAATATTTCAGCACTTTCTGATGTGACACATTGATCAGTTGGAATATTTCAGTCAAAAGAACAACATCATATTCTCATTAGTACTGCTTTAAGGCAGTGCCACCTGCCACAAAGGGCAGAGGCGAGGCAAAAGAGGGGGAAAAGAAGTGCCTTCACATTGAGTGGAGCTTTCCCCCTTCCTATGCTAATGCTATCCCAGTAAATATGTGGTTTCCTATTGGCTCATTGGGAATCAAACAAACTGGAAGAGAAAGTACAGTGGAGAATTTCCAGAGCTTGGGACTCGAACGTTATTTTACAGAAGTCAAGAGCTGCAAGAGGCCTTGGCTGGAGTGGGGGAGTGGAAAGGCTGGCTCTTCTTTGAGGAAAAGATGGTCTCCCCTTAGCCCCCCTATAGAAAGCAAGTGGATCAATCTCACAGTGGCATCTGTTGGCAACAGAATGAGATTTTCTCTTCTGTCTTCCACCAGTGGGACCAATACACTATGGGAAGACATTAAAAATGACCTCCTCTGCTGTGGTATGATCATTGTAGAATTCCCTCTGCCCTTGGAGAGGTTTGAGTGGTATCAATTATTTTAAGTTTTGAATTTTAATTTGTTTCAAACTGTTTTAATAGATTTAACTTCTACCCTGCCCTGAGATCCTGGTATAGGATGGGCAATAGAGATATTACCCATGAATGATACTACATTCTGGTGGTGGTGGGACTGCATGTTCCTGTGGGGCAAGAGAGTATGCTGACTGCAACAGTGTTGGGGCCAGGTCTTTCATGATTCACAGGCTTTTACTAAGGAGCTGGATTAAGTGTGCCAAACAGGTACTGGGCAGTAACAGTCACGCATGAAAACCCTATGATAAGACAATGCAAAATGAAATAACTGATAGTGCCAGAAGAGAAGACTCCCCGGTTGAATTGCACTGGGATAGAACAGAGGGCAGGTATGAGTAGCACTGTGGCTAATGATGCAACTGAACTCAAGCTGTAAGGATATTTAACTGTTGAAAATGCTCAGAGGTGAAAGGAAAGTCTGATGCTGCACAACACATATTACAGGAGCATGGAATGCAAGAAGCACAAATCAGGGGAATGGTTATACATACTATTTCAATAAAAAGAAATAGTATGTATAACCATTCCAATACTTGTGGTGCGTGAGGTAAAGTGGACAGGAATGGGTCATTTTGGGTCAGATAATTACATATTATTCAGGAAATAAAAATCTAAGAAGAAAGGGTGGTATTAATACTAAGGAAAGAGGTAGCAAAAACAGTCCAGTTTTGGGCACCACAATTCAAAAAGGATGTTGAGAAACTGGAGCGTGTCCAAAAGGGGGCGACTAAAATGGTTAAAGGACTGGAAACCATGCCCTATGAGGAATGACTAAGGGAGCTGGGGATGTTTAGCCTGGAGAAGAGAAGGTTAAGAGGTGATATGATAGCCCTGTTTAAATACTTAAAGGGATGCCATATTGAGGAAGGAGCAAGCTTGTTTTTTGCTGCTTCAGAGACTAGGACCTGGAACAATGGATGCAAGCTACAGGAAAAGAGATTCCACCTCAACATTAGGAGGAACTTCCTGACAGTAAGGGCTGTTCAACAGTGGATCACACTTCCTCAGAGTATGGTGGACTCTCCCTCGTTGGAGGTCTTTAAATAGATGCTGGATGGCCATCTGTCGGGGATGCTTTGATTGAGATTTCCTGCATGGCAGGGGGGTTGGACTGGATGGCCCTTGTGGTCTCTTCCAACTCTACGATTCTATGATTCTATGATTCTATATAATGTAAAATCTGACTGGATTATACAAATAAGATTCCCAGCAAAACCGATCAATATAACCATAATCCAAGTTTATGCACCAACTACAGAAGAAAAATTGAAAGATTCTATGTTGGAGTGGTGACCTTGTTCCATCCCATTCTAAGCACCCAGTTAGTTCAGCAGGACACAAATGAATACTGTGATGTAGATTTATTACCATGTAGTTTTTCACTATGTAAGACTACTTACAAGAACCAGTGTGATATGATGATCAGACTGGATTTTAAATACTCAGGTTCTTCAAATCCCTACACAGTTGGGAAACTACTTGGGTTATGTTGGCCCAGCTATTCTTTTGCTGTCTCATCTTAGGCTTCTGTGCAAGTTTGTTGTGAGAATAATTTAGGAGTGGGAGAACCATATGTATTGTTTCAACCTCCTTTGAACACAGAACATGACTCATGCACATTCCATCTTCTTTTAAAAATTTCAGTCACTTAGGGTACTGAAGGTGGGTTGGCGCCACAGCAACTGCATTCTGTGGCCCCAATCCACCTTTTTGCTCGCCAAAAAAAGGAGTGGCAAGGAGCTGCTCTTTTTTGGGCCAGGAAAAGTTGGTTTTTCTGCCCCGCCATGGCAGTTTTAAGGTGTTCCAGCAGCATGTGGCATATAAATGCTGTGCCACCGAAGTGCCTGGAAGCTGGCCCCCGTGTAAACAGCCAGGTGGCTTCCAGTTACCTTGGAAATGTGCAGCATGTAAACATATGTTTTGGCCCTTACTCTTTTATCCCTATAGCTCTAAACTCCCAGTTAGTATTTCGTCAAATTCACCAAAGCCCATGCTAGTCATTAAGTCCTATATGGCTTTTCTTGTTGTTCTAGACAAACTCATTGCCACTTAGCTCACAGAAATTGCAATGATTTACAGCATACAATGATTTGCTCTTCCCCCACACCTGTGTTTGTCCAAAATCCTGTAGATATGTGGGTTTCTCTGCCTAATGGTCTGTTAGGCTAATATAAGGCCCTTTTTAGACTAGTGCACAGCAATGGCAAGATGATGACAGGGAAAACCATCTCTTTTACCAAAAAAAAAAAAAAAAAAAATCTGTCCTGCTGGCTCATAAATAGTTCAGAAGCAAGCAAAGTAGCTTTCTCTCCTGACAGAGATGGTCTTCATTGCTTCCCCACCTCTGTCTTCACAGTATAGTTACACCAAGAAAAAGAATCATAGCCTTATTCTTCATAGACATTTGCTAACCTAGATTAATTTAGTGTGTTGCTTGCCAGATCTGGAATCATGATTCAGGTGGTCCATCAAACTGGGCCAACAGATTCTAGCCTATATAAAAATCCATCCAGAGCTTGGAAAATATATTTTTTAAGATTACCAGAATGCCTGCTGAGGGTCTTTGGAGGGTGCTTTACTTCAAAAGTAACTTTTCTAAGCTCTGGTGCCACTTCACAATTCAAATCAATTCAGAAGAGGATTTCACTATATGAGTTCTAACCTTTGTCACTAAGTAAGATGCACTTATTGTTAACATTGAAGACTGTTCTTTAAACAAAGCACTGAAATTCTAAAATGCCCAAAGTTACTCCCTGAAGACAAGGCTGTTGATGACTTATCCTAGATCAATCATCACTGAAGAGCGCCTGTCCTATTTGGCAATATTTGCTCAGTAACTAATAAAGATCAGCCTCCAGATATTTATATTAAGTTATCATCTCTCCTGGGTAAAGCATAATCTATTTTGCAATGTTTTTTTTTTTTCTCAACAAGACAACATGGATTTCTCTGCCTGAAAATGAATTAAGTTCATGGTTCCTAAATATGAGATCTGACATTGTTCTTGTTACAAAAAAAAGCAATTTATTCCCCCAAAGACTTACACTTCAAAGGTTATAGAAAAAAGGTTCAAATATCAGTACTATCCATTTTTTCAATTACTAGGTTTCCTAACACCACTAGCTTCCGAACAGATAAGCAATGGTATCAGTTTTCTTATTCAGCCATCTCCTAGGTTTCCAATTGTGCATCTCAGGGGAAAAAAGCAAATTTATTGTAATACACTGGAAGGCTTTCAAAGCAGTAGTTACCAGATTGTTTCCCATAACACCACAGAACATATCAAATGGCATCTTAAGGGGATGTTTATAAAGTGTTAGATACTAATGATTGGGAAGCTTTGATATAGTTTAGAGTGCCTGACTACAAACAGACTCACTTGTCAACATATAATATGGTAAGAAGGTGAGAGGAAAACCATTGTCATTGTCTTATGAAAATTAAATGCACTGAGCAAAAGGAAAACTCAGCAGCCAGTCAGACAGCATTCACATGTATTAATGTTGTTTGGTAGGGTTTTCAGAGGAATTCACCAGGTCCACAGTTTGCATGTAGATCTATTCAAATGTACAGGTGAGTGGATTAAACCTATGGGCAAAAGGTGCCAAATTTTCAGGATGTTCACAACATTAAAAGCGAAAATGCAAAATGTATACATTAAGGAAAGATGTGTGCAAAAAAATTGCATGTGCACCAAAAATGTGGAGTGTTACTCACAAAAGTCACAAAACCACAAAATTTAGGGAGAATGCTTGCAAAAACTACCCATAGTAGAACATGAGCATACAAAAATGTGTATATTAAGGGAAATGAACACAAAAATGCATGCAGATTTTTCTGCAAACATTTTTATTCACAGTTTTTGTACACTAATCCAAATGTGGGAAGAAATACGTAACTGGAAAATGAGAAATGTAGTGAAACTAATTCCTCTATTTGCCTGGCCATATTCTTTGGTAATTCTACCAATATAGACTATTTTAAAATAACAAGGAAAAACCAACATTTCCTCTAGCAGCAGGCCCATTGTTCAGCCCCAGTTTATTCATAGGTAACTGAAAAGTAATATCTACAGATATTCCAGACTAACACAGTTATGTCTCTGAACTGAATCTTAATGTAAAACATAACTTTTAAAAATTAATTTATTATTTTTTAAAGAAAAACAATATTTGTTACTATAATTTTCATTAAAAGAGCTTCTCAGTGTGTTACTTATCTCTAATGGCACACATTTAGTTCCTTTCCAAAAATGCATTGAAGCCAGAACCTAAGTGATAGTCCAAAGCAGAGTAATTCTATAGAATCAGTTGCTGAATGGTAAGTCCAGTTCCACAGTTTCAGTGCAGCTGTTCTGCTGGGGATTAGTAAATGAATTTAGAACTACAATTAAAAATAATGACCCCCCCCCCCCAATTCCCCTAAGTGCAATGTTTTGGGAATAATAAGTAACCATTAAGTATTTAGTTTAGGGGGAAAATACATTGTTACATTAACTTTGACAATGATATTCAAAAGAAAAGTAAGATGTTACAGGGAGTGGCAATGTATATAAAGTGTTACTTCTAAACTTTGAGTCATTACTTTCTTTTTATACAGGTTTAGCATAGATTTCTTTAAATCACTTGTTCATATTCTGCCATCTTGTCCAAAGTATTGGTGCTGCTTCATAGGGACACTCCACTGTAAGGTTACTAAATAAACCTGGTTTATCCTCTCCATCTCGAAAGACAGTATCAGGTTTTTTTTCCTGTAAATTTTGTTGTACATTTACTAGGAAATGTCAAGGTGATTATTTCATTGGGAAATCTGGATCTGCTGGAATTTTATGACTTTCTTTTCAGAAACCTGACTTATTTATGACACGAATCATTTTAGGCTATTGTAAAGGACTTTCCTACTGCTGCTTTCTTTTTATGATACTTGTGAAAATTGTTCTATAAATGACACTGACAACATGACAGAGTTACCATCATAGAGACAAAACAATTTTGTATTCTTTTAAAATATAATAGCTTCAGCATCTTATATAGATAGCTACCAAAACTGTGGCTTTCCTTTCTGTCAATATGAAGAAGAGGAGGAAAAACTGTATATGTAAAGACACTTGGCATGTGTTCCATGCAGAAATGAATGAAAGTGTGTTCTATCCTGCTGACTGAGCTTCAGTATAACAGTATAACAGTTTTAAAAATCAATAAAAGTAGCACTTATGAAGAACATCAGCAGTCAAAACTACAATTTAATAATTTAATAAAGGTGAGTGTCACTCACCTTTAGATTTGTCTCTTGCACAGAGACATGAAGAAGTACAGTAGTTCTCTGAGTCTTCTGCTAGTACGCAGAGACCTGGGACCCTTAACTTCTTGGGGGTAAAACAGTACACAAGGAAACACAAATTTTGCTGTCTTTTAGTTTTACAGAACAAGCAGACTCCTCCTGTTCCCTACAGGCCAGGACATCAACTCACCATCTAGCTTTAACACTTATGTCAGTGATGGCTGGTGGCTCTTGAGTCAATGGGGCAGTGAATCTATCCTGGATTTTAGTCTAAATTTCAAATGAGCTAAATAATGAATTCTACCCTCAAAATAGTTTCAGTATGGAGTGATCAAACAAAAGCTTCAATATCCTCAAGCACGAACTGTAATTTAGGTTCTGAGGATGCATCTGCTCTGCAGAACTAATCCAGTTTGGCATGACTTTAATTGCTATGTCTCAATGATGTGGAATTCTGGGAAATGTAGTTTTGTGAGACATTTAGTCTTCTTTGTCAGAAAGCCCTGGTGTGACAACAGTTCCCAGAATTCCATTGTGCAGTGAGCCATGGCAGTTAAAGTGATTTCAAACTGCATTATTTTTGCAGTGCAGATGCAGCCTTACTCTTCCCTAAATTTGTTTCATCCTTTTTTGAAACCATCTAGGTTGGTGGCAATCATCACATCTTGTAGAAATGAATTTTTGGATTATAGCTCCCAGATCCCCTATCCTGCCAGAATTTCTGAGACCTGTAGTCTAGAAATTACTTTTTGGGGCTTTTTAGATTGGCAGGAAAGTGTGACATGAAGTTGCCTTTTCCTTAATGCTTAGCAGCTAGACTGCAAACTCCAGGTGTGCATTTAAAAGGTACAGGGCTGCTAGACTGAGGGGTTTGGGAACGACTTATTTGAGGTCTTTTCTGTGGCTCAGCAGCTACATGGGAAGCTGTCAGAACGCTACAAACACAGGCGGAGCAGCTACATGGGCGGCAATGAACGCGGCTTTTAGCTGCGCTTTAAAAAATTTTTCCTTGCCAGCTGTGAATTGCACAATTGCGCAGGTATACAATACAGCGACATTATCATTGCCTGCTGGGAACTGCACAATTGCGCAATTCGCAGCTGGCAAGGAAAAAAAATTTAAAGTTCAGCGGTTTATCACTGCGGTTCCTCTGCCTTTTTAAACTGTGCAGTTGCACTGGTGCATCATGAATGAACCCCCTTATTTTGTGAATGAATTGACATGTTATCCACAGTAGAATAACAGTAGCGGCATCCCAGAGTTCCTACTGCGCATGTCTAGGGTTCGGATTAGGGCTGGAGCTAGGGTTTGGGAGCTTTAAAAAACTTCGCGGTTAAACCCCAGCTTTTACACCTGCAGGGCATTGAGCATTTTAATTAGAAGTGAACTCCACACCACGCATGCTCCCAACCCACGATCCATTATAATCCACACCTCTATCGCTGCCTTTAAATGGGCGCCTTAAAGAGACAGAGCCCCATTTAACTGCGCAACTACACCTTAGTCTTTAGATGCACTAGCGCTATCGCACCCTTTTTAAAAAAGGAGTGGGGAAATCAAGCACCTTTTAAAAGGCGCTTCTTCTCCCTTAAAGCGCCAAAATAGCGTTTTCATGGCACACTTTCCCTTTTTCTCATCTAAAGGCTGGGCTTTCATGCAGCCTTCATCACACCTCTTTTTGCCAATCTAAAATGGGCCAATGAAACTTTTGAATTTTCCAAGTAACTTCTAGAAAGTCTGGAGCACAAAAATATAATTCCAGAAGGCAAAAGTATAAACCCCCAGCATATATGTGGCAAGAACTCCCAGAAACTATCCCCCCCCCCCGAACAGTTCCAAAGAAATCTTATAAATACTGATCTGTTTCCAAATTGGGTGAGGAGTTCACATGTGCTCAAATGTGCTTCTGATGTTTTTCTTATTAAATGCATCCAGCATGTTTGTTGACCTAAAATCAGCTGTACTGACCGCATAGCTGCTTATAGGATCATTTGTCCCAGGGTTAAATCAGATATGGCCTAGATATTTCAGAGGCTGCATTTTAAACTTAGTTTTTATCTTGCTTCAGATTATGATGAATCCCTTAATCATGTAAACCAATTCAAGGTTGAAATGAATTACAGGGTTGTTATCTCTGAATGAAGGATGGCATAAAAAGGTCTTTGTAATTGTTTTGTGCATTATGAACTAACTCTCTCCATGTTCGATATTTCATATGTCAGGCCTGAATCATCTGACATTCATAAGTAGCCTCTCTCTGGGCTAAGCTTAATTGACTGAGTGCCATTATCATAACTGGATTATCATTGGCTCAGTCATAGTTTTGAAATAATACTCTTATCTTTTCAAATCAGCAGACGTTCTAGACACCAGCCTCTTAGTAGTAGAGGATGCCTGCAAAATTTGCCCCTGGTTTTTCTCTGGATTTTGAGAGTTAAAGCACCAGTCTTAGTTAATAACCACTTTTCCAATTTTTGTTGTGAAAAGGAGTAAACGTGGAAGAAACTTAAACAGTTTTCTGACTTCTTCAACCTTTCCTACAGTAACAGGGGTTCCCAAATGCCTCTGGAACAGATTTTTAGTAGGAGAAGTGACATTGTCAACTGTAAGGAAAGAAGGGGGGGATCAACTAAGATCTTCTCACCTCCCATTAAATCACTGGATATAAAATCAGAAGACTGTTGTTGATAGTAAGAGTCCAGGGACCCTTTCATGAAAAAAGGTAGAGCACTATGATTCCATTTTGATTGCCATGGTTCTGTCCTATGGAATCCTGGGATATGCAGTTTTGAATTCTCAGCCTGTGAACTTTGTTAGCTCCCCAAATAACAAATCCCAGAATTCCTTAGGAGGTAGTCTGGGCTATTAAAGTGGGATAATAGCATGGTGAAAGGGTTCCTTCAGTTCATGGGAGCCATTTGCTGGTTCTGAACCAGAGCAATGTAAGGCAAGGGTGAATGGGAGATCACAGTGATGATTTTGCTAATTCTTTCCTGGCATATCCCAACTCACTAATAAAATATTTAAACCTAGCTCATGCACTTTTTCACTAGACATGACCAATGTTGTAAAGGTATTCCCATTCCAGGTTATTCACTCAGTATGTCACCCTGGGCCCCTGCCACCCACCATTGTTGTTGTTATGTGCCTTCAAGTCATTTCAGAGTTATGACGACTCCATCCCTTGGTTTTCATGGCAAGGTTTTCTGAAGGGGTTTGCTATTGCCATCCTCTTGATGCTGAGAGAGAGTAAGTAGCCCAAGGTCACCTAGTGGGTTTCCATGGCTTGAGCCAGGATTTGAATCTACTCCCTCTAAAACCTTTCTTTTGGTTTACATTATTGGGACCCTAAGGTCGCTCCAAACATGAACAACTGTGTGCTTAATAGTTCTTGTTCATACATGGCTCAGCTCAGACAGACACCCCCCCCCCATGAATAACCTTTACCATTTCATCATTAAAATGATGTTTTATAACAAGTAAAAAATGCTTCTTCACTGTTTCTACCAATCTCCTTGAACTCTTAACAGAAATTCCCACCAAATCTAAATGCCCCAAGTCAATTTTCAGTTAAATATTTTTCCTCAATGTCCCAAGAACTGAGATTGGTTGATTTCACAACTTGGATAGGCTCTCTGGCTCTACTCTGCAACACAAAATATTAGGGATTTTTAAAAAGCATTTCTTATGCTTAAAAAATGTAGGTTTTTTTCTTTTTCATTTGGTTCCCTCAGGCAGAGATATTTGTTAACTGGCTGTTGGGAAGAATCAAATGACATTTTTGTTCATCAGAATGTGTCATCATAGAAACTTTATAGTACTTGTGCTGATCAGACAACCCATATTTCAGGAAAATGAAATTAGAATAGGAATGTTTGTGTCAGTTTTTTTTTTTCATCTTGCACTGAATTTGCTTAAAATGCACAATCTTCTCATCTCAAACATGGAGAAACTTGAACATTTTACTGATGTTTAAAAATTAAACATGAACTTAAAATTTCACCAGTTTTCAGTGATAAACAGGTTGGCATCAGTAAACATTGTTTTTGATAGTCACCAGGATTTTGAATACAATCTATTCACAAGACTAGGTGTCCATGAATGGTGGCAAAATGTGCCTTACAGAGAAGAAGCAAAGTTGAGTGAATCTATCTTTACACAGCTCTAAAATACTCTTCAGGATTTTGTTTTATTGGTTACTTAAAGTTATAAAATGCAAAAAGAACTCAGTAGTTGTAAGTTTCTATGTAAGAAGGAAAATAGGGGGAGGTGGAAGAATCTGTGGAAATATTTTTTAAAAAATAAAATAAAATATAAAGTGAGATTGTGAAGACCTTTTATACTAGAGCATGACTTGTTCTCCCCCAAGGAAGTAAAAGTGCAACTTTTCCTTTTAAGCTGTTTTGTTTCTTTTCTTCTTCTCCCACCCCTCTTTTCTTCTTCTTCTTCTTCTTCTTCTTCTTCTTCTTCTTCTTCTTCTTCTTCTTCTTTTCATTTATGGTGCCCTAGACAGCATCCACATATAGCCCGCAGTTCTGGAATGCCAGCCTGGCACTCCAACACAAAGCAGAGCCAGCAGTGGTATAATCTACTAATGGCTTCTTTTCATTTCAGCCCTCCCTGAGAGACTCAGTGGCAGATTGTAGACTCAATTACTCTCATGTCAGGTGATTATCCTAGGTCTTAATGTAATCTTCCATTCACACATACCATATTTCAATTACGGCAGCTATGAAACAAGCTGTGTATTCAAATCACCAATCACCTTATCACTGCTGAACAATGTCAACTGTAAAAAACGCCAGCTGAAGGCAATTACACATGTGTTGAGAACCGATTATGATTACTCTCTGTGGTATTTGTGATGAGCTGGGGAATGTTCTGAAAATTTAATTTAATGACAATATGCTTGCTGTACAATCCATAATACCTCCTGAATCCAGCATGGGGCTATTAAAACTGATAGGAGCATATTATCACCAAACGGAAAAGCTGGGCTGGGATGGTTGCTGGATGTCTCTATAGGGAATGGTAGGTAATTTCTCCACATATTTCTAACGGCTGAGGCAGACAGCTTCCCATTCCAGCTGCACTTTGAAGGTGGTCCCCTTTCCCTCCTCCTCTCTTTCCCCTCAGAGCTGAGTTAAGGTGTTTCACACCACAACCATTCAAGAAGAGACTGGGGAGGTGGGAGGGAGAAGGCAGAGGTGAGAATGGTATTGTTTTGGCTTGCTCCAAGGCATGGAGAGCTCTTTTCAATATGGGACTTCCTTGACCTCATTAAATGCCTCCTTTTGGAGTTGGGTCACCTTTTCCTCTTGCAGGACTTCCAAACACAAAAGCAGTTAAACCAAAGAGGTAACAGATTGTTTCTGGAAGGAAAGGATCAACAACCACTTATGTCAAACCCTTCCCTTTCTCTAAGTGCTGGGCTGCTTCAGCTCTATCAAGACCACTTTATATAGTTTCACCAGTCATCAACTGATTGTTGTTGTTGCTATGCAACTCTGACAACTCAGTGGGGCTATCCAGACATTTCTTGAAGTCCAAGGCAAAATTAAACCAGGAAGCTCCTCAGCAGCAGAAATAGATTTTCTTAACAATAGACCTCTGTAGACATTTGTTTGTTTATTAAATGAACACCTTGCTCCTCAGCCAAAGTTTAAAAAGGCTTCACATCTTCTAGATTACTCCTTTCTGGAGCAACAACAACAACAACAACAACAGCCACCACTGCCACTACCACGGCCACCACCACCTCTCTTTCATTCTAATATCTGGCTATCAGTAGCATTTCTTCTTCTTTTTTTTTTTTTAATGCGCGACTTTATAAACTAAACACAAAATTATTTGGCTGAGTGATTCTGATTTTCCATCCATCTCCGACTTGGCTCCTTGCTTTCTGAAGTAGCCCTAGTTGTTGACAAGCCATCCTTGATTAATACACAAATCAGTCTTATTTTCCCCCTTTTTTTGCATGGGGGTTGTTGCTCACTACAGCCACATCATGGAGGTTATGAAGGAGGGTATTTCAGTTCTGTTCAGTGCATTGGAAGCAGACTTGGGAAGACATGGTGATGTTTTCTCATTTAGAGGTGCCCACTTTCCTTGGCAACAAAAATGGAAAATAACTAATGCCCCTGAGGATGTGAGGAGGGGAGAGTGATGTGGACATGGGTATGTAACTGACAGCAGAGGATTGGGTTGTGGCAGCCAGCAAAGTTCTTTTTTGATGTTGTTGTGTACCTTCAAGTTGTTTCCTACTTATCGCGACCCTAAGGCAAACCTATCATGGGGTTTTCTTGGCAAGAATTGTTCAGAGGAGATTTTCTATTGCCTCCTCATGAAGCTGAGAGCATGTGACTTACCCAAGGTGACCCAGTGAAAAGTTCTAGTCCCCCCTCCCCAATAATCAAAAGCATACATTTGGAAGGGTGTGTGAATTGTTGGTAGAGGTCCATAGAAGAAGCAAGTGGAATATTCAGAGAACATATTCTGAAGGGGGAAGGGGGAATTAAATATGTAAATATATATTGAAACAATTCAGAAACTGATATTTGAAAGGGGGGCTATTTGAATTTTTCCAATCTCAGACTTTTCAAAACAGCATTCAGAATTTTCTGCATATAGGAGCAGTTTTTTTGGTTTTGTTTATATGTCATTTTTTTCTTTAAAAAGAGACCTGTCCCATCTCAGTGAAGACTGGCTGAGTGAGTGTTTGTTTGCCTTCCTTCCACCTGGGCTCCTCCCATGCCTTGGCTCCTGGACATAAGGAGGAGGAATGGCCCTCTTTCCCTCCTCTCCAACATCTGCCAATGAAGACCGGCTGAGAGAGTGTTTGTTTGCCCTCCTTTCTCTGGACTACTCCCATGCCTGGGCTCCTGGACTTAAGGAAGAGGAATGACCCTCTTTCCCTCCCCTCCAGCATCCGCCAGTGAAGACCGGCTGAGTGAATGTTTGTTTGCCCTCCTTTCTCTGGACTACTCCCATGCCTGGGCTCCTGGACTTAAGGAGGAGGAATGTCCCTCTTTCCCTCCCTCCAACATCTGCCAGTGAAGACCGGCTGAGTGAGTGTTTGTTTGCCCTCGTTCCTCTGGGCTACTCCCATGCCTGGGCTCCTGGACTTAAGGAGGAGCAATGCCCCTTTTCTCTTCCCCTCCAACATCTGCCAGTGAAGACTGGCTGAGTGAGTGTTTGCCCTCAGTCCACATGGAATACTCCCATGCCTTGGCTCCTGGATTTAAGGAGGAGTCTCCCCTCCTTTTTAAAAAAGATTGTGCATAGTTCACATTGTTTCTAGAATTGGGATGGGGGGGTTGAGAATGGGGATTATTTTCTCCTTACTTGTTTTTGTATGTTAATTGTTATGTACTTTGCTCTGTTAATATTTTTAATAATTACTATGTATTTTTTGTTGTTGCTATAACTGTTATGTATTATTGCTTTGTTAATTGTTATGTATTTTGCTTTGCTAATTTTACTGTTACTAAAATTACTATGTATTTTTGTTGCTATAATTATGTATTTTGTTAGTTATTGTTATTGTTAATTGCTATCTGATTTTATTGTTATTGCTTAATTCATTGCCATTTGTTTTTTAATTCATGTATATTGCTATTGTGTGTATGATCCCCTCTGTTGTAAGCTGCCTGGATTCCCAGTTGATTGGGCAGCATATAAATAATTATTATTATTATTATTATTATTATTATTATTCTGTCCTGTTTTTGAAGAAATCTGTTAATTGGGACATGTTCTCATTAGAAAATGAACTAAACAGAATTCTTTGCTATTTATGGTGTCTAGTTTCAGCTGAACAGTATCCAGGCAAGAGAAAAATAATGTAAGGGAAGTGTAATACAATTTAACTAGATAACACCTTTCGATTAAAATACATTTTTAGCTACTATGCAGAGACAGGACCAAGATGTAACTATCTGAAATATCTCAAACTGGCAAAATTAGTTTTCTCCCTGCTTCATTCCTATGTAATATACACATTTAAAAGAAAAATCTGTTCTCCCTTTTCTAAGAAAATTTCCCCACATCAAGAGACAGTTCTGTCAGTCTGCAACCATTGTTCTTCCTCAATACTATCTTCTGTAAAGCATCTTCTATGCCTTCTCTAGGGCAACAGCCTAGTGTATGGTCAATCTTCAGAAACATCAGATGGCTGCTATTGAAGCATTTATTTGGCTATAAAAATATTTTAAAAAGCTGGACATATTTTGGTTCCTTCTATCAAACAGATGGCTTTCTTTATTGGAAGATTTTTACATACAGTAGCATAGACTCTCCCTATGGCTAATCTGCTGGAACAGTGTGAAATGGCCTGATTAAGAAAGAAAGAAAGAGAGAGAGAGAGAGAGAGAGAGAGACAATGTCAGAGTGGTGCTAAGCCTATTTGTTGATCTCAATTGGTGAGATTTTAGATTAAGCTTGTAATTCATTTCAGAGAACCCACAATCTTCCTCCCATAGACCAGACACAAAGATCCCTTGTTTGTGGTAAGGCTGTGTCTGCTAAAATTATGCCAAGGAAAAGTATTGTGAGTCATTGGGCTTTGGTTGTATTATTCTCTTTTCAAGAGCCCCTTTGAAAATCCACTAACCTTGAAACAAAGCCCATCATCTCTTGATGTTCAAATAATTGGCTGAATTTAACTAGAAATATGCAATGCAAGATACCTGGATGAGCAAGCATATTCTTATTCTTTACATATAGATAGTAAAAAGATTTGCTTCTCTCTTTCTTCATTTCATACAAAGTTCATTTATTTTTTGAAAGCATTTGACTCTTTCAACAGGTCAAGCCATTCTGGTAATTTGACCTTTATGTCTATAGGAAATTTATGGTTGATTTATTACTTTAAAAGATATATGTTTGCAGGGTCCTGGCTTCCTACACAAACATTTTAAAGCTTGAAATTTAATTGAATGTATATAGCTCACCACCTGAGTGTGGCAGAACTAATGTTGGCAAACCTTCATTTTCATTTTTTTAAGAGACTCTATGAGATCCTTCAGCATCATACATCATAATAATTATCAACTAATAATTAGCAACTAAGATGGTGAAGGGCCTGGAAACTATGCCCTATGAGGAATGCCTTAGGGAGCTGGGAACGTTTAGCCTAGAGAAGAGAAGGTTAAGAGGTGATATGATAGCCCTGTTTAAATATTTTCAAGGATGTCATATTGAGGAGGGAGCAAGCTTGTTTTCTGCTGCTCCAGAGAACAGTACTCGGAACAATGGATGCAAACTGCAGCAAAAGATATTCCACCTCAACATTAGGAAGAACTTCCTGACAGTAAGGGCTGGTTGACAGTGGAACACACTCCCTAGGAGTGTAGTGGAGTCGCCTTCCTTGGAGGTTTTTAAACAGAGGCTGGATGGCCATCTGTTGAATATACTTTGATTGGGAGCTCCTGCATGGCAGGGAGTTGGACTGGATGGCCCTTGTGGTCTCTTCCAACTCTATGATTCTATGATTCTATCCTCCCCCCCCCCCCGAGCAACAATTATGGATAGAAACGTAGATGTGGCCTTTAATTTTCATGAGTCCTGCCTTTTGCCTGGTCTCCAATTTAACCCCTCTCCTGGGTTTCATAAAATACTTGCCTAACTTGCAATGGACATTGTACAAATAAGTCATATAAATTACTTCTCCTCAAATAGAGGCAAATGAAGAAATAAATACAGTAATTTGGTAGCATAGTTGAAATAATCTTCATTTTCAGCATCAAGATTCAGTTGTAGGAATGAAAGCACTTAATATACTGTATACACTCGACTATAAGTTGACCTCATGTATAAGTCAAGTGTAGGTTTGGGGGCCAAAATTATGGATTTTGATATGACCTATGGATAAGCTGAGGATAAAACCTAGGGGCATGTAACAAATAGTAGTAGTAGTAGTAGTAGTAATAATAATAATAATAATAATAATAATTTATTCATATTCTGCCTTTTCCCTGGGGAATAAGGGTAGATTACAACATAACAACAACATATTAACAATAAAACATAGTAGAAATAAAATTACAATTAAAAGAATAACCCCATATCCCGGCCCTCCCCCCATCCTAAAAATTAATCAAACCCATAAAAAGAAATTAAACAACAAGATAAGTTAAAGGAACATTCCTGATAGGAAGTCAGTCAAATGGGTAGAATATTAGAGGGAGAGAGATGGTTTTTTTTGGTGGGGGGAACAGGGGAACAGGACCAATGATATTAGTAGGGGGAAGCTAGCCTAAAAAGGCTAACCTTTTAGATTGTAAGCCTGAGGGCAGGGGACCTTCTAATTATAAGACTGTATGTACAGCACTGTGTAAATTTACAGTGCTATATAAATAAAGGAAGATCATCATCATCATCATCATCATCATCATCTGGAAAGCCCTGTTGGAAGAGATCCATCTTAACGGCCTTTTTAAAGGCTTCAAGGGTGGTAATATGACAAATCTCATCCGACAGGTCGTTCCAGATTCTAGGAGTGGCAGATGATAAGATCCTCTGGGTCACCACAGACAATCTGGTCTTCTTGGGCTGCAACAGGTGCTTCCTAGAGGACCTAAGCATGTAGGGTGGATTATGTAGAAGAAGGTGCTCCCGCAAGTAGTCTGGACCCAGGCCATGCAGGGCTTTAAAGGTTATAACCAACACCTTGTACCTTGCTCAGAAACTGATAGGCAGCCAATGGAGAGATTTTAATACGGACATAATGTGGTCGACTCTAGATGTACCTGCGACCAGCCTGGCTGCCATGTTTTGTACTAATTGGAGTTTCCAAACTTGGCATAAGGGTAGCCCCATGTAGAGCACATTACAGAAGTCAAGCCAAGAGGTTACCAGTGCATGTACTACGGTTTCTAGGTCACCCACTTCCAGGAAGGGTCACAACTGGCATACCAGCCAAAGCTGATAACAGGCACTCCTGACTGTTGCATCTATCTGAGCTGTCAACTGACGAGACAAGGAGTACCCCCAAGCTGCAAACACAGTCTTTCAGGGGAAGTGTGATCTCATCCAGGACTGGTGAACATATCTCCATTCCTGGGTTAGGGGTTCCTATAGCAAGTACTTCCATCTTACCTGGATTCAGCTTGAGTCGGTTTCCCCTCATCCAGTCCATTACCGCCCTAAAACAAGTCATTCAGAGGAGAGATGCCATCCTTAGTCACTTCATCAGTCTAAGACATAGAGAAACGTATTTGGGTGTCATCAGCGTACTGATAACACCCTGCCACATGTCTCCGGAAGATCTCACCCAGCGGCTTCAAGTAAATGTTAAACAGCATGGGAGACAGAATGATTCCCTGAGGGATGCCAGATTGTAGCTCTCTCTTAGAAGAACAACTATCTCCCAGCATCACCATCTGGAATCTGCCTGAGAGATAGGAATGGAACCACTGCAAGGCAGTGCCCCCGATTCCCAACTCTCCCAGGTGTTCCAAAGGGATACGATGGTCAATGGTATCGAAGGCCAAGAGCACCAGCAGGGTCACACTTCCCCTGTCAGTTATCAGATGGAGATCATTGACTAAGGCGACCATGGCAGTCTCAACTCTGTATCCTGCTCTAAATCCCATTTGAAATGGATCTAGAAAATCCATTTCTTCCATGACTGCTTGGAGTTGAATGGCGACCATCCTCTCGATCACCTTGCTCAAGAATGGTAAAAGCAAGACTCACCTGTAATTGTTTTTGTCCAGGGGGTCAAGGAGGGCTTTTTAAAGAGTGGTTTAACCACAGCCTCTTTAAGGCATGATGGAAGACAGCTTTCCCTGAAAGATGCATTGATTATATTTTTCAACAACACCTTGATTGTATCTCCCCCCAGAAGGCCAGCCATGATGGGCAGGGATCAAGGGGGCAGGTCATCTTTTTCATTCTACCAAGGAGTTTGTCCACAGCATTGGTACATACCAACTCAAATTGATCCAGAATAACAGTATTGGTGGAGGGCTGGATGCCTCTTGTCACTTCTGTTGTAAGGCCAGCATCCAAGTCAGCCCTTATCTGAGACATTTTATCTGCAAAGTGATTATTTAAAGCATCACAGCAGGCTTGAGTTGTCTCTAATAAAGTGTTCTGGGGGGATTTTTGTAATAATAATAATAATAATAATAATAATAATAATAATATAAATTATAGTGTAAGATGAATCTTCTTCATGACTTACACTGACATAACCCTCACTAGACTAGTATACTGTATTTACTCATATAAATTTTAGTTAAAAAAATCAAAACAAAACAAAACTGGGTCAACTTATCCATAGGTCAGCATAAATACCATACCTTAACTATTATCAAAAAAGGAACCATCTCCTTCTTTAAGTAGAGCAGAACAGTATAAAATTTATTTAGGAGCTATGCAGATAGGTCAGGTTGGCTCAGCCCCATGATATTCTGGCCCCGATGTTCACCCAGGTCAGTCCTTGGATCAGCATCAGGATGGGCTGGTGTTTATAAACCTATCCCTGCACTAACCTGGGACCCATTACCACTACACTGTCCTTATCTTACTGGACTGTCACTCACACTCAGAAGCCTCTTCACAGCATCTATCATAGAAACGAGGTATCTGGCTGCACCCACCTGGCCAGGCAGCCCATTTCCATGTCAGACACAGTAAGGGGAGCTTCTGATATAGCAATAGCAGCTTCATTTATATACCACTTCATACCACTTATGCTGTCTCCAAGGGCCTTTACAGAATGGCCTGAAAGGCCAGCCTGGGGGTGAAGTCAGGGCACAGTGTCTTCATGATACATGCCTGACTCTGACCCCCCAGGGTGCCCTGATGCCATGTCTCACTCCAGAGGGTGCGTGACGCAGCGCTCAAAGAGCACCATATAGCTGTCTTGCCATGGCTATGGCATCCTTTCGAGGGAACAAAAAGGAGCCACTTTTTGTGGCTCCTTTTTGTGCCCTCAAAAGCCTAGACTGGGGCCATGGTATGAGGTTGCCACGGCCCCAATCTGGCTAGGAAAGGGCAGCTGCAGGCTGCCCCTCTGGGGATGTCTGTCAAGCCCCTTAGTGGTTTACAACTGTAAGATAATTGCCCCCAGAAAGCTGGATACTCATTTTAGCGATCCCAGAAGAATGCAAACCTGAGTCAAGACTGAGCCCTGGCTGGTATTGAACTCACAACCTTATGGTTTGTGAGTTAGGGGCTGAAGTACAGGCATTTAACCACTGTGCCGCCAGGGCTCTTGTGATGGCATGATAAGATATGGAGCATGGAAGGCCATGTAAAAAACCAGGGTTTGTTGTGGAGTTTCCACGAAACCAGGGGTCATATTGACCTAGGATAAAGGCTGTTTACCCTGGGATCAGGCTGAATCCAGTGTATGTGTAATGGGTCTATTTAGAATGGGCTCAATCCTTGTCCCCAGATTTTGGCCTGTGTAGTCTGAATTTGATGCAAAACTGGTGGGAACATGGGCCTTTTTGCCCCTGTGGACAACCCCATAGTGCTTAATTTAGCGCTTAGTCCATCCCAGGAGAATCTAAAAGAAGCACCATCTGCCTCTATTCTCTTTGCTTTGGTGCTGGTTTTGGCCCTTTTGAATACCTGGGTGGGAAAACAATGACAGCATCAGCTTATTCACACATCTCCTCAAAAGAGTGCCAAGAAAATATACGTGTGCATTTTCTTAACCCCACCTGTGCTTGGTCACCTCCCCCCACATATCACAGAAACAATTTACCATAGTGCCATCCTCATCCATCCAGCCTTTAGGGTGAGCAAAAACAGTTATGACTCTTGGAATTTTGTAAGTTCTTTGGCATTGTTTTCCTTTCCTTCATCCTTTATGGTCTTAGTTACATAAAGTGTTATTCTTGATTTATCCATAGGTAATACCAAAATCCATAATTCTGGCTCCAAAACCTGCCCTTGACTTATACATGAGGCCGACGTATGCATGAATATATACAGTAAGTCACTTTTTGACTGAGACATAGCAGCAACCAGATGATGGTAGTGAAAGACACCCTATTCATGACATAAAGTTGCCTGCCAACTCCAGAGCAGCTGGGTAATTGGCAGGGCAGCTTTAGTTTCTGAATGGGAAGGTTTAACTACTGTTTCTCTTAGCCTTTGGCCTGTTGCCTTAGTTCCCACAGCCACTTTTCTTCTGCTACACTGCTACACTGCTGTCTTCACATTCTTACTCTTTCAGCACTATGGTAGTTACATGAAGATACAGGATCTTGGCCTAAGCATGCATAGTGCTGTGTGAAGCCTTTCTTTATTATCAGCCAAACAGCCACTCTGTGAAGGAAACATCTCTCTGTTCTCTTCTACCAATGAGCCTCTTAAATTTGCATCCATACATCTTGCATAATTGTCTCTAATGCAGGCAATGGCATTCAATTTGTTTGTATCATATTAATAATAGTCATCATGACAGACTTGAAGCTGATAGAGGGAAGGTACGAATCTCTTCTAATATCCTTGGTGTCCCTTTAACAATCACAAAGTCAAGACCTGTTATTGTTCATCTTGAACTACATTTCTCCTTTCACCCAATGATATGACCTCACGTCCATAAGTCTTGGCCAAAAAAGAAGAAGGGGAGGTAAGCAATCTGATTACACACTGCATTACTTTTATTGCCTGGGGGTCACTGTTAATTTTGGCCACAGGGTCAAATAGGATCAAGTCCTCTAAGAGCCAGGAGCTTTTTAATTGCATTGCATGCCACTGGCTTGTTGTGATATCTCTGACAACTTATTGCTCACTGTGGATAATGTCCTACTCCCCCCTCCCCAATCTCCCAAACACCATAGAAACACATTCTTCTTACAGGTTTCTTGTTATTTAGTCTTCTAAACAACACAGCATAAACAATTTTCAGGGAGTTCAGGAATCAGCAGAAATATGATGTTGACATTTTAAAAGGGATAAAGTAACCATCTATCTCGATGTGGACACATTTTTCAAAGGGAAGAAAATGGTTACATGGGATTGTTGGAATGGAGAATGAATATAAAACCATCAAAGCTTATCCCAAAGCAACTGTAGGCAAGTTTTGCTGGAACTCCAGGTTGAGTTTGTCAATTCTGGCATTATATTTAAAAAAAAGTGAATGAATTGTCACGGCCTATAGAAATCACAGGAAATGCTCCAAATTTCTTGAGACAGCTGTATATCAAGCCTACAGTGGAGGTGGTGGGGAGCCAGGGGAAGGAGAGTCGAAAAGAAGGGCAAAAGGCGAAATGGTTTGTGTCCATTTAAGAAAAAAAAATCAATAATAGTATAAAATTGATTTAGTGCTTGTCATAAAACATAAGTAAGTGCTGGAAAATAGAGAAAATTGAGTCTCAATTTAATCTGCACAAAAGCCCCACTGTACTGATGAAGTGATCTAAGGAGAGAGCTACATAAAACCTTAAGACAGATACTTAATTGTCATATTAAAGACTCTCTTTTCTGCCTGCTGGAGTCGAGGGCTAGAACCCATTAATCATGTGGATAAGGGGCATTGAAATCAAATCTCAATTAAAATCTGTTCAATAATGTCTCTAATATGTTTTTCAAGCATTAATTTTTTCCCATCGATTCTACACCCCATAAATCAGATATGTTGCAGTGCATGTAATAGTTTATAGAGGAGAGGATTATGGTTTTATGAAGTTAATGCAGCAGAACCATTTAATTTACACAGGCTAAAGTTTTATGTCTGTTGCTCATTTCTATTATTTTCTCTGGGTAAAATTGTTTGGGCTATAAAATGAAAAGTTTTTTTTAAAAGAAGTTCTACATATGCCTGGCTCAGATTTCATAGATGACTAAAGAAGAAAATGCACTCTTTTTTTGGGTTTGTTTTTGTTTTTCAGTTGGAGAAAAATTCACACATACCAAGCCATTAATTTTCATTTTTTAAATATATTGGGGGCATTGTGGAAGTCATTATATTGTACCTCCTTGCACTGTGCTCTTTGTCATAATTTTAAAAGTATGCACTAGAACTTAAGAAGTCATCCCAGTCCCATAGGACTAGGTTTAAGTTCTGGGATAGAGCATATATTATGTGTGATAATGGTCTTAGGTTCAACTACTAGTACCTCCAGGTAAGACTTAGTTAGATGTTCATCATTTACAATGTATTGAAGAAACATAACCAAAACAGTGTAAAAAGTATTACCCATTAACCCTTCAGAATTCTAGAAAACCTTAGAGGATTTTATGGCTGCTATCAGTGATGATCCTGTTAAAGCCCTGGCTAATAAATAGAATCTATACTCAACTAGATTGATTGACACAAGCAGTCCCAGAGAACCTGTCCCACCTGTTACAAATCAGGCTTCTTCATCTACAGAAGACCTCAAGGAGCTGAAATGGGAAAGATGATGAGAGGAACACAAATGGTGGAAAACATGACTTATATCCAAAAAGTTATGATTAGGAGCCCTGGTGGTGCAGCGGTTAAAGCCTGTATTGCAGCCACTCACTCACAAACCATAAGGTTGCGAGTTCAATACCAGCAAAAGGGCTCAAGCTTGACTCAGGCTTGCATCCTTTCACTTTGTAAACTACTTTGGAAGTGCTTAAATGCACTGATAAATGGTATAGAAATGTACTTGCTATTGCTATTGCTGTATAGAGAACACCTTTTTGGAATATGTACAACGAAGAAAAGGGGCAATATGTACAATGAAGAAAGCTGCACATATCACGTCTATGAATTCACTTCCTACTGAACCATTCAAGGTTGTGAGAGGTCTAACAGGGTACCTTCCCCCATGAATCCAGTTCTAGAACATTCTACAGTTTGCTTTGATGCTTTAAACAATTATTTCATAGGTAAAATTTCCATGACATGAGCTGATGAAGGGGCTGTGCATACCAGCCATTAATGCTGGCCTTGGTGTGGAGTCAGAGCATGACATCCACATGATGCATGCCCCAACTCTGTCTCCAGGGTGGTGTGATGTCACACACCACTCCACATAGCACACAGCATCATGGTGCTTCTCTGGTGCTGCGTCCACACAATGCAGTGCCAAAGAAGCACCTTAAAGCAGTGGTGCCAGGGCTTTCCAGGGCGCAAAAAGGAGCCACTTTTTACTGCTCCTTTTTGCACTCTGGAAAGGCCAGATTGGGGCCGTAATGTGCAGTTGCTGTGGCCCCGATATGGGGAAAATGGAGGCAGATGCAGACCACCCCTTCAGGGGTGGTGTGCGCAGCTCCTTAGATGCCAGCATTATAGAAGTTAACAATGGTTTGCTCATCAACTCTGTGAATAGGATTACACTGGATTGGATTCAGCTGGTAAGTACCAGAGATGTGGACAAGCTACCAAGATGAATAATGAAGACAGCTTGTCGCCTTGATCCCTGATCTCCTTGGCTGGTTGTCCAGGGAGGAGATAAAGCATGTTCTTAATGTATCTCTCTAGGGGTGGGGGAACACTCTTCTATATTGTTTAAAAGAAGTAGTGGTATGATCACTTCTTTAAGAATGCACTCCCTGGACCCCCAGAACTTTTAACAACTATAGACCACTATTGAATCTTCCTTTTGAGGGGCAACATGATTGAGAGGATAGTTGCCTTCTAATTCCAGGTGCTCTTGGATGACTAAGGTTTTCTAGGTCCATTTCAAATCAGTATCAGAGCAGGATATGGAGTTGAGATCACTTTGATCACCTAAGCGGGTGATCTTTACCTGATTCTTGACAGAAGACATGTGTCTCTCTGGTGATTTTGGAGCTCTCAGCAATGTTCAATACTGTGGTATCCTTCTTACATACCTGAGAAGTTTGGGAATTGGGGGTACTGTGCCTTAGTGGCTACAGTTCTGTTGGGTGCCGGCTTTTTGTGGCTCCTTTTTGTATCCTGCAAAGGCCAGATTCTGGCCCCGATATGACTGTAAAATGGGTGGCTAGAGGTGTTTTGACAGTTCATTCATCTGAAATACAGCTTATAGCACCTGGTATTCTTTGGCAGTCTCCCATCCAAGCATTAATCAGAGCTGGCCCTGCTTAGCTTCCAAGGACAAATGCAATCTGTGCCTTTAGAGTCTGTACTATATTTAGGTGGTTTCTAAAACTGTATTATGTGTTAATCTGTTGTTGTTCCCCATCTTGATTCATGGCATGTGGTTGCTTTTTGTATGTCTATGACTTCTATGGCTCCACCTTTCCTCTCCTAAAAGTTATTAAATATATATAGAGATTCTCCAAGAGCTGCAGGCTTACCCCATATGACGTGTGTGTATTGAGGATATGACTGTCAGTGGCTAATAATCATAATGACTAAACATTAACTCCAATATCAGAAGCAGTATGACAATGAATATCAGTTACTGGTGATGAGACTGGGCACTTAGTTACTGTTCATGGCTGACCAACACCAGAAATAATGAAAAAAGACACAAAAAATATGAGTTGAAAATTGGGCTATTTATTAACTTTACCTATTTATTAATTTCTTTAAAAACTTAAACTAATGTGAGAGAATAGCCTAGTGTGGGAGCAGTTGCAGCTGGAGGTCTCTTCCCCAGACCACCTCTGCAGCTTCTCCTGGTCAATCATACCTGAGCCCTCAACAATAACCTAAAAGCTGGGTTACTTGCTGGCCAGCCTGCATCAGGAAGTCCAACCAGAAAGTCCCTCTCCCAATCCTCAAGGATTAAAGAGAGGGTTTATCTTTCAGGCCAGGCCCAAGGGCAATCTCTTTCTGTCACCTTCTGGGTCGCATGACCTAAATAGGTAGTTCCAAAGATGTCCCCTCCACCCAATTGGTGTCCAAGGTGCTTGCTGAACTATAAATCACCCCCATTTCCTGCCAATTAGTAACCTATTTAGACATCACCCTGGCCAATTTTTCATTTCCAACTGGAACAGTATGGGGTAGGTGAAAAAGCTCATGGAAAGGGGGGAGGGGAAATCCTACCCAGCCCTGTAGTGACCAAGAAACTTCATACTGCACCATACTGGTGGGAGGGTGGGTCGATTGCTAGCAAGACTGAGACTCTGGTGGCGGAAGGTGTTAATCAACTCTGACCATGCCCCCAGCAATCTCCCGCCATCTCATACCTGCAATGGCACAGTTTAAAATTTTAAATTTATCACACAGGGACTCATCGGAATGGGAAGAGAATGCAACAAAAGGGGCCAGGAACGAGTGAGAAACAAGTGGGGGCGTATTTTATTGCACAGAAGTTCCTCACTTGTTCCGTTCCATTCCCCATCCATTCCTCATCCGTCCCAGAGGAGGCAATTTTTGAGAACTGTTCAGAACAGCTCTCAAAAATTTCCTCCTCTGGGACAGATTGGGAATGGAAGAGAAGGGAATGGAACAAGTGAGGACTTCCTTGTGGGCACTCAAATGCACCCCCCCTCATTCTGTTCCATTCCCAGGCCCTTTTGGACCATTCTTGGGATGTGCCTGGAGCCTGTGCGATATTCTCCTTTGTCTCTCTGTCTGGGGAGGGCAGCAAAGTAGACATTCCACTCCCAACGCCTCTAACATTGGGGGGGGGGGATGCCACTTGGCTAATTGGCTTTGATCTTATCCAGTATGCCTCCTTTGGGCTGAGCTTCATTATACTAAGGATTCATTTCCATGCCTCCAGGACAGTTCCTATCTGCTTCTTCTCTGGGGACATAACAGAAGCCAGGGGGTTCAGTAGTCTCCTGGCCATGCCTGTATTCACTCATGCACTAAGTGGTGGTGGGAATGTGTACACACATATTCCATCTGTTCTTGAGTACTCAGGGAAGAAGAAGACGTTTCTGATCCCATACGCCTGGTGCAAGGAGCATTGTCCAAGGAGGCATTATATACCCTCATCTACAGTTCCATACATAATCAGGGATTGATGAACAGAATTCTAACAAATATTTTCTTATGCATGGAAAGCCATTCCATGACACTACAGGGTACAGTGTGCTGGACATATTGTAATGTATCCAATTCACTCATATCAGGTCACTATTAGGTAACTTTATCTAAGGGTACATCTATACTGTAAAAATAAAGCAGTTTGGCAACACGTTAATTGCTGCAGCTCCATCCTGTGGAATCTTGGGGTTTGTAGTCTTACAAGATCTCTAGCCTTCTCTGCCAAAGAGGGCTGGTGCCTCACAAAATTACAAATCCCAGGATTCTGCAGAATGCAGCTATGGCAGTTAAAGTGGCATGAAATGTCATTATTTCTACTCAGCTGTCATTTTTGTGACAGAAGCTTGCATTTGTCCATATTCAATGTACGTTCTCACTCAATTTTTTTGCAGTCTTCTAGGCTTGGGTTTAGGAGGAGATCAGGATACTGAAATGTGTAATGAGAGACACATATGAACCTTAAGCTGAACAGAATAACTTGATTGCCTTGTAGTATAGAGTGCAGAGCAAGAGAGGTCTATATGCTTGGATCTGGTATTCTTCACTCTGCTTAAACATATAATCTTATCACATGGCACTTACAGGAACGGGAATGGAATGCAATGAAATAGAACCGGGGGGGGGGGGGACAGGTATTACCATATGGGAAAATGCTTCTAATGCCACCAGGAATCCCCAAGCGGTTCCCCATCCATTCCATGGCAGTTGATTTTGAAAAATTGTTCAAATTGTCCTTCATAATTGGCTGCCAGGAATGTCTGGGGAATGGCTTGGACCACATCTGTGTTGTTCTCCTGTGTGGTAACACCCGTTTCACCTGTTCTCCATTCTGTTCCATTCCCATTCCTGCAGGTGTCATGTGATAAGTTCAATACTTAGCATGAGCAGGTTTTTGAACAATAAAAGCACAGTGCAATAGGCTGGCTGATTTTAGCAATGGTAATGTTGCATGGTTGGGGATGCTTCAATTCCACTTTCACTTATTGTAACAGTCAATCATGAGCTAGAACTGAATGGAAATGTAATAGGGTTTTTTTCAGGAGGATGCTGCAAAGAGGATATATCACCTCAAAACACATTCAAATGGCCCATTCCTTTAGCCTTTTTACCCATTATACCAGTAGAAGAGCTCCTTAAAAGGGGATTGTTTGGGCAAACATTTAAAAAAGAAGAAAGAAGCTTGAATAATGTAAAGTGTTATTTACCACTCTCGCTGCAGGATCATTTAGTTACATTTTTCACTCCTTAAGGTGAGAAAGTACAACAGTGATCAATGTTTTCATTGTCTTTGAACCTCTATCCCAAAATTTAGTCTGTCAAGAATTCAGAGAAATAGCCATGTTAGTTTAGAATATCAGTGCACACAGGGATCTCATAACACCTTTGGGATTAATTAATGATAGGTCTGGGTTTCTTCTCATCCTTTTAATATTTGGAAGCTGCTGTGAACTGCAGCATCTTCCTTTTATTTCTCTTTTTGGGAAAGAAAAACATGCTATGCACTTCATAAACTGTAATAACAAAAATGTGTGAGTCGGGGGAAGATGAATGGGAGTGGAAGAATGATAAGGAGAGCTTTAATTTCTCATATGGGGTGGGCCAAGATGTCATAAGAGTTGCTTGAATCCCAAGGTCTTATTTCATTCTCTTGCCCTGTTTGCTAAAATCTTTTTTAAAACCCAAAGTAATGCATGAGGTGACCCAGGTTGTAGTTTTCAAACAACCTCCTCCAGAGTGTCCTTAAATCTCACTGAAGTCAAGGATATTAGCTGAGAACTACTCCAATGTAAGTGGCTGGAGTGCTGCAGCCTAAATGGCAGAGTCTTAATTAGATGCAAGCTGATTGCTTGAGACCCTTTTTACGACAATGCAAGCCTGAATGACACACATTTAAAAGCTCCAGCAGCTTTAGCTGGTGGTGGTTATTTTTTTTTTTTTCACGCAAAGAACTCAAGTCCCACGAGTGAGCCAATTATAAATCATAGCGTAGGTGAACTCATTCTCTCCCATTCATTGGAGTGGATTCAATGTCATTAATGTTTCGACAACTGATATCTTTGAAAGGAATAAGGAAGGCTTTTCATATCTCATTAACATTACAGAGGGGAACTGAAATTAATTCTATGATGGATCACTGCTACATAGACGGGAGCCAATTCATTTTCATAAGTTCTTCCAGAAAATCAAACCATATCTTCCACCAAAGGGTTTTGCTAATCCTCTGTGGTGTCTTGCATTGACCTCATTGGCACATACTTGCTATTGGCTGACGTTCCACCACTGTTAGGCTTAAACCAGTGGGTGTGAAATTCTAGCTGAGAGCAAACTGTGCCAAAATCCATCCTTAGAGCTCTCTCAACCTTTCATCACCCAAATGTTGAAGAGCAGCACCAAATACAGCAGACTCTGGCTTGCACTGCAGAGTAATGAAAGCAGAAGAGTTTAGATCTACTTACAAAAATGGGCTAGATTTAAAGGCAACCACACCATGAAGGAAATTTTAATTTTTTAATATCACTTTTGCAACTCCTCAGGCAATTAAAAAAAACTGTTTAAGCTTTTCTGGAAGGGATTCCCAACACAAACAAACAAAGAAAAGTCTAGAATTTAGAATGGGATTATATTTATTCAGTCTTTTTATTTTATTTTAGATTTTGGAAATGTCAGTGATTTGAAATCAGCTGTATTGATGAATGAGAAGGAATATAGTGTATTCTAAAATATAAAGTAACATCTCGTGAATGTTTACTGTCATTCCACAGCATACCAGAGAGCAAGTGCGGTATAATGGTTTGAGGGCTGGACTATGGATTTGGAGACAGGGTTTGAATTACCATCCAGCGATGGAAATGCACTGGGTGGCATTGAGCAAGTCACACTCTCTCTGCTTCAGAGGAAGGCAAATGCAAACCCCCTCTGAATCTTGCCAAGAAAGCTCCATGACAGGTTCACTTTAGGGTTGCCATAAATTGGAAACCACTTGGAGGCACACAGTAACAACAAGCACAAGAGACCAAAGTGTTAGGTCACATATGTCTGGGGTGGGGTGGGGGAATAGGATGAGATAGCAATGGGATGACTTTAAAGGCTACCAAATTGTTTACATTCACACAACCCTTCATCAGGTGCACGTGTTGGGGGAGGGGGACAGTTTCAAGGGGTATTTCACACTACATAGTCATATATCACCATGATTCCACTTTAACTGCTATGTTTATTGTGGCACTAGAGGTCTTTGACAGATAAGACTAAATGTTTCACAAAACTACAGATCCCAGAATTTCCTAGCATTGAGCCAGGGTAAAGCGGTCTCAGAGCGGATTGCTGCTTTGGTGTGTTTTGGACCATAGTGCTGTGTAATGAAAATGGTCTCCAGATCTCACTTTCTGAGATCCTGTGGAACCTTATGCTAGCATCTATACTTTTTCAAGGATTTTGCTTGCAATCTTTTCCCGCCTGCTTCCATTGCTTATTTTAGCATAGTTGTATCATCATATTGCCACCTTGAGTCCCTATACTGGGAGAAAGGTGGCAATATAAGTAAATAAAATAATAATAATTCTTACCCCCAAGAGGGCTACAGCCATTACACATGGACTATGGCATTCAACCAGCCTCCCACAAATTGGTGTTCTCCAGTAGCTATGCTGACAGGAAATGATGCAAGTACAAATCCAGTACATGGATTTCATGTGGAGGTCATCAGTTTTAAGGATGATGACATGCAACAAAGGCTAACTTCCTGTAAATATTACTTTCATTCAGTTCCATAGAGGGAGCAGGTCTCAGCAGATATATGTATACAGATATGTGTATATAGAGCTTGCCTCTTCATTGAAATGAATGGGAAAACCTGACCATTTGTAGACAATGAAATATTCTCCTGATTCAGTTCTGTGGAGGTTTCAGGGAGCAGGTGTCTACAGACAAGGGGAGAATCGTACACAGAGATGCCCTTTTAGTTAGAGTGAATGAAATTTGTTCATTTGTGCACATTGAGAAGATTGTGTGAGATTCTGGGTCAGAATATGTATCTTTGATACACAATTCAAACTACTGTTTTCTTATGCCAAAGATGTGCTGTTGGGTAAGGATGTCACAACAAGGACTAGAACACAAATATATAGTGTGAGGGCTACCTTACATGTTTGACATGGGACATCTAGGGTTGATTCATCTAAAATTGAAAGCGTTTAACCCAGAGAGGCACGCTTTGGATGGGAACAGTGCTCTGGAGGGAGGGCATCTGGTCTTAACCCTATAAGGGGGAAAAAAAGTAAAGTATGGAAAATATAAATTCAAAGGAATTATATTTTACTTATATGTGAGCTTTTAAAGACCTCTCTCACTCCAGTACCATTCATTAGAGAAAGTGAATGAAACTGCATTCAAGATCCTAAAATCAAAGAAATGACCATGTTTTTTTCTGTATTCTCTTCAAGAGAAGGCATAGATCTCAAGAGCTGCTTCAAACTGAAAACATCTATTACTAAATCATAAAGTCTAGTGACTACCATCCCTTCTTTACCATTTCTTTTCCACATTTGATGGGAGATAGTATGAACTGTAATTTTATTTTTACCACATAGCTGTGTACAACACGTATCTAGCATAAGCACAAAAATGAAGGATTCAATATAATCCTTGAACTGCTCATTTCTTATGGTATCACCCAGAATTTTCTTTTCCTTTATAGGAAATATTTATCATGATAAACTTACTCTACAAATCTAGTGGAAGTGGGGAATCTATTTACTCTAAAACAGACTATAAAATAAGACAACTTCTTCTTATTATTCTTGATTCTTCCTTTTATAATAGTGCTTCCTTTTTTGCAAGACTCAGCTCGGCTCAGTTCCCTGGTACAATATCTCAGCTTGTTGTATTTGACGGCTGTTCCCCTGTCATCACTCATTTTCAGTGGGCAAGGGGGAGCAATTGCTGGGCATCAAATCATCATCAAGTAAACCAACCTCGACACTAGTTAAAAAGGGAGATGAATGGTCAGTTGACTTCAATGGAAAATATTCTCCTAAGTGTCTTAGCAAGGTCCCTTGACACTAGCCTGGTGCTCCTTTTTTATGGGAGAAGTGCATTCACCCATATTTCTTCTGGGTCATCGTTCGATGACAGATTTTCACAGGGGATGAGGCTGAAAGTGTTAGGTAGAATGAAAAGAAATAAAGATGGGAGGGATACAGACAGAGAGGGCATTTTCCTTGCATTGATATATAGTGGGCCCATGTTATCCGCTGGGGTTTGGTTCCAGGACCCTCTGTGGATAACAAAATCCATGTATGCTCAAGTCAAATTAAATATAATGATACAATGAAATGGTGCCCCATATATAAGATGGAAAATCAAGGTTTGCTATTTGGAATTTATACTTTTTGGGAATATTTTCAAGCCATGTATGCTCAAATCAGTGGATAAAAAAGCAGTGGATAAGGAGAGCCAACTGTATTAAGGAGTGCTGGGAATTTAGATTCAGTTAGGTTTCAAATTTGATTTGGCTTAGAATAAGGATTTGCTAGCACTCCATACTGAAAATGGGGGGAAATTATGATTTGAAAAAATCTGAATGTGAGGGGAACTGAAATTGACAAGTTTGTCCACCCAGGTTATGGCTTATGGGTGCTTAACATGCAGGTCTGGCTTTGTATTTATGTGTATTCAACCATATTAATTCTGACTTAGGGTTGCCACACCCTCCATTTAGGATTCATCTTTAATACGAGCATGACAAACAGGTATAGTAGAGTCTTTTCTATGCTAAAAATAAACCTATTGTAGATGGCTGGGGCAAACAGAGGGGAATTCAGTTTTGGTACATTTTTCAAGGATTTGTCATACATTGGAAATCTGTTCATATTTGGGTGTAAAGCTTAAAGTTTAAAATTGTTAGACGATCTGTTAACAACGTAGATGGTGTTAAACAAAGTCCTGCCTCCATAATATGAACCTCAGATGGGATGCATCTGTGGACACAGGTTTCCAACAAACCATCCAGAATAGAAATATTGGATCAGCTGTTGAATTGTGAGTTAGCATCTAGGAAAATCCCATTTATGGGTTTAATTTAGTCAGAATAAAAAATAAGATCCAGGCCTAAGGCTGCATTGCTATGCATGTATGCAGTGCACCCTTTGTATCTATGGGGGATCTGTCCTGGATCCCCCCGTGGATGCTAAAATCCATGGATGCTCAAGTCCCATTGGCTTTAATGGTGGTGTGGCCACACAAATTCTACCTAGCCCCCCCTCCTCCTCCTCCTCTTCCTATGCTTCATTCTTCTCCTGTAGCTCGGCGGACATGGCAAGGCCTGGAGGGGCAAGAAACAGAGCAGCAGAGACTAAGCAGGACTGGAGCCAAAAGTGACCACGAGGCAATCTGGAAAGGTCCCAGAACCTTCCCCGAGGAAGTGGCACTCCAGAACCCCACCCGTAGACCTTCCTTCCTCCCAGGTCTTCCAGCCCCAAGGCTTGTGGTTCCCACCACCCCTATCATATCTGGATCAGCCCCTCCAACTGGTCATGTGTTGCAGTAAAGTATCCCAGAACATTTTAGGCTGTACATCTGGGCCACTCCTTATGTCATTTGTCTGTGTATATCCAAATCCTTCTATTTAGAGGACTCTACTTCACAGCATAATCTATGTAAATGTGACTTCACTTGGGATGTTCATATAATATAGCTCCTTCCAAAGCACTGCTGGAAATAGTCAATACTGTAGTGCTAGTATGAGAAGTAACCACAGAACCTTGCACATAATGTTGGGCCATTATGTTTGTTATCCCTCTAATACAAAGTCTAACCACAGATCTGGGGTGAAGCAATGTCAGCCAATTTGCAGAGGAAATATATTAGCCAAAAAGAGGACCAACTCAAGGTCTTTTTAAACTTTATGATTCTATGTGACCACACTCTTTTGTATAAAATTAAATTTAGCCATTCAGGTTGTGGTTTATTTTTTAGTTTAATGTAATTGTTTTCATTAATTCATTCCACACCTTTTCCCCAGCCCTGGCACTCAAGGGAGCTAAGAAAAATAAAAAATGACACAGATAAAAACTCAAAAGAACAAAAATATACAAAACTTAAAATATAATTAAACTATATATAAGTTTATCATAGATATGCCTTTTCAAACTGAACAGGTTAATGAAACTTAGAACAGCTGCAGTAATAATTATAAAACCAGCCATAAACAATTAAAGCCTAGAAAAATTATTTTTGGAGTATGTTTCCCAGAATTCCTAGGCCTGGGAGATTCTGGGAGTTGTAGCCACAAACCTTAACTTTTCCAAGATCTGGCCATAAATAATAGTTTGTGAAAACTGTCTATTCAGACAGTTCAGTGATGATGATTGGCACTATAGTCTTGTGGGGCATAAAAGCAGGGGGAGTTACCCTGAACGTGTTAAGGGGAATGGTGAAAAATATTACATAAATTACTTTAAGTTCAATACAGAAGCAAGGAAAGAAAGCAAAAATAGATGGTGACAGATTGATTGAGGAAGTAGCATAATGTAGTGTAATGCCTTCTGATTTTAATTCACACAGTGCTGTTTATTACCCTTGGGAATATGATGTACTCTTTTAAATTCCTTTTAGCACTATTTATTTCAAACATATTACTAGGATATGACCTGCGTTTAAACAACCTACATGAATGTACTGTCTCTGGAGATAGCCAAGGTTTTCTAATAAGCAGAGAAAAATCTGAACAATTTATAGAAATGGTAAATATTATTCAGGCAGCAAGCATGCCTGCAAATATAAAATCAACCATTCATTGAAGAAAATGCAGATGAAAGATACTCGTAGACTGAGGTGTGGAATACTTGCTGGGAATTAACTGCCATTATGATAATCGGGATTTCTTCAACAATGTTTTATAGTGTGATCCTATGTTTGTCTACTTAGAATCAAGTTTCAGTGGATTAAGTGGAGTTTACTCCGAGGGAACAACTTAAAGACTGAGGTGACAGTTCTTTTTACTTTGAGTATGAAATATCCACGTTGTGACTGTGAAGTTAACTTACAATCAAGCTGGGCATATGGAGGTGTTGAGTATAAAACATTTTTCTCAGTATGCTTTTAAATGTTTTTTTTTTTTCAAAACTAAAACATTTTATCATTAGATAGGGAGCCCTGGTGGTGCAGTGGTTAAATGCCTGTGAAGTTGTGAGTTTGATCCCAGGGGCTCAAAGGTCCACTCAGCCTTGCATCCTTCTGTAGGTAGCTAAAATGAGTGCCCAGCTTGTTTGGGGCAATTAGCTTACACGTTGTAAACTGCTTAGGGAGTGCTTAGTTCACTGTTAAGTGGTATAGGAATGTGCTATTCCTATTGGACCCTGATTCCATGCCAAAATCTATTTAAACCACTATCAGTGGATTGGAATTCCTGCAATGGAAGGACTAGGTCTATCATTAGGGTAAGGGGGACACCTCAGGAGGAACATTTTAGTTCTCCTAAAATGACAGTAAATTCAGTTATTATAAATCTTATAATTCAATTATAAAAATTATAATTCAGTTATTATAAATCTGCTGCCAGAAAGGATAAATCACCACCTGTGAGGGATTTATGTATTTATTTATTTTTGCATCTGGTAACAAATTGCACCAGTCAATAAAATGCCACTGCACTGGAACAACCTTTTGCATATAAGAAGGGAGCTGGGGATGTTTAGCCTGGCGAAGAGAAGGTTAAGAGGTGATACAATAGCCCTGTTTAAATATTTGAAGGGATGTCATATTGAGGATGGAGCAAGCTTCTTTTCTGCTGCTCCAGAGAATAGGACATGGAGCAATCGATGCAAACTACAGGAAAAGAGATTCCACCTCAATCTTAGGAAGAACTTCCTGACAGAGCAGTTTGGCAGTGGAATGTGGTGGAGGCTCCTTCCTTGGAGGTTTTTAAAAAGAGGCTGGATGGTCATCTGTTGGGGATGCTTTGATTAAGAGTTCCTGCATGGCAGGGGTTGTATTGGATGACCCTTGTAGTCTCTTCCAACTCTACGATTCTGTCATTCTATGATTCTAAGGGAGCAGCAATGTCTGTAGTAATGTAGTGGCAAACTACATTACCTACGTCTTCACTTCACTTTAGCCACTTTCTCACTAAGGGTGCTTTCACATTGTACATTTTAACTGCCATGGTTCCATACTAAAAATGTTTAGGAAGCCTAGGACTGGGGAGACTCATGTTCTGAGTTAGGCTACTGTCACACCACAGAATTAATGCACTTTGGCACCACTATAACTGTCATGGCTCCATCCTAAGAAATCCTGGAACCTGTAGTTTGTTCTCACACCAGAGCTCTGTCAAAGAGAAGGCTAAATATCTTGCAAAACTACAAATCCCAGGATTCCATAGCATTGAGCCATGGCAGTTCAAATGGTATCAGACTGCATCAATTCTGCAGTGTAGATGCAGCCCAAATCACGAAAGTTTCTTATTACCTTTAGTATGTAGAGAGATCTTGTAGCACCTTTAAGACTAATTGAAAGAAAGAAATTGGCAGCATGAGCTTTCGTAGACTTCAGTCTACTTCCTCCGATGCATTTGGTAGAGCTGAAGCCAGGTACAGACACATATATGCCATTAGTATGTGAGGATGTCAATTCAAATTACAAATCCTTTGTGTATGGAAATAAAGTTGCAGGTTCAGTTGTAACGATGGTCAGTGCACAAAGACATAGGAAACTGGTCTGTGTGCATGGAGATGAACTGGCAGATCCAGTTTTGAAACAGGACTAGCCTGTAGTGAGGGGAACAAATGTAGGATGGGGTCAGATAGTGTTGAAGTGCATATAGTGTGTCAGGAAACCATTGTCTTTGAGACTTTTTATTC